>CM046838.1:30222978-30420478 GCA_025618425.1 Heliocidaris tuberculata
AGTTTCATGAAACGGGGCCCTGGTAGGGTAGTTGTCCGGCAGTACTTTCCCGAGGATGGTCTTGTCCTATAGGGATAGTAGGTTTGTGAAGTAGTCCTCCGGGGTAGTTTTCAGGGCATTATTCTCCTATAGTGGGTGTTTTCCTAGAGTCTGGAAGATGAAATTGATAAAGATAAATGGATTGGTAAAGGGTATTACTGCCATAAATTTGAATTTTAAAGGGAAGTCCACCCTGGTATATAGTTGATTTGAATAAAATCATGCAGAAAAAAGGGAGAGAAACATATTCGTGAAAGTTTGGGGAAAATCCGACAATAAATAAGAAAGTTATTAGTATTTGTATAGTTGTAGTCAATCAAACACAAATTGGCAACTCGGTGAAGGCATGTCGGTGATGCATCTTGCGAACTCATTTCCCATTTGGTCATTACAGAAAATTTCATGAATTATCATCTTCTTCTTAGTCGTTGATGAAAGAATACATCTGTTTCATACAGGTTTTGTGTAAAAAAAAAATATGTGCAATGATTATATCTAGGTTACATGTATGACTAAATATTTTTTTTTAGAACAAAATGGAAATTTATCATTTACAGTACAGGGCAAATGAGAGAGGACCTCGCAAAATACGCCACGGACTTGTCAATTTGTTATTGATTGATTACTTACAACACAAATATTCATAACTTTCGTATTTCTTATTGGATTTTGCTCAAACTTTCATTAATCCTTTTTTTTTCACTCCTTCTTCTAAAACAACTTGATATGAGAGTGGACTTCCCCTTTAACGAGTGCCTTTTCATCTGGAGTCTAATGATATCCACTAAATTGCAGAACCTCTGTCATGTCTATGACGTCTTTACAATCGCATAAAAACTTAAAGAAATCAAATTATACAATTCTCCGCTCTAGGGCAACTACCATCTTCGCCCCCCCCCCCCCATTTGCTTGGAAATACTTTACCCTTCCCACGGAAAACTACATGCGGTCAACCTTCCTCCTACTAGGGGCAGATCCAGGATTTTGTATGGGGGCGCGGCTCACTTATTTTTAAAAGGGGGAAAAAATAATTTTTCTAGGTGCCCTTTGGATCGAAATTTGAAATGGGGAGCACATGTGGGGGGGGGGGGGGGGTTGTGCACACGAGTTATGTAATTTGAGTTTCAAAAGGGAAGGGTACGAGCCGGTTCCCCCCCCCCCCCCCCCCCGAATACTTTAATGCCACTTAGGACAACTCTCAATATGACAAGCAAACTGATAAAATAGTGGTACATTTGATAATGATAACAATCTATGAATGTAGTGGCATCACGTTTTGCAGAAACTGATTTGCAAGGAGGCGTTATCATGGTCATTATGGTGATGAGGAAGAAGCCTTAGGCTATGATATCGGAAGACAACGAATAACAAAGAACAAAACAATACGAGGAGAGGTAGGATTCTACTCTATATTCAATCAGAAATAACAAGTCATGCATTATGGCGTTTTGATCAAATAGAAAAATCATAACCTCGGTGGCAATACGAAATAATGATAATTAAAAAAAAAACTTCGAGCGACCACAGGAATGGACGGCGTATAATAAACCCCGAACAGGGAAGATTGCGGGGAAATATAATTAAATCTTGGAAAGGAATGAAAGAGGAGGGAAGGATAGATAGAAGGTGGAGCAAGAGGGTGCGAGAGAGGAGAGGAGAGGGAGGAGGGGGAGAGGAAGAGAGAGGGGGAAGAGAAAGAGAATAGGAAAAGGGAGAAGAGGAAGAGGAGGGAGAGGAGAGGGAGGGAGGGAGAGAATGCGTTGCTAGTAGAACGGTTTAGAAGGGGGAGAGGGGGATGACATGGAGAGTGGTAGTGTGACGAAGGGAGAGAGAGAGAGAGAGATGTTATCATTGAAGACTGTCAAGTAGGTCATAAGGGAGTCTGTGATCCATACTTCGTTATAATCTCATACTTATTGATCCTCATGTTAAGCATCGGTGGGCGTACAAGGACTTTAACTTTCTTGTTTCCAAAAAAGCAATGTTAACTATCTTTGCCATCATAGATCCCAAAGATGCTCAAAATGATTAAACGTGCCATAGCAATTGGAAAAAATTGCATTCGTACAAAACAGTGTATGTTCCTTATTTATTTTACAAAGCATGTTGCCATGTTTCTGTTCTCATAAATTTCAAGCACCTTAAGAAAACGCTTGCTGCTGAATTAAAGATTTCAATTCGAATCGTTCGAAGATGTGCGTGAAGAAGAATGGTAGAAAACGTGTAAATATTGTGGTGTATTTTGTTCCTCTTATCAAGCATTTCCTCTTGCGAAATTACATGATTATGTATCTATTGCGATAAAATATCAATGAAACCAAAACAAAGGTGATTTACCGTTTTCACTACTTAATTTATTTCTACTCTTTCATGTCTTTGTGTACCTTCTTTTTTTTTTATCTCTTCGAAAATAAAAGCAACTTTTAAGAGGGGAGTTCTTAATCACCTTTTTTATTAAGCCGTGCATGTTTTTTTAAAGAAAAATAAGTTGTTGTTCAAGGAAAGAGAAATGGGGAGGAAGAGACAGATGAAGGTGGAGAGAGACGGGGATATGAAGCGACAGCACAAGATAGGGAGCGAGAAAGAGGAAGAGAGAGAGAAAGAGAGAGGAGAGAGAGAGAACACAACTGAAAGGAAGCAAGAGAATACAACCCAGTTGGAAAAAGGAAGAGGGGAAATGTCAGCGGAGGAAAGAACAGGCATGACAGAGTGACGTTTGTGTGTTGACAAACTTGAAAATTGATATATCTCGCTGTTAGTCGTATCATGCAACATCATGCGCAAGGAATCAAATACTTGCAAATTCATGAATCTGCTCGGCGAATAATTTTGTAATCAATCTGAAATATCATAAATGAATATTTCAAACAATTATTTTGTAAAAAAAAAAAAAACTGTCCCATGGAGGTGATGTGGCTGGAAATGTCATACATAACGAGCTCACAATTGGCAAATAGATATGGAAGGCACTGCAATATACGAAGCTCAGGGTCTATCCTGTTTATTGTGTCAGATACACCAGAGGGAAGAAATGGACGCGCTATCCATCCTGCAACAAATTATTTCTAGCCGAGCTATCACTCATTTTCGTCTCTGAAGATTATGACAGCGAACAAAGAAATACAGCAAGAGATTGACTCATTGTGGTGAGGCAAGGCGAAACAAAGCGGGGAGGCCCAGGGCCGAGGCGCGCACAGTCCCCTTTTTGGCCAACTCTTATTAGCATACACGTATAATCATGATACACATGAAACGGTACCCCTTCTTTTTCAAAATTTTGGATCCGCCACAGAAGAAGCAAGCAGTTTCTTTTCTCTTCTAAAAAGGGGGTTTCAAAAGTCTGGTACAGACAGACTGGTAGGTGATAGCTAAGCCACTGTAAAGTAGAATGAAAGGGAGATGGGGGGTTTCATTCTAAAGTGTACACTGACAATGGCGTAGCTTTAGTGTGGGCATTCGAATCGTATTTTTAGTGTTCAAGAAATCTGAACATCTTAACTTTAAACATGTAGTTAATTTTTTTGTTGTTCAAATACGACTTCAAAAGGGCGCCAAACTTTATGCAACACAAACCACTTTGGAAAAGCTTTTCGACCGGAATACTCCCACAACGAAAGCTTTACATTCAATATTGGCAAGCGACAACTGCGGTAACTGTAATAAATCATTGTGGCCTGCTGTCGATATTCTAGAACTAAAACTTAAAGATCTGCTTTACTACATGAAAGACCTGAGAGTATTTTTGTTTCCCATCATTGTGAAAGAAAATGTAAATGTTACAGGTAAGGAAAGCGCATCGAGATTTTGTGATTTAGTAAGGCTGATATACGTGACCACCACCGCAAATCTCGTGAAGGCTCCGTGGGCTTTTCGTTTGGTAAAATCCCCGGGTAAGGGCGTTGTTCGCCGTGTGGGATTAGGAATCGATCTTTAAAATTCACTTCTAACCCCCCCCCCCCCCCCCGTAATGTTAAAACATGGCTGCGAAGGAAAGTACAGCGGTATGAATGATGCAGTTACAACTGCGTGTATGGTTTGCCTGCTAGGGGCGCGGATCCATGCATGAGTTTTTTTAAAGGGGGCTCAACTCCAAACAATTCCATAAGTAAAGGGGCACAATATTGTGATTGTACTAAAGTGATAATAATCTAGGGGACTCGTGTAATGAATGATTTCATTCGGAAACAAATAGATTCCCCCCCCCCCCTCATTTTTTAGTACAGAACAATTGTGACAATGGGGAGAGGAGCTAAAAGGATTGAAAATAACAAAAATGTAAGACCTTCCTGATTTAGGTTCTGAGTAATATCAATCGTAAAAAAAGTATATTGGAAGGCATGTCATTTCTGTCATGTCTATAACATGTATAAGAAGAATGCACAATCTGCTCCGAATCTTAGCGAAGTCAGAATTGGACGACCTGAAGAAGAAGAAAAAATCGCATTTGTCATGTCTATTCCTTTTGCAATGGGGGGGGGGGGGGGTCTAGATTCATTTTGTGTGGGGCTTGCAGACGAAATTTGCTGACATATTTGACAAAATTCCCAAAGCTCCAAGTCTTGCAACAATGCCAACAGGGAAAAAGATTAATCAGTCTTCAGTTTGCCGACAAAGTTCCAAAACTTTTACATCTGCAGACAGGAATTTTTTAATGGGTTCACAGGCCACCCCTTGATTCAATTTCCTTCAAGTTCGAATGCAGCCTGATAAAGATGTGCGGTAATAAGGTTACATTGGACAGTGATTGTGGTGGCTTTACAGGCCATTCATTTCAAGACTGAAGACAACTAAAAGAGGGTTAATGTTAGCCTCGAACGCTTTGAAAAGGTTTTTTTTTCACAAGAGAAAACTGAGGTTCATCGACACATATAACCAATTTGATAGTCGCCCCGTGTGTCCCACTCGACGTATCACCTCTCCATCGTTTAATGTCTTGAACGGTGATTACCGCAAAAGCGAAGATATCCCCCGGTCACATTCGCACACTCGAGTCTTGACGAAAGTGTTATTAAACGTGTCAGCTCGGGCAAAGGGTACGTACCCATTATCATGTACTTCTGACGTGACCAAGTCAGTTTGGACGAGTCTGCTAGGAGGAGTGCGTTCGTTAAACAATGCAAATAGGGGCGTAGCCCGGGAATTGGCACTCCCTATAAAAAAAACGCACGCCCGCCCAAATTTCTTTTGCCCCCATTTGCCCTTCCCCTCAAGAAATGTATCCCCAAAAATGAAGAAAAAAATTAATGAAATGCGATAACCTTATTCTTAGTATAACACTGCATATGCTCTATAATGCAATAACATAATTATATTAGGTTTCACTACTTGAAAAAACAATTTCTCGTTCCTTTACTGCACTCCCACGCAGAATGATACACAGTGCGTTCTAGAAAAAAAAAATGAAACCCTAAAACAGAGGATTATTGTGACCACACTATGTGCTCTATGACAATAATTTTCTATTATATGCTTTCAAATGATACCCTTGATGGCATTTATCCAGGCATGCTTCACCGAGCGAGATAGTTTTGAAAATGGCATGTAAATCCATTTGTTCCAGAATTTGTTGAAACTGAAAATGTTCGGGGATTTTTTTCTTCAATTGAATTCAATTTAATGACATTTATTTCCAATTTTAATATACTATAAGTATTAAAGTGTACCAATCACCTGAAAATATAATTTGTGTACAGCTAGAAAATATAAAATAAACCTCAAAGAACGTTGTCTGGTATTCTATAGGTCAACAGTTAATGAGTATGAAGGAAATAAAGGATAACATGAAAATGTTCGCGCGGAACCGAACTCAGAGTTTGGTTCCGGGCGAGCCTTCACCTTGGCGAGCCCGTACGGGTGCGTCGAGTAGTCTACTCACGAGTCGCTTTTACACTTATAGAGAGTGTAATTAAAATTGCAATACCTCTTTATAGAAATTAATATTTGAAGCCCATATTTTGAATATAGTATAACGACATGCAACCTCTAACATACAGAGTAAAATTGTTTTTGGTGATTAGTACCCTTTAAGTATACAAATAAGTTTCACATGCGAATATCACGTAAGGGAAATATCAGCTTTAAAAGATGCGATACGTGATATTCCCGTGTGGCATGCAGACATTCAGAATTTTTCATAAAATTTCGAGTGGTGGCAGGGATTTATACGCGCCCAGAATTTCCAAAAGCAATAAATATCCCTCATAAAATCAAAAAGTGCCCCTCTTGTGACAGAAAATGTCCCCTCACTGAGGTGGAAAATTAGTTTGAAGGCACAAACACTGGTCAGTCGTAAAAGAGTGTCTGCACTATAAGACTACCATAGACAATGTACTATATAGCCACTCCGATGGACACACCAGTAGGTAGCTGGGCAAGGCTTCTCCCAAGACAAAATGATTTTCTGATAAAGCGTCAAATCAGGGTCTGTGCTTGCAGACTAGTGGGAAAATTGCTATAATCATAGGCCATAATCATATTTTCTGCCTTATGTGATCTTTGTACCATCGTGAGGTGCCACTTTATTTAATTCTTATGAAAATGTATTACCTTGCTTTGTTCTTTAAGGAAGTAGTTCTAAAAATGTCAAAAATCGCTTTTCGTAAGTACCGATTTCAGTACAAAATACGTCATTTCTTTACCCTTACCATTAAAGGGAATCTTGGGTTCTGGGAAAGGTGAAAAATAATTCATAAGCTTTCTCGTTCCTTTTTATGTCAGTTTGGAAGAACATCATAGTAGAAACATCCCTTGAAAAGGATTGCTCTTCAAATGCTCTTGTATTCGAAATATGACTAGAAATAGCTGAAATGTTTGGGCCGAACGTTCATGCCACTTGTGTGTGTAGTCCCACATACCCATTTCTGTGTGCAGTACATGTGCTTTTTAGCAAGACTGGGTCAATTTCTTTTCTATTTTGGTGATTCCAAAACAACACAGTATAAAACAATTCATATGTAGACATGGTCAAGCTTTCCCAATTCCTTTGAGACAGTTTCTTTCACAATATAATTGCATGACCAGAACTCAACTTTATCTTTTAACAAAATCGACGATCCTTTACTTTATCATGAGGGCATTATCCTTACCCCCTTCATTAAAAGAAGCACATTTGGTCATTATGATCCATGTTTCCGTTGTGTCATGTTCGCACGTGATTCTAACATTTTCACGGTTTTAAATTTAACAGAAAATGAGCTTTTACATGTCATTTTCAAAACGACGCTGCTCGGTAAAGCATGTACAAATGGATGCCATCAATCCTTGGAAAGCATATAATACTTCAACTTTATGTGAATAGATATTATTGTCATAGAGCACATAGTTTGGTCACAATTTATCAGACCCCCCCCCCCCCCCCTCCACCTCGGAAAGCAGTGTCATCACCATGTTGTACCTCGATCATGTTCTCCCCTTGAAAACCCTGGCTACGCCGCTGAATTCGAAGTCAATATATGGACAGGGGGTGTTTGATAAAGCTGTTCGTAAAGTTAGGCATGATTTTACGAATGACTTAAATGACAAGCCAAATGGGATGCTCAATCATTTTGAACTGCATCAACTGAAGTTGAACTGTACAGATGTAGATTAACATTCTTATTATGACAAACATTTTTAATGCAAAGTATATTTTTTGCAATAATTTTAATTAAGGTTATTGGAAGTACAGTCACACTTTGTTAAAACATCAGGAAAAAGTTTGGGAATCCTATCTGACACTTCATATTCAAGTCGTTCGTAAAGTCATGCGTAACTTTACGAACAGCTTTATGAAACACCCCCCTGGTCCAGATCCATGAGCTATAATTTAGATAATGAGGTACTCAACTTCTGTGACAGTTGAAAAATATGAATACCTCGATACAGTGGAAGATTCCTACATTGCAGTCGTAACTGGCATTAGATTGCCTTCCTCCTCTCTTTGTCATTTACACAAACAACATGAACAAAAACAACTTTAATTTGACACCAAACGAGTTTTTGAGCAGAGGCCTTAGATGGAACACCGGCAGTAAAAATGCCCATACATTCCCTGCATCCCGTATTTTTTTTTCTTGACTTTGTATGTAGTTTACCGTGATCTAGCCTTTTACAAGTTGTGCCGGTTGCATCAGGGGCCCGTTGCACAAAACTTGCGTTTAAAGGGAAAGTTCACCCTGAAGATTACTTGAGTTTAAAAAATGCAGAAAAAATAAAGAAAAATATTGGCGAAAGTTTGGACAAAATCCGTTAAAGAATAACGGAGTTATGGACTTTTGAAATTTTGATTTTGTGACGTCACATGCGAGCAGCTCCTCCATTATGTAATGTGATAAATATTCCATAAAATACAGTTTTCTCAGAAAATTTAGAATATTTTCGTCTGTGCATTTGATATATTGTCAGAAATGTTATTCAATACTAGATTCTGAAAAGAAACAATATTAATTTATCGTGGAACGTAAAAAAAATGCGAATATATGGAATATTTATTACATGACCAATGGGCAGCTGCTCGCATGTGACGTCACGAATCCAAAACTTTAAATACTCATAACTCTTTTATTATTTGACCGATTTTCATCAAACCTTCGCCAATATTTTTCTTTATTTTTTCTGCATTTTTTAAACTCAAGTAATCTTCAGGGTGAACTTTCCCTTTAAGCGCAACTCCTAAAAATCAAACGCAAGTCCTTAATGCGCACTTCTGATTGGCTGAAAATAAAATTGCGTTTGATTTTCCTGAGTTGCGTTCAAACGCAAGTTTTGTGCAACGGGCCCCTGATGTTGTACTGGCATCAACAGTGTGGATCAAATGTCTCCCCCATGAGTAGTGGAAACAGGCCTTATACGACCAGAGGGTGTGCAGAATTGATAGAAAGGGGGAAGGTACCGCAGTCTTTTGATTGCCTTCACACTTCTGTGTTGACGTTCTCTGAAAGCGGTACACCTACTGCACTTGGGGCAATGGATATGGAAGAGGATGGGTAAGAAAGGTGCCCCTCTTCCTCAATATTCTTCTCTCTCTCTCTCTCTCTCTCTCTCTCCCCCTCTACCCTTTTCTCTCATTGATGATGCTCTCTTTAACTTTAGAATATACTTCTGCTTCACTCTCTGTTCTGCATTTTTCAAAATCATCTTGATGATGTCTGAACTACATTGCAGTCCCTCTATGTTTTTCCAACCCCCTTGGTGACATGTGACATCAATGGCGTAGCTACAGTGCCAACCCCAATCGAATAGCTAAAAAAAATGAGAAAAATGAGAAGCGAGGGAAAAGGAAAGAGGGGAAAAGAAACTTGAAAAAATGATTCAACCCTCCTACCATGCCCACGTCCTAATCAATGTCCTCTGCCGAGTAAGACCCCCGCCCCCGGCCGGCCATGATGCCGGTGACCCCTAAATGTCTGGACCCAGGCTACGCCACTGTGTGACATTTTATATCCTATACTGTATATGCAGATATGTAACAATGCCTGGGAGCTATCGTGGTGAAGGGTTACCGGTATATTAAATGTGCTTTTACGTCGCCTTTTGTAATCACGTTAACTCCCTTCATCCCCATATAAATCGTTGGTAATGGCCTATAACCGATCGGTCCAATTCTGAATTCAGAATAATTACACCCCCGTTCCTCAGATACATTATTTTCCTTGTACAGCTGGATGTACATGTCGTGTTTTATGCCCCGTGTTAGATTTAGAGCAAGTAAAACAAAAAAAAAATTATCCAAATGATAAAACGGGAACATTTCCTAGAATCACTTTTAAAATTTACAGTGGTGAAAATATATAACTTGATATCTAAGGTAAAGAAAGTAAAGTGGGGTTTTTTTAACGGTAAAAAATACGTTGTTTATATCTTATTGAGAATAAAAGTAAATTTAGAAAATCCAAACTCTTTTTATATACACTTAGCAAAAAAAAAGAAGAAAGTAAACACTTATTTAAGTTCAGATTTGTCATACAAGACTGCAATAAAATCCAATAAATTATATATCAAATTAAGTATATCTTTCACTCTCTTAGGGTAACAAAGATAAATTTTAGGCAGGAGTGAACACATTGTTTTTCTCTCCCAAGGTACAAAATCAAAAACTGCAAAAATGGACAATTTGCCAATGACGTGTAAATGCCCTTCCACATAACAATGGAAACAAAAGATCAAACTTACACGATGGCTTTATCTTTGCATGAGAGACTTGGTTGAAACGGCATGATCGGGCTTTCGCTCTCTCTCTCTCTCTCTCTCTCTCTCTCTCTCTCTCTTTCCCTCTCTTTCCCACAAAAAAGAGAAGAAGCTTCTGTTAAGTCCAAATTTAAATGGGATCTGGAGTAGCCACAAGGGTGATTGAATATCCAAAATGTAATTTTTTTATGGAATTGAAGGCTGTGTAAAATGTAATTACAGTATATGGTTACTCAGTAGCGCAGTGTGTCGGATTAAGGACACTGCATTTCCAGGGAACACTATTGTTGGGTTCGATAGCGTACCCCCAAAATACATTGTCCTTGATCTCCCACGCTACGCCACTTTGGCTACTCTTTAGCCCATTTTTAGATTTTAAGATTGATTTTCTTTTCAAGTGGAAAGAACCATGCAAACTTTTATCATGCTTTTTTTAAATTTTCGGTGAAAATAGAATTGTGAATTTCAAATTGTTTGACTTTTTTTTAAATTATCATTTTTGCATTTTTGCAACTTTTACTTTGGCACCTTGGAATAGATAAATGAATGTGTTCACTCAATCGTAAAGTTTCACTTTGTGTTCACCTACCAAGATGAAAGACAATTAAATTCCCTTTAATTTGATATGTAATTTACTGATTTTTATTAAAGGCTTCTATGAAAAATCTTAATTTGAAAAATTGTTTACTTTCTTTTTGTGTTAAGTGTATAATAATACACAATAATCTAGAGGTACATTTGTAAAGACTTCCTTTGAGAAAGACTGTGGGTTCACCTTTTCCAATAAAAAAAATATAAGCATTTAATGATAAAGTTAATCAAAGTTTTTTAAAAGTTGTTTGTTTTGCCACTATCTTTTTAGTACTTTGCTCTCACTAAAAAAGTCTAGTCGCCATTTATTTCAATTAGTCCAACAAACTTCATTTCTATTCGACCTAGCATCTTTCGGTAAAGAAGTCAATTGCTTCAGACGTACTTTTTCTGAAAATTGTAGATCATGGTTGAGAAGATATTAAGGGCAAATAGTTTATTTTATGATAAATGAATAATGACAACAATTGGAACTATCATCTTTAGGAAAGAATCTTTACACAAGGGCGTTGCTAGAACACTTTTTATTGGGGTGCGGCGCGAATTTCCCAATGAATATTGGAGTTATCCTGGTCTTTCAACACATTGGCAGGAGGGTGTGGCATACAAGCATGAAGGGAGGGGGGTGCAAACACCCCCTTTAGCAGTGTTTTAGGTGTTTAGAAATGAAACAAAAGCTTGATTTTAATCCCAAAATGCTGATAACCTTTTTTTTTTTTTTTTTTTTTTTTTGTTGCTTGTCCGAGAATTATGGAGTAAAAAAACAGCCTATAATGTTGAGGATTTTTTTTTTTTTGCTTGTGAGAAAATGAAGAATAATCTTAAACACCCCCCTATAAAAAAAAATCTTGGGTACACCACTGATGAAGGGACTCGAGGTTTGAATTTCTCATCGGCACTATTAACGTATTAATGCACAAAACTAAGTTTAGATCACGATATGAAACAGTGTAATTAGAATAGAACCTTCAAATATAATAAGAAAATTATGAAGTACATGTACTTATATGCTTTTGTAACCCTGATACTGTTATAACACTGGAAAAGAAAAGCTTAATTCCTATCAACGTTTATGAATAAAGGAAAAAGACGTGAAAGGAAAGTGAAATAAGACATCAAAGTAAAATAGATAGAAGAAGAAAAGAAATGATAAGAGAAGAATAAGAGGGTAAGAGAAGAATATAGAAGATATAGAAGAAGAAGAAAAGGAGAAGAAAAGAAGAAGGAATGAAGAAATGAAATGAAATTAATTAGCAAATAATATACTCCACACTAAAACACAATGTTATACAGTACTATGAAGGAAAATTGTTTAATAATACTTAACCATTACCTTATCATTGAACCCAATTATTTTCAGTCAGAACCAGGTAGACCTATCCATTGTGCAAATTGCAATTTATTTATTTTTATGTAATAATTTTGTATATATGTATTATGTTCAGTTGATTTATATTAATGTCGTAATATTGTAAAGCAAGTTTTTATACAAGTACAAACAATTATCCTCTATGGACATAATAAATTATTGAATTGAATTGAATTGAAAATGTCACAATTCTTAAAGTAAATTTGGTAGGCACATGAGGAGGCCGAGGACATAGATTTGAGCCCCCCCCCCCCCCCCCTTAAAGAGATGGTTGAGTTTGGGAAAGGTGAAAATTAATTTCTGAGCTTTCTCATTAAGAAGAACATCATAGTGGAAATGTCCCCTGAAAAGGATTGCTTTTCAAATGCCCTCATATTTGTATGACGAGAAACATGAGAAATAGCTGAAATGTTTTGGCCGAACAATCATGTCAAATGTGTGTGCAGTTCAATATACAGTACATTTATATATTTCTGTGTGCAGTGCAAGTGCATTTCAGCGAGACTTAGTCAATTTCTTAAAGTAGATATTCAAAGCAAATCACAAATATGCTCAATAATGTATCTCTAGAAACTAGAAAGCTTGCAGATGGTAATCGTATAAGTTTTACGTTAACTGCGTGTTTGATGATTAAAAAATAACACAAATAAAAACACTTCTCAGCATCTGGAATATCCGAGCGATTCGCCAGAAATATACCGATGTTTTCGTGACGTCACATCAGGTGCCAATCCTGCCTAAGCAGACGACGTCCTATATCAAGTGAACGTAACTGCAATGCAATTATTTTTAAATTATAAAGAGTTTGGTTTGTTTCACCATGACCGTATTTCACATTCTAAAAGGGAAGTGAAACCGTTTCTAGTAACTAAAATCTTTTGTTTGTAAAAAGTCATGATAAGGGTCAATGATCAATCAAAGAAATCACACTTTCGAATTGTAAAGCCCGCTGAATTATAGCATGGATGGTATTCGTTCCCACTTGAAACGCCGACATGCCGCGGTGCATGCAGCTGAAAATACAATGGCATCTTTTTTTGTTTACAAGCGATTGATTCCTTTATTTTTTTAACGCTGCATTTTTCATCAAAATAATACCATGCAGGAAATTTAGAGTGAGGCAACAAATAAGCATTTATACTGACGCTAGTGAAGTAAGAGAAATAAGTGAAGATGAGATGACAAAACAGGCACTGAAAATGTATAAGATGTTATGGGGCATCGTCTGCTTAGGAAGGATTGCTCCCCGGTATGACGTCACATATCTCAGCAGCTTTCAAAGAGCTCTATAGGTGCTATAGCGGGGCTGTGTTATATCATTTTATAATTGATAATAATTATTACTTCAAATGTTTCCAAGCGTTGAATTTTGATAACCTTGTTCAATCTAAGCTTCACTTATGCAATAATAAAAATTAAATCAATATTCAAAATCAATGAAATTCTACTTTAACATTTTCATGATTCCAAAACCTCACAGCATACACAAATTCTTAGGTAGACATGATTAAGCTTTCCCAATCCCTTTGAGACATTTTATTTCACAAAGAGACCACATGACCAGAACTCACCATTATTTTTAAGTGTCTGCAATGCACAAAATTTAATTTGGAAGAAAATTGATTGATAAAGCAGTAAATACATACAATACGGTGATGAATGTGGAAGGAACTGTTCGGCCATTCTATCGTTACTCGTTTGACATTTGGAGAAAATGTCTACTTTAAAATCTTCTAGCCATTCTTTTTCAAGTGCATAGATCATCTGTAATGTTATGAATTTAGTGGAGGCATTGAAATGGTAGAATTTGCCATCGAGATAATTGATAACAAAACTAGTTAATTTGGAGAAAATTTATTTTAATGGTGTGACTTACGTGTGGTCCTAAAAATTAAGTATCCAGTCAAAACTCTACTTTAGTATGATTTTACATTAAATTACAGGGAATATCAAATTAGTATTTTAGGAATACAAACTTGAGGACCGTAAGCATTCTCCATCAAGTTGACTTTCATTAATATTGTCCCAATAATTAACAACAGGATCATGAAATTGTGACACGTGTGAAAGGGAGCGTGACTCGCGTGACAAAGTTGACTTTTCCTATAGGAAATCGGAAATGCATGACTTATAGATGAACTGATACATGGCAGAAATATGATTTATGAACATCATGGCAATGAAAAATGTGGTATTTTGAAGAAAATGTTATTCATAGAGAATATATGCATAAATTTGCATAAAGTTTGATAAATTTTGATAATAATGAAATTTACAAAATACTAGATTTTGAGTTCAGTGCTGACCATTTTACGGAATGGCTGTTTTGGAGCATTTTTTTAATCACACGGACGTGTGTACGATGCAAACATGTTGGTACTTTTCAAAGAAAATTGATGGACACATCTGTTGTTGGCGTGGGAGGGGGTTCCCCCTCAAAGGTTTTGACAGAAAACTGATGGATAAAACATTCCATGTTTTTTAAATCCAGATTCAGATTCAGATTCAGATTCAGATGTTGTTGGAAGTGTGGGGTAGATTTTGGAGTTTTGAAAACCTCCCATCCTGAAAATATTTATCAATTGAAAATGTAAATTAGCGGATATTTTAAATTAAAATCAGATCCTCAGTTAATAGTTTAATACAAATTTCCAATCATTGTAATAATTTTCCAACAGGAAACAGAAAAGTAAAAATCCAGATTATTTTTTTTAAGTCCTCAAATCTTTTAATTTGCCTAAAATTCTAACAGAATTTTTTATAGCCCCTTTCTCTCTAGTGACACCTGTTTCTTGAACAAGCTGAGATGATCGAGAGGATATATGTGATAGCAGTTGATATGATATCGGGCTCGGGTAAAAATGAATTATTTGATAGGGCTGTATGGGCGTGAAATTAATGTAGGTGGTTGATTTAAACAAGTTATCATTCCATCCTTAAAGGGAAATCCTACCTTTATGGCAAGTTGTTCTGAAAGCAAGCAGAAAAATCAGGGAAGCAGATTTTGGAAATTTGATCATTATCCACATGGGAATTTCAAATTGGCCGAATCGGTAATGTCACTGTGATGTAGCGGCGGACAACTCTCCCATTTCTTTCCACCCCCCCCCTCAAAAAAAAAAAAAAAAAGAAAAGAAAAGAAAAGAAACACACAACTAAAATCTCAATTTTTTCAAAAAAAAGTATTACTCGGTATGATTTTTTTTTTTTCTTCTTGTTGGAAATCCTATGACAATATGCTATCTACAATATATTTTGAGTATCGCCTCGAGGGAAAAGGCGCTAATAAGAAAAAATGGACATTATCAGTGTACGACAACACGATAGAGTTGACCGGGAATACGTCACAATCAACTGACCAAACCGCCAATTCGAGATTAGTGATCTCATTTATCAAACATTCATAAACTTTCTTATTCTTTGTTCAATTTCTTTTAAACTTTCACTATCCTGTTTCTCTTATTTCTCTGCTTTCTCACAAATCAACTTATTACAAAGATTGGATTTCCCTTTGACTCCTTCGTTTGTAATGTCTAGCTAAAGGGACCAACTATTCTTCTCATATTCCTTCTACATCTACTCCTGATAACTCCTACTGCTGATACTCATACTACTACTATATACTACTAATAACAATACTAATAATACATGTACTAATACTAATAATACTACTACACTAATACTAAAACTGATACTACTACTGCTACTACTACTACTAACAATAATAATAATGATGATGATAATAATAATGTTAATTATAATACTACTACACTAATACAAAAACTAATACTACTAATGATAATAATACTAATACTACTACTGATATTACTTATAATAATACCAATAATAATAATAATGATAATAATATTGATAATATTGATACTAATAATACTAAAAATACTAATAATTAATAATAAATAATAAATAATAAATAATAAATAATAAATAATGAATAGTAAATAATAAATAAATAAATAAATAATAATAATAATAATGATGATGAATAATAATAATAATGATAATAATAATAATAATTCTACTACCCCTACTTATACTATTATGTGGCTCCACTGCTTGCTGATACCGTTGGCATCGATGCTCGACTTGCCCTACTACTCTTGATCTGTCCTTTCTGTACACAAGTTCACGTTTTGTTGCATATTACAAAAAAAAGTACAAAATGAAATAAAGTGAGATTAGAAATTGAAGGATGAAGAGAGAGAGAGAGAAAAAAACTAACTTACCATTGAATAAAATCCTTACTCCTGTAGCAATCCAGAGTAATGAAGTAGAAGATGTTGTGAAGTAAGCTCAGGCATAAGACGCATGCTTGCCATTAGTGTCTATATAGTCAGAGCTCAAATGAAAGAATATGCCTATTATATACAGTAAATAATATTCCAGTACCGGTATATATACATTTCAATTAAGTTCCATGTCCCACACAATCGTATACTTAGCAACGTTAGTGATCCAGTATAAAAATATACCTGAATAATATTGCAGTGAACATTTCAGTTGAATTGTTCCGTCTTTCACCCAAGAGATTCCACTTTTCCCGACTCTTTATCGTTCATATGTGTTCTTGTAATAGACCAGGAGTATATACTAGTAGTATTCACTCTGCGCTGTTCGCTTTCTTGAAATGATTTTTTCCCTGCGATATAAAGTTGTGCTTGTGTGACGGTTGTGTAATTGTGTGCGTACTCTCACACGTGTAGGCTGCACGTCGGAGAGCTTTGATATATCTAGCAGCTATGAAGCTTAGCTATGAAGCTTTTACTTTCATGAACATCAGTCAATCAATCATGTTCCATCGTATGAATACTAAAAATACACAAACAATACTTGGGTCAGATTTGTAAATTCAAACATCTCGCTTCGAACAGGGTTCTCATTTTTCTTATTCCAAAACAAAAATCTTTTTATCTACCAGCATGCCAAAATGAAATTAAAAATGTTGATTTTATTTTCGGATATCGTTGTTTCCAAGAGTCATTATTATGATCACTTTTTGTTGTTGCTGTTGTTGTTGTTGATTCAACGGACCTGGAGGGAACCATCTTTATCACAACTTGATGATATTTTTGTTTTTAAAGATAGAAAGAGTAGAAAAGCATGACTGGATTTATTGTTAATCTCTTTGTCATGACTGCAAATGAGAAATAAAGTTGTTCAATAGAAAATGATAATTTACAAACATAATGTGATGAATGTTTTTTTATGACTGTTCATGATTACTATAAAATTTGTTTTGAATTACTTTGCAATGGTGTGGCCAGAAATCAATACAATTAAAACCAGCATGTTTCATTCGCTATATAATACAAATGCAAAGCATTATAGGGTTGTAAAGCAATCAGATGATTATGACTATTTTTATACTAGTATATCACAAATATACTATTTTTCTCCATTCCTGAAAATAATCTATATCATTCTATTATTCCATAATTTCCAGAATACAGAAAATTAACTTTGATTACTTCGCAATTACGTAATTGCTGCGTCATAATGGCCTACAGACCTCTCTGTACTTTCCCGCCATACGTCATTAGCTTTATGAGGACCTCACCCCACCCCACCCTCAAAGTCCATTATCTTTCCCCCCCCCCCCCTTCACTCTCTCTCTCGCTCTCTCCCTCTCTCTCCCTCTCTCTCTCTCTCTCTCCTCCTCCTCCTCCCCTTCCTCCGACTTCCTTCTTTCCCCTTTCAATTTAATTGAGTTGCGCAATATTATGAGGGCGACCGCCTCGAGTCCTTCACCTTACATATTATGCAGTTGTAGTGTATAATCATGATAATGATAATAATATTAATCGTAATGCATATTTACGTCCTTTTAATACAAATTCAAATCGTCTGTCTCAATTACGGCTAGCATTTAAAATCAACCTCATCATTATGGAAACAATAGTCGAATGTGATTATACGTACGATGATGATACAATGTACAAGCCCAGATTTTCAGCATATGACACACAGATGCTCACAGATGGACAGGTTTCTTTTCCCAACAAACAACAAAACATGCAAAATCATCTAATTTTGAGATTTACCGACAGCCTATAAAAATATCGTGTTTATGGACAGAAAGGGTTTTAATGATGACGCACCTGCGCGGTTACAGTGATAGAGGGCGTGTACACTGGTCTGAAGGACGAAATGCACTATCTGCGAAGGAGTGGCGGATGGTGGTAAAAAATATCCGTTTGCTCTTTTTCTCCCCCTCCCTACCCCCAACCCCCCCCCCCTCTCTCTCTCTCTCTCTCTCTCTCTCTCTCTCTCTCTCTCTTATTTCGGTTCTTTCCTTTATTTTAGGGGGTATCCAATAAGGGGACTAATACTTGTGCAAGCTACTAAAAACGTAGACTAATTTACGATGATGGGGATCGCTTCATCTATAGTGCGTATAAACAAAAAAAGTACACACTTTGAAAATGTCCTCCAAAATCATAATTTCACATTATCGATATGAATTTTTTCTTCTACAATTATGGGTGAGGGTCTGTTTCATCGGATTAGTACTGACAATATTTTACGCTTAAGTGGAGTACTGGCTGCTTTTGTGAAACTCGCAAAAATTGGTTTGCGCAAAAATGCCCAGTTCTTGAATTTGATCAAAGTGAGTATCAAGCAGTAACTGAATGTTCTCTCTTATAGCCTGGGAGCCTGTCCCGAAATAGTCACCCCATTTTACATATGAGATTTAACCCCTTAAAGTTACTTAGACTATCCATGTCATTCACAAAGAGCTTGTCAGCTGGAACGAAGCCGCCGGGTTTGGCCCCCAGAGCCCCCAAAAGGGGCCCCAAAGTCGGGTCGATTTCAACCCATCTAACATATGCGCCAAACTTTGTCAGAATTAAGGTGTATGACTATACATTACCAAAACACCAAAACTGACAAAATTTTCCGTCGGGATGGTTTGTCAGACCTTCACTGACAATTGGGCCAAAATTTTTCCCCTTCAAGCCCATGGACCAAAGTTTGTCAATTTCAATTCAATTCAATTCAATTTAAAGACATTTATTTCCAACTTTTCAATAATATATACAAATTAATAAATGAGCAAAATAATGTACATATATTTTGAACAAAAAATATGACAAAATATACACTAATGTGATACATACATAGTTGGAGGACACACCTCTAAAAGCAAAAGCTTGGGGCGAGGGTGCCCTTAGTACATAATACATTATTACATAATAAATATATAAAAAGAAAATAGCTACATACAAAAAAAGAAAGAGACCGCTGAGCTTGATTGGAGGGGAAAGAGGGGGAGGAGAAAAGAAAAGAAAAAGAAGGGGAAAGAGGAAAAAGAGGGGGAGAATGGAGGTGCAACATGAGAATTGTACGGAAAAGAGAAATATTCACGAAGAGGCAGAGAGAAGAAAGAATAGAGAGAATAGATACAACGGAGGGTGTGGAAGTGTCTTAAACCATATTATTTGTAAGATGAAGTGAAATATTTTTTCATCCTTCTTGAGAAGCTAGCGAGAGATGCGGAGTATTTTATTGTGTCAGGGATAACGTTCCACAGCTTGGGTCCTGAGTACCGGATATTATGTTGGAATAATAGGGTTCTGTGCTTGGGTAGATGGATGTGATTCGCGAGTCTGGTTTCGTATTTATGAATCGTAGAATTTAATTGAAAAAGATTACAAAATTCTTCAGGAAATAAATTGTTTGTACATCTGTACATAAAAATGCTTTGTTGATGTTTATTTATATCGGTAAATTTTAGTATGTTAAATTGTTTGAACAAATGGTCGACGTGACACCGGGGAGCAGTACCTGTAGTTATACGAATTATTTTCTTTTGTAGAGTGATTAGTTTTTGCAATTTGGAGGTTGTAGAGTTCCCCCAGGCCAGGTTGCAGTATGATAGATATGGTAGAATAAGAGAGTTGTAAAGCATATACGGAGGATGTTGTTTGGTAAAATGTGCCGCAGTCTAGAAATGATGTCAATGTTTTTAGAGACTTTGTTTTCTGTTTCAAGAATATGTTTTTTCCAAGACATAGAACTGTCGATGTGCACACCTAGAAATTTTGTGTTTTCAACTCTAGATAGTAGTACGTTGTCGAGATATATGGAAATGCTGTCTAAATCAATGTTTTTATTGTTGTGAAAAATCATATAGTTGCTTTTTTTTAGATTGACGGACAATTTATTAGCCTTAAACCACTCGCATACAAGGCTTAGCTGTTGATTAACATTACTGCACAGAGAGGTAAGATTTGATCCACTACATAAAATATTCGTGTCGTCGGCATAAAGAACAAAAGTTAATGTTGCTGTTGATTTGAAGATGTCGTTTATATAAAGAATAAAAAGTAATGGACCAAGCAACGACCCTTGAGGTACACCACATGTGATATTACTCATGTTTGAGAAAACCGAGTCAATTTTAGTACACTGGAGGCGATTTCTAAGTTAACTGGCAAACCAGTCGTATGCTATGCCACGGATTCCATACATGTAAAGTTTATTTAGTAGAATTGAGTGATTAATGGTATCGAAGGCTTTCGATAAGTCTATAAAGATTCCAATTGAATATTGATTTTTTTCAAATAAGTCAATTATATCGTTTGTTAGTTTAGATAATGCCATAGCTGTAGAAATTTTTTGGCGGAATCCAAATTGGTTTTTGTAAATAATGTCATGTTTAACAAGAAAGTCGTAAGTCCTGGTGTATACAATGCGTTCAAGAATTTTAGAAAAAACTGATAGAACAGATATTGGCCTGTAGTTAGTAAGCTGTCTTTTGTCCCCAGTCTTAAATATAGGTGTGACTCTAGCGATTTTCAGTTGGTCTGGAAAAATCCCTTTATTAAGTGATAAATTGAAAATATGACACAGCGGTTTAGATATATACTGAATCGCACTTTTAATTACCCTCGGACTGAATTCGTCTAAACCTGCAGATTTATTATTTTCAAACGAGCTGACAATATTACTTATTTCATTTTCATCTGTAGGATATAAAAATAGAGAATCATCAGGCGGAATGTTCATGTATGTCCGAAAGTCAGTATTACACTGTGGTATTTTATTAGCAAGAGTGGGACCAATTTTTGTGAAGAAATCGTTAAATGAGTTACTTATGGTTAAAGGATCAGTCACAATTTTATCATCAATACTGAAGGCAGTCTCTGGGCATTCATGAACTTTCTTTTTAATAAGGTTGTTTATGGTATCCCATGTACGTTTAATATTTGATTTATTACGCATGAGTTTGTCTGAGAAATATCTGATCTTTGTCTCCCTGAGGAGTGTCGTAAGTTTATTTCGATATTGTTTAAATTGCAACTCGTTTTTATGAGTCGGGTTTTTTAAGTACCACTTGTATAGCTTGTTTTTATGTTTTATAGATTGTAATAAACCGTTTGTCATCCAACATTGTATTTTTTTGTTTTTGTTTCTCAGAAGGAAGAGTTATGGGTGTACATTACAAAAATATAAAAAACTTACAAAAATTTCCATCGGGAAGGGGGTGTAACACGCCCCTGAAAAAAAAATCAAAAGTGCCCCAAAACCAAGCTTTGCTGCCCAAAATGCTCTGCATGTAGAGGAAAAAACGTTTTTTTGGCATTACAACCTCAAAACTCCAAAGTGTCTCAGTCAATTCAGCTAAAATTTACATAGTAAACAGTCTTTGAGTATTGTAACCTTCTTGGGGTGAAATTTGGTGTCAAATGATCATTTCAATAATAATTTATCAAATTGTGAAAAATGTATTGCTTTCTCAAAAGTAGTCGATATTGTCAGGATTATGTGGGGGGGGGGGGGTTCAGGGGCGTGTTACACCCCCTTCCCGATGGAAATTTTTGTAAGTTTTTATATTTTTGTAATGTACACCCATAACTCTTCCTTCTGACAAAATTTGGTCCATGGGCCTGATGGGGAAAAATTTGCCCCAATTTTTAGGGGCGGTCTGACAAACCATCCCGACGGAACATTTTGTCAGTTTTGGTGTTTTGGTAATGTATAGTCATACATCTTTCTTCTGACAAAGTTTGGCGCATAAATCAATTTTTAATACTTAACAGAGAAAATGCAGTTACTTCCTGATAGGCACTTTGATCAAATTCAAGACTGAGGCATTTTTTGCGCAAACCAATTTTTGAGCGTTTTACAAAAGCAGCCAGTACTCACTCAAGTGTAAAATATTGTCAGTATTCATAGTGCCATACGATGGAACAGACCCTCATCCATAATTGTTTAAGAGAAAACCATATCGACATTGTTAAATTATGATTTTGGAGGATATTTTCAAAGTGTGTACTTTTTTGATACGCACTGTATAACGTATAGATTTTTCTTGAAATTATGACTGTATAATTAAATAAGGCCGCCCAAATAAGTTACTGTGGTTTAAAAAAAAACACTCCCCCCCCCCCAAAAAAAAAAAAAAGACAAAGACAAACAGAGCATAAGTAGGAGCTCAAAAGGGCACTCAACGATTTCATAAAAGAGTATTTTAAAGGGTAATAATTCAATTGTTCTCTGGGGCTTGTTTCATCAACCAAGGACGAAGGCTAATTTCTTTCATTAAAAATTACTCTTTCAACTAGTAAGTCTTTTGTAAAAGGTGAACAGGGACACTTGTTTGTTTATAAATGATCCGAAAATGCCTTGTGGTGCAAGGTAAAAGTAAAAATTACTAACGTGAAAAGTTCCAATGTTTGGAAGTTTTAGGGTCTCTTTTGTGACTTTAACATGTTTATAATGATACGTTTTTGTAAGAGAAAAGGGGCACTTATTGAAGTGGAAAGTCGTACTTATTAGCAGTAACACGCACTTTAAGCAATTAAGAGAGGTACTTTATGTGAAAAGCTGGGCGCATTATGATCCCTTATAAGCCACCCCCCCCCCCCCCTCACTCAGTATAAGTGAGACGAAATCAAAAGAGACATTATCACATGGGATGCAGTGATGTCGGAAAAAAAAAACAGGCATATGCTCCTTTCATTATCTTATTCATCTATTTACACAGGCCCGTCGCTAGAGGGAGTGTAAGAGAGTTATAAATTTTCAATATTCTGTCAGCAAATTTGACATTTTGACATGACTCTTTGCCATGTTTGCATATGTTGGAGAAAGTATGAGAACATCTGTCGGCAAAATTGAAAATTCCTTCCTAACTTTTTGATATTTTTTTTTACTTCATTCTTTTTTCTTTTTCGAAAATGCTCTGTTCCTTGTCGGTGAATTTGACCTGACACCCCTCAACCCCCCACCCCTCCTTCTTATTCCAAAACGTCTAGCCACACTCTTTTATATCATTATATAATTATACTTATCACGTATTTGAGTTACTTTACCTGTTATCAAAAATCTCCGCCGGTGAATACACGAACTGGAGTCTTTATCTTTATTTGTTAGAAAAACAAATCCGATTTTTATTCACAGATTTTCCGAATTGTTGTTTGATATTGTTGGATATCACAATTTGTCGACAGATGTTTACATTTCTTTCCCAACAGGAAAAAAAGAGGGGGGGGGGGAGAGGGGGAAAATAGGTTATCAATTTCTGACATTTGCCGACAGCCTATAGGAATGTCGCATTTGTCGACAGAAAATGTTTTAAAGGGCGTGTCACCCCTATCCCCACCACCCCCACCGCCCCCTCCTCCACTGAATAGAAATGAAAAGGATATTTATTAGAGGTTAAAGGGTAAGTATAAATCGAGGTACTTTAAGGTACACGAATGATGAAAAAGTGGGGCATTGTGACCCCTTTCATCTTCCCTAGCAGCGCCACAATTATCACATCAGAGCAGTGACGTCGTAATATTATTTTTTCAAAGCGAAACAAGCTGGACAAGTTCGGTATATAGTTCCTACTGAATAAGAAATGTGTTATTTTTCTTATAATAACTGAAACATTCATTTATACAGGCGCGTCGCTAGAGGGGGTGAGGAGCGTTGAACATTTTCTGTCAGCAAATTTAACATTTTTATGGGCGGTCAGGAAGTCGCTAAATGGATGACTGTTTGGCTTTCTGCATGTTGGGGTAAAATTTGCGAACATCTGCCGGTAGATTTTGAAACTTCGACAACCCTTTTTAAAATATTCTTTTAAGTTCATTTATTAATTTATTATTCTTTGTACGAAAAACTTCAGCTTCCATGTCAGCAAATTTGATGTGACAGCCCCCCCCCCCCCTCATTCAAAAGAGTCCTACGGCGCCCCCCTGCATTAATGTATCTGTGATGTATGTCACTCTACCTGTGATCAGAAACATGTATCTCCGCCGTTGAAATGGAGTCTTCATTTTCAGATAAGATATGGACACAATCAAGCCATCAAGCCTGTTCATGGGAATAAAAATGGGAAAGCTGAACTTCAATCCCATGCAAGTGCCCTAATCTGAATTAAAATCGTTTTACTTTGATAAGTATTCTTCAACTGGGCATTTTTCACTGATGAGATTTTTTGGGGAAGATGTCAGGTTCTTTTTAAACAGACTTTGCAGGTATAATTTTATTACCTATTTCACAAACGGTTGGATCTATTGTGCGATTATGTTCTTTAATGAGTGGATTTCACAAATTTGTTAAATTTTACCAAAAATTAATTTACAATAACTAAGATTTAGCTTTTTGTGACCACAAATTATTATTTTTTTTAAATATTTCCTGGATTGCTTTGTGTAAAGGGGCAGTGGAGTAGTCGACCCAAATAATACTAGATTTATGTTAAGTGTGTACCCACATGTAGCGTTATGCTCCCAATGAATTAATGCGCTCGCCACCCCCTCCCCCCCCCCTCCCTCCCTCCCCTCGCCCCTCCCATAAACCTGGGAATGGCTCAACGCCCCTGATGGGCACCAGTCGGCAAAATGAAAAGTCGATCTGCAAGTGGGTTTAAAAGCAGTTAATATATAGATCTGTTTACAAATTTTATGCATACTCCTTGAACAAAAGTTTGTCTTGACGACTAGAAAGCTTGCCAGAGGCTTGCCCGACATGGCAACAACTAGATGCCATTATGCATAGCAGGTGCACTAAATAGTTGGTAACTAAGGATTCTGGAGAGAAACATGCATAGATTGAAATACATTAGTAAACAGGTCTATTAGAAACATTCTTTAGTCATATAAGTATTTGAATTAGATACATATCAGTCATGACAGTTGTGTTATAAATCGCTAGGTCGTGCGTGCAAGTTAAATAGGGTGTTGATTAATCTCTTTGTTGTTGTTGTTTACAAATCGCTGCTTTAGTTGTGCAAGGCACGTAACAGGGTCACCGCGTGAAGGTAGCAGCTCGACCCCGTGTTAGCATTTAAAATATACAGTTCCACAAAATTAGTAATAATGCACAGTACGTAATAAGACAAAAGAAAGCAAAACGTAGCACAAATA
The DNA here is from genome assembly GCA_025618425.1 of Heliocidaris tuberculata. Taxonomy (NCBI): domain Eukaryota; kingdom Metazoa; phylum Echinodermata; class Echinoidea; order Camarodonta; family Echinometridae; genus Heliocidaris; species Heliocidaris tuberculata. The sequence continues at coordinate 30,248,524 of CM046838.1, forward strand.
ATATTAGTATTAATTATAACATTATTAGAGAAACTGTATTGAGGTCATTTTAAAACCAAAGTCACGTGGTAAATTACACATTATAAATACCTTGCACCAAAGCAATTACTTCATAACAATTGAAAAGGGTTATTACAGTAGTTGTGCTATCAGAAATACAATATGTAATTTTGCAAGATCACGTAAAGATATACATATATATATAAAATATCATATACACAGTTATAACCAAAAATCATAAGCAGAACACAAATGGTATTAGACATTTGAGAAGTATGTACAATATTAATATCCAACCTTACGACGCATAACAAAGTAAAAAATGAAGGGGGAAAATGGTAATATAGGCGCCAGTAGTATAGTAATATTATTAGTACTTAGTACCAAGTATACAAATAACGAGCATTCAAGGACAAAATCAAACGTAATATAATTAGTCCCCGGGAACCGTATTAGTGTAAAGTGATTTAGTGTTATCTCGTATTAGTACCCAAAGAAACCAAATTAACACAGTTAATCAAACCAAATTATGGTATTAAATCCAATGGTTACCGTTAGGTCGTACTGTAAAATAAGTACCAGCAAAATTACATTGTTTGAAACAATACACATACACATTTGAAGTAGTTAAAAGTAAATCGTATTAGTTATATTAGTGATTAGTGACTAGTGATTAGTGATTAGTAATTAGTGATTAGTGATTAGTGATTTAGTGATTTAGTAATAAGTTCAAATTTAAGGTAAGACATAACAAAATAGAAGACAACATTTTTGCAAAAATATTACATCAAATATTATACATTGATAAACATAAACAAACAATGGTGTTATGATAAAATAATTAAAAGTCTGGTTATCACAGATAGAGAAAATCAAAAAGATAATGAAAAAAAAACAGACAGAGAAAATAAACCCGTGCTGCTGCAAAGAAGTGAAAGAAAGGAAAACTGTTAAAGTTTACATTTCAGAAAATACTTTAAATATACATAATTATACATCAGGCATAATCATGTTCGATTGCAAGAGAACCAGTGCTCTTGTATTTGTATCATCAGGAAGCAGTTGAAATATTAATCTTTCTATATTTGTCTTACAATCTGATGGAATAAAGATACTCTTTAATAAATTACATTCCATTGCTTTGTTTGCTTTGTAAAATGCTATACGCTGTCTTCTTTTTCTTCTTTTGTTTCTTCGTCTTGTAATCTTCAAAGGGCTTTGCAGGCTATCCACTACTATCACGAAAATGAAAATAAACACTGGTGTTATGATAAAATAAATTAGAAGTCCGGTTATCACAGACAGAGAAAAAATAAAATAAAATGAAAAAGAAAGAAGAGTACAATGATCATGCAATCATATCAACATTTCCTAACTTCATAATCATAATCGTATCCTGATACAGTGAAATATTAGGTTAACCCTTTCCATACGCAAGTAAACAAAGTAGTCATGTGACGCCAGTGTTTTTAATTCATTATTTTCTTTTACAGTAGTATATTGTTTTATCATGATATATGTTGACAAATTAATCAATAGATCAATAAAGGAAAAACAAGTATAAAATTTGAACTACCTACCTTTAATACTTACCTACCTATTCTTAATAGTATGTTGTATCTTAACATTCGGTGTAGTAGTGCTCAAGTTCTTGTTCAGAAATCGTCAATTAAACCCATTACCCTTGATTTCTTGACGGAAGGCTGTGACAAAAGTTATGTAGAAAAGTGCTTGATAGATTGACGGAAGGCGGGTAACAAAAGCCATGAAGGAGGGCGATTGGTAGATCACTGATGGAAGGATGGTGACAAAAGCGATGAAGAAGAGCGATTGACAGACTAACGGAAGGCTGGTGACATAAGCCATGAAGGAGGGCGATTCATAGATTGACGGAAGGATGGAGACGCAAGCCATGAAGGAGGCTGATTGATAGATTGACGGAAGGATGGAGACATAAGCCATGAAGAAGGGAGATTGACGGAAGGATGCAGACACAAGGCATGAAGAAGGGAGGCTCACATATTGACTGAAGGCTGGTGACAAAAGCCATGAAAGATGGCGTTTGATAGATTGACAGAATAATAATTTTAAAAAAAACATGAAGAGCAATTCATAGATTGACGAAAAGCTGGAGACAAAAATTAATAGATTGATGGAAGGGTGGTGACAAAAGCCATGAAGGAGGGCGAATGATAGGTTGACGGAAAGTTGGTTAAAAAAATAAAAAGAAGGGCGAGTGATAGATTGACGGAAGGCTGTGACAAAATCCATGAAGAGGGGTGATTGACAGAATGACGGAAGGCTGATGACACAAGCCAAGAAGAAGCGCGATTGATAGATTGACGTAAGGATGAAGACACAAGACATGAAGAAGGGCGATTGATAGATTGACAGAAGGCTGGAGACAAAAGCCATGAAGGAGGCCGATTGATAAAGTGACGGAAGGTTGGAGGCAAAAGCCATGAAGAAGGGAGATTGACGGAAGGACGAAGACACAAGGCATGAAGAAGGGCGATTGATAGATTGACGGAAGGCTGGGGACATAAGCCATGAAGGAGGCCGATTGATAGATTGACGGAAGGCTGGAGACATAAGCCATGAAGGAGGCCGATTGATAGATTGATGAAAGGCTGGAGGGAAAAGCCATGAATAAGGGAGGTTGATAGATTGACAGGTTGAGGATGAAGACACAAGGCATGAAGAAGGGAGGCTCACATATTGACGGAAGGCTGGTGACAAAAGCCATGAAAGATGGCGATTGATAGATTGACAAAATAATAATTTAAAAAAAAACATGAAGAGCAATTCATAGATTGACAAAAAGCTGGAGACAAAAACCATGACAGAAGGCAATTAATAGATTGATGGAAGGCTGGTGACAAAAGCCATGAAGAAGGGCGAATGATAGATTGACGGAAGGCTGGTTAAAAAAATAAAAAGAAGGGCGAGTGATAGATTAACGGAAGACTGTGACAAAATCCATGAACATGATGAAGAGAAGCGATTGACAGAATGACGGAAGGCTGGTGACACAAGCCATGAAGGAGGGCGATTGATAGATTGACGTAAGGATGAAGACACAAGACATGAAGAAGAGCGATTGATAGATTGACGGAAGGCTGGAGACAAATGCCATGAAGGAGGCCGATTGATAAATTTACGGAAGGCTGGAGGCAAAAGCCATGAAGAAGGGAGATTGACGGAAGGACGAAGACACAAGGCATGAAGAAGGGCGATTGATAGATTGACGGAAGGCTGGAGACAAAATCCATAAGTGATTGCTAAAGTGACGGAAGGCTGGTGAAAAAATCCCTGAAGAAGGGCGATTGATAGATTGACGGGAAGGCTGGTTAAAACAAAACAAGAATGAAGGGTGTTCTATTGTTGTTTGCTGATGGCTTCTGATCCCTGTTTTTGTTATTTTTGGTGTTGCAGGTCTGAAATAGAAATCCCCTAACAGTGTCCTTACTATCGAAATTATTAACTATACTACTAGTACTATTTTAAGACAACCACTTCTATCACTACTACTCCTAAATGTCTACGACTTTTAAAAATACGTCTTCTAAGAATACTTCTAAGACTACCACTGCTCACACCACTACTTCTAAGACTACTAATTTCAAGATTACTCTATGACGACTACTTTTTAGACTACCACTTACTACTGCAAGAGAGCTACTTCGTAGACAACTACTCCTAAGACTATTTTCCTTTTTCCAGTTTTACTTCATCTCTTACGTAACTATCTTAGATCTATATAATCATTCATTTCCAAAGACTTTATCTGAATAATATTTAGGGATGTGGGACTGCTTAACTTACAACGTTGTAACTTAAGAACGAAAATGATACAACTAAACAGATAAACACAAAAATGACTTTAAAACATTAATCAATTCTACATGTTCTATGCTTATAGGTTGCTAGTACGTTGCTGGCACTAGTATGTAAGTGCAGCAATTGTGCTAAATTCCTTTCGTTTTTCAGTTTTACCTAAGGTCTTACAATTTATATACAGGATATATCTAAATGATCCTTAATTTCCAATGAGATACACCGTGTCAATTTTCCAACACCATGTTCTACATCGGAGTAAGCATGGTAATTACGGCGGGACTGCTATTTGTTGTAATTAAATGAACGATAATCATACAATAAACACAACATTGACTTTAAAAAACCTTGATCAATTCTATGCTAATAGGTTGCTATTATTATGTTGCTGCCATTAACTCTAAGTGCAGCCAGTACAGGGGCGGATCTAGCTTTTTTCCAAGGGGGGGGGTTTGAGGGGCTGAGCTGGGTATTGCGAGTGAGCGAAGCGACTGAGCCCGAGCGAGCGAAGCGAGTGAGGGGGGAGGGTGTGGGAGGGGGGATACCCCCCTCCCACAGTAGGGAGATTTTTCATTTTTAGGGTTGCCAGCTTGCGATTTTAAGCATACTTGTATGCTCTATTTTTTCTCTTTTTTGTTTTCCTATGCACATTAAATGTTTACTTGGCAGCCCAAGGGGGGGGGGGGTTTAAACCCCCTAAACCCCCCCCCCCCGTAGATCCGCCACTGCAGTAATAGTGCTTCTTCTCTTCCGTTCTTTTGTGTCTAAACGACCTTTGATTTTCAATGAGATCTATACTGCTTCACAATAATTAAACAATATATAGGGCGATGGGACTGCTTATTTTCTAACGATGTAACTTAATTAAAAATCATACAATAAACATAAAACTCAAGATAAAGTATGCAATCAATGATATAGAAAATGTGAATTTGTAGAAAATAATTTAAGAAAAATTACTTACTTTATAGAATCAACTTACATAATTGATACGTCCATGGTGCATTAAATCATTTTGGTGGATGACTTTTTATGTTTTCTTCATAAAAAACGAACGATCGAACGAACTTACGAAAAAAAAAAAAAAACTGAATGAACGTACGAAAAAAAACAAAAAAACGAACGAACGAATATCGAAGGACAATATAACAATTTTAACAGAACTTTTTGGCTTGGAAAAGTTCCGTTGAAATTGTCGGAAAAAAAGAAAGCAGCCGCCCGAAGTTTCGAAGGAAAGAACGACACCACTTCGTTCTTTACCGATAGGGAGAGAACAACAATCTTCTTGACATGGAACTATAACATTTACTGAGATGGGCTAAGGCTGGGCTTAAGTCAGGCTCCTAAACCTAACATTTTGGCCTAAAATCCTACAATCCTGGCATTAAACCCAGTCTTAAATCCATCTCCGCAAATTTCACAGCTCCGTTAAGGTCATAAGTGATATTGTTGCATCGGTCCACAAGTTTCGCGAAAATTGTAGGAAAAAAAGAAAGCGACCGGCCGAATTTTCGAAAGAACGAACGACTCCACTGTGTGTGGATTACCTATAGGTGGCAACACAACAATCTTCTAGACATGGAACTATAAAATTTACTGAGATGGGCTAAGGCCAGGCTTAAGCCAGGCGCCTACACCTAACATTTTGGCCTATAATCCCAATAATCCTGGCATTAAACCCAGTCTTAATCCATCTCCGTAAATTTCACAGCTCCATGAAGATCATAAGTGATATTGTTGCATCGGTCTACAGGTATAGATAATCGAGACGGAACGTTTTTGCAGCGAAAATTTTCGTGAATTGTCGGGAGAAAAAAAAAGGAAAGCGGGTGGCCGGAATTTCGAAAGAACGAACGACTCCATCGTGTGAGGATACCTATAGGTGGCGACACAACAATCTTCTTGACATTGAACTATAAAATTTACTGAGATGGGCTAAGGCCAGGCTTAAGCCAGGCGCCTATACCTAAAATTTTGGCCTATAATCCTAACAATCCTGGCATTAAACCCAGTCTTAATCCATCTCCGTAAATTTCACAGCTCCATTAAGATCATAAGTGATATTGTTGCATCGGTCTATAGGTAGATAATCGAGACGGGTGGCCGGAATTTCGAAAGAACGAACGACTCCACCGTGTGTGGATTACCTATAGGTGGCAACACAACAATCTTCTTGACATGGCACTATAAAATTTACTGAGATGGGCTAAGGCCAGGCTAAAGCCAGGCGCCTACACCTAACATTTTGGCCTATAATCCTAACAATCCTGGCATTAAACCCAGTCTTAATCCATCTCCGTAAATTTCACAGCTCCATTAAGATCATTAAGTGATATTGTTGCATCGGCCTACAGGTCAGATATTCACTTACCCCCAGACATCTTTGGTTCAGTCATGCAGGGTGTCATCTGTCCACTATGTTCACCTTGATCAGTTGCTAATGATATCCTCAAAAAAAGTTAAATCCACAAATTGAGCTCCGTCGACATATACTGGCTGTGAATCCGATTCAAGTTTTCATAATTTGTTATTCTCGAAGTTGTCTAGAAAGTCCATATTCAACATTCTGCATAGCCCGAATGGTTGTTGGTAGCACCAGAATATGCTGGTATAAAAGTTAGCATTCGCCAAAACATGCAAGCAACCTTTCTTTGGTCCTGACCGCTCAACAAACCTAAAGGTTCGGATTGGTCAGACCAAAAGCATATACAGTGGTCCTGGTGCCTGGTCGGGTTAGGCTCGGGCAAGCTTTAAGTTCCTGATCACTTATTGTCCATGTAGCCGATGAGAGTTCAAAAAATGGCGCCTGGTCGAGTTAGGCTCGGGCAAGGACTGAGTTCCAGATCACACTGGTGTTGATGTCCATATAGTCGATAATAGTTCGAAGAATGCTTGTTTTATCAAAGTTTCACTCCGAGGCTAATGAGGCTGGCGATCTGTAGAGTTTCGCTCAGGCAAGCTCTACGATACTTATTACTTTATTATTGTTTTCCACGTATAGTCGGAGACAGTTCAACGTCTTATACGTCATCATCTCTTTCTGATTTTACATGATCTGGAAATGTTGGTGACCATGATGAAAGGACTCGGAGGATTGGTTGCTCAATGTGAAACGGCACCTCTACAGTATAATGAAATAAAAGGATACAGAATGTCGATACTAGTACGACGGAAAAGTGATGAGTGATACACAAGTCATATTTCATTTTCTAAACAGAATTACATACAGGTAGGGCGGTGGCCGCGCCGGTACCCGCGCCGGTACCTGGAGGATGGGGTCGCCCCCCCCCCCCCCCAATAGAGCCTTTACTATGCAATGCACTGTAGGGTCGGTGATTCAAGGGGGCGCGGGGGACGTATGATCCATGGACAATGTTTAGGGGGGTCGCCTCCAACCCCATAGAGAAAAGCAAAAGAAGTGTGGATATTACGATCAGACATTACATGTAATTTACTTGTGTGGTCGAAAGTGTTCTAAAATATAAGTTCCAAAATTTGTATAACCAAATAATGAATACAATTTACCAAGTGCATTGCTAAAATGCAAAGCTTTTATTCTTCAAAAAAACAAAAAGTATCTTTTGCACGGCGGATAAAGGGGGTCCAAACAGCCGCCCCTTCCCTATTTTAGGCCCAAAAAGGGAAATAGACAAAAGAAAAAGAAGGAAAGAAGAATAAAGAGGAAGAAAAGGGTGATCAAAGGAGATGATGGTTTGGTGGATATTTTTTGCCTGACTGCTAAGAAAGCATGTGTATGCTTGTAAGTAACCAGAGAGAGAGAGAGAGAGAGAAAGAGAGAGAGAGAAAGAGAGAGAGAGAGAGAGAGAGAGAGAGAGAGAGACTGGAGATACCGATGCGGTCATGCATGTACCAAATTCGTGGCGATTTTTTTTTCTTTCCATTTCAATTTCTTTTAAATATTTACGCCATTTTTCTTTTATTATTATTCATAAATACATGTGGGGGTCATATCTCAATTTTCAGCGATTGCAGGCAGGGTACCCCCTCTTTCCCACACCCAGGTCCCGGATATATATATATATATGTATACAGTTTTTTATCCATTTTTTTTTCTTTTTGAAAATGATTAACATTTGTGCAACAATACACTCCTCAAAATTGCATAGCCTCTATTTTTCGCACCCCCCCCCCCCCTCCCCGTTGCTACGCTTCCCCAGGAGCCGGCCGGCGGGACAGTATACATTCAAGTGATTTTGATAATACCGGTCTCCATTGAAAATCCTGGATTCGCACTTGCCTTTTACTCATTTCCACCCGTTTACTGTTCACTTAAATATATTTAACCTGATCCTATTGAAATTGTCCTCCTATAGAACTGTCTGGAATTGTGTTACAAATATACAGGCAGGCCACCGAAATAGTCACATCTATCCCATTTCTTTACTAAGTCATTCTACCGTGAATTATTGCTTTCTAAAAAGTAGCCATAAAACTTGTTGAGCACTATTACAAGAAGACAGTATTGCCCATCTTCACCTGTTTGGCAAGGCGTAGAAGACGAGCACGCAAGGTATCTGTGTTATTGACACGTGAATGGTAAATTTCAGCCTGGCAGTCACATATCGCAGATACCTAGCATGCTCTTCTATTGTCGTCAAACAGGTGCAAATGGTCAATAGGTGTTTTCACATAGGCTACTAGTAGTTATAGGCCCTCGCAACACACAGAGATAAGTTAGTGATTGACTGCTATATTGTGTACATGTATATAACTGATTGTGCGCTATGTGTATTAAATGGCAAAATATGACCAATCGGCATGATAGATTGTTTGATCGTACGATCGATTGCTTTGCTTTGTGTTAAGCCCCTTTCACAATTGGTCTGCGACCAGTTTGCGACCGCCTGCAACAGATTTTTCGGGGTGTTGCACGACTGATCGCTTGGTGTCTTGCGACCACTCGCAGTCGTTGCAGGTGGTCGCACGAACCTGAGGCGGTCGTGACTGGTCGCAGCTGAACTTTGAACATGCTCAAAATCCAGACACGACCAGATGCGATCGATTCACTCGCATTAGGTCGTACGACCAGTCGTACGATTCTCGTATGAGTGTTGCACAACGTTGCACGATTAGATGCGAGAGTTCGCACGACTCAATAGTCGCAGTGAGTGGGCTGGAGGTCGTGCTACACTCGCACGTGCGCTAGTGACCTATAGCGACCAGTCTTGCGAATGGGTGCGATTGTGCTAAGACCATGAGACTGTTGCACGACCGATCGCAGCACATCTTACAACGTTGTACTACTGTTGCACGACTGTATGAGACTGTATGCGACTATTCCTCGGGGGTATATATAGGGGGACTATGGAGATGATCCTCTGCAACAGGGCCCTCCTCTAACAACTTTCTCTTCTTTGTAACTTTCTTCTTTGGCATCTTGACTATTAAGAAGGCCAACTTGAAACTGACTACCGGTCAATTGTCGAGGGGGTTTTTATACCCCATGCCACTCGCACGAATACTCTCATGACCACTTGCACCGGTCTCATTCAATCGCACGAGCGATCGCATGGTCTCACATCCACTCGCACGACCATGCGATCGATCGTGCGACTATTGTGATTGGCGTCAAGCCACTCGCAATCACTCGTGCAACACTCGCATGTGAACGCAAGACTACTCGCACGAGCATATGCGAGCAAATGCGACTTACTCGTGCAACGGTCTCTTCTAGTCGCTTTTGTTTTACGACCGCTGTTGCATTTGTGAATGCCTTTCTGCGACCTGATGAGATCGATGGCGATTGAAGCCTGTTGTAGCCTGTCGTGCGACCAAATGGTCGCAAACGGTCGCAGACCAATTGTGAAAGGGGCTTTACGTGGCCAAGAACATTAGTTTAGGCACTTCTGAGTGAGCAATGCAATTTTCCAATAAGATAAATTCTTACAGAAAATCATTTCGCCACAAAACTGCACCTCAAATACATTACGATACTCAAGATTATCTCTCGTAAATTTGAAAAGAATTGAAAGGAGATGATGAAAAAACTTTTTGTAATCAAAGCTGAAAAGTTAATGCATGTTTTTGCTTTACTTCCAGAACTTGGGGGGGGGGGGACAACGTTCGATGGAAGTGCATTTTTCGGGGCCTTTTTCGGGGGGTCTATATAATGGAAAATTCTCTAACTAAAGTCTTATATTTTGCGATGTACTGCCATTTAACTCTTTTAGGAGTATCTGACAAACCGCATCCCGGCGGAATTGTTTTCGTTTTTGAAATATCTAGTCATGATACCATTGCCTTATCAAATTTTGGAGTATGGGTAAAATGTGGATAAAATCGACTCCACTTGGCGGTCCTTTTTATAGCGGGGGGAGGGGGGGGGCTCTGGGTTCTAAATAAAGACGGCGATCATAGTGGGTATCTTCATATATGTAAAGTTTTCGGGTTTACACTATGACTTCAAATGAATAAGAGCCCTGAACTCCGCTATAATTTGTTAAGCTCATTTACTTAGGAACTTATTGGTTCTCGACGTTTCGATCACATTTGAGACCAGTGGGGGAAAAATGTCCCAAGTGGACATCCAAATACTTTAAAAGATTTGAATTATTTTTATTTGAAAATTGAAAATTTACTTGTAAACTCATTCGATAGAAAAACAAATGTAGACAATAAATATTCAATCAAATTTCTTCCTTTTACAATGGATTAGTCATTTATCGAAATATCTTATTGGTTTGGTGGGGTGACTTTTGGGGACAGAGTCACCAACTATTTGTTCGTTTTACTGGAGTTTTTCTTTCCTATTTTGACTGGATTTGTTAATTCTATTTCATACTTAGAGAGAAATTGATAACAAAAAGTTTAGATTACAGGATTTTAGATCCCTGAGCTAAAATTCTACTCACCGGTCAATTGTCGCGGTGCAAATTTATGCTATCGTCTGTCTCTCTGGCATGTGCGTTACAGGTGCGTGAGGTGCATTGATTCCTAAAAGTAAATTAGAATGAAAGATTTCGTCCTTTAAAATAGTGATATTTTACATTATTACATACAATAACATGATTAAAATTGAAGGTAAGATTGATCTTATCATCAACGTACTGTATAGTGTCATCATCATCATCTCAAGAATGTTCAATTATAATGAGAAAATTGACTTACTTCAAAGATCGTCTGGTGAACCTTTGGTGTAGAAAATTTCCATGCACGTAAGCTGCCTGCTATAGCACTTGCAATTAATGAAACCCCTCACACTTTAAGAACAATTGGATGCACTCATGCAAGGACAGGTTCAAAGAGATTCCCTATAGGGGGTGTGCAAATTGAGCAATACAGATACCCCCAAAACAAAAGGAAAAGATGGACGTTGCTATTTAAATGGAAAGGGGGATGTAATTCTAAATATAATTTACATAATGGACATTTTCAAAGGATATTGATAAAAGGCCTATCCAAAGTTTTGAACATGCATATCTACAAATTTGTACAATCCCCGCGGGAAGACAGGTCATCGTATTATAGTCCAAAGATAGAGACTATCCTGAAAATTTCACCCCGACAAGTCCATTTTTAGACCATTCAACTCCTTGACAGATAGTTTGTCGGCCTTACCGTAGCCGTCTGGTTGAGCCCCCATGAGGCATGAGCCCCATCCCCGGAAAAAAATTTAGATGATTTCGCCCACATTTCACCCCATGCATTAATTTTTTGTAAAAAGAACGTGAAATCACAAGTAAATTGCAAACAAGAACTTACATGAAGAAAAATTCCGTCCGGAATTAAAGGATGTCAGACCCGATTGAATTAGCAATGATGATTTTATACTTTCATTTTTATTCAAACCCATGGTCAAACTTTTAAAGAAGGAAGAATGTGGCTGTATATCATAAAATTATTTTTTTTTAATGTCGAAGTGTTGCATTAGGGAAGAGGTTTAAGACTCGTACCCCTAAATTCAGGCCCCCACTCCACGGACGTAGACACGCATAATTATCCATTGTAAGTGGGGGGGGGGTGATCTATTCATCATCCCCCACTAACAATAGAAAGTGTGTTCGTCTCTACGCCACTGCCCCACTCCTTGAAAAAAAAAACTGAAACAGAAAAGTGCCCTTTGACTAAGTTTTCCACAAAACAAACGATTTAACAAAGGCCTCACAATTTCTCATTCCGACAGGTGATCATAAAAGAATTTCCTATAAGAAAAACAAAGGCAAGGCATTACGAGAGGCACAATATGTCATAATAATTATGTCACTCACCTGTGCTTTAGTTGCTTGTAACAATGGCCACTACAGAAATGAAAAACATTTTTTTTTATCTTACTTGTATGACTCTGAGAATAATGAAATTGTCTTTAATCAAAAGGTCTTGATATGATTTAGATAAGACACAAGAGTTTATTTCCTCAGAGTATTTGCATTAACATTCTGCTTCTTCAACTAAAATGTTACCCTGCTTCATCTCTCGAGTCCACTGTTTTTCATTAATTATTATTTATTATACTTCTATTTTATTCTCCCCAAAAGAATTCTAAACTGGTCCGTGCAAGTTAATTTGAAAATTTGGTTGGCTTGGATTAGCTTTTCTTCTTCTTCCTTTTTAAAATAATGGGGGGGGGGGGTCTCTTGTCTTCTTTACTTTTCCTTTTTTTTTTTTTTTTCTTTTTTTTTTTTCCTTCTTCTTTCTTTCTTTCTTTTCTTTTTAGTGGGGATGGGATATTTTTCCCTCTTCGCTTTGTTGTTTCGGCGATACCCGAGTTGGTCGCCAAATATAGATTTCATTTCAGAAATCGTCGAATGATATCTCTAAAGTCTCGAGAATTGGTACGTTTTAAAGCATTTCATCACACCATTTTTGTTCAGCACTTTATAAAATTCCTGCATGATTTTTTAAATATAGACTAACCTTCCTTTTTAATTAACAAAAGTTAACTAACCTATCCTTTCTTACAAGGCAGTGCCCCACCAACTGAAATTCATGTTTGCTACTGACTCAAGGCGAGAGCTCCGCCGCCGCCGCCAGACTCGCTTCCTCCAGCGGCGGTGGAGGAGCTCCCCGAATTTCGCCGAGCTCCAGGCCGGTCTGTTTTCTGTCACTTCACCGTCAGCTCACATCCAGTCCGGTTTTCTTGAAAATCGAGCAGTCATAATGAGACTACAAATTGTATTTCAGGAAGGAAATATTTAACAAACAGACAAACATGACAAACGTCAAAATTTCATTTAGAATCTTAGTCAGTGTTTACATATTACAAAGTACAAAGACAGACTTCTAATTAAATCACTGACTTGCTGAGTTGCTCATGTTGTGATGTGATTTCTGGGCCAGGGTGTTGAAACTAGGCCTAATTTATACAATGGGGAAGAAATAGGAAAAAGGATGATTTGTCAGTAATAAAATAGATATTTTCCTTTGCATCATTTTGATTTTCAAATGACTCAAAATTATTAAGTGGGCTTTCACGGTATTGTGTGAGTAAACATTTGTGTAGGTCTATTTCCTGTGTGCTGCCTGCAAACTAAGCCATTGTCAATTCATTTTCCGATGAATGATAATTGATATGGAGAGATCATGGTGATCTAGTTGGACAAATGCAAGTTTTTTAATGGTCATACCTGTCAACATGGATATTCCTCTTAGATTTAATTTCTTTTTCAGCATCTGTCCATGTTGACAAGCATTTTCGATTGATCTATTGATTGATTTGTTTAAAACATGCATTTGAGGATGTAAATTCCCTAAAACCATACATATTCATAGTCGCAACAATACAAAATTAGATTAAGTATATACAATACATGTATGTAGTATTGAAAGGGTCTGAGAAACTCAGAGACTCATAAATGACGACAGCTTTGGACAATGGCTTGATTTGATAATGAATTTATTCAGTCTTGAAAACAGCCTCTGCAATATGTATTAACAAATTTCAATGAAAATATATAATTATACAGATTGACATTCTCTAATATCAGAAAAAAAACATACTGAAATTGTAAAAATAATGCAATTTAAGTTTTAACACCAGGACATTTATCAATAAATCAATTGTCGTAAATTCAAAGCTGGTCTTTTCTGTCCAATATCAAATGAATAGTGACTTCAGCAGTGAATTTGCTACACGGTCTCACATAGGTTTGGTCACATGAGTAGGCTTTCTGTTTATCGTTGTTTAAATGTAGCCACATCAGGGGCATCCTTTGCAGCTGTGGGAAGTGCGTTCCACTTTACTATTGTTTTAGGGTGCGAGTTTCAAAGGAGCGAGATAACTGGCCAAAAACCACCTGAAATCCAACTTGATCAATATGATAGAGTTACAATTTAAGGAATTGTGTGAAAATAAGATATTTCACAATCCTACAATGTAAAAGGCAAGTATTGTCCCTGAATTGTACTGTTTAATCTGGCACGGTTTCTTCTTCAAGGTCAACCACAGCTGAATTTCACACAGCACCACATGAAGATGGTTCTGTGAGGAATCGAAGCTTTCATCTCTTCGTACTTTACATGCAGTGTATTGTTGCACATGTGCCAAATGCAAAAAAGGGATGCATTTACAAATCCTAGAAATAAGAACACAAAATAATTTATCTTACTTGACAATAATTAATATAGAAATACATACGAAGTTCGAGGTAAACTTATTCTTATCAAATTAAGAGGTTCATCACGTTACGAGAATTATCATTGTCAGACAGAAATATGGTTTTTCATCAAAGACATGAAAATAAATTATACATGTATTTGTCAGAACAGTTGTCTGTACCAATTCAAACATTTGATTTACATGAACTTTATCATGATTTATTTCTTCAAAGATAAGCATCAAATAAACTCTCAACTTTCACAAGTGTATTCATTAATCCTAGCAATTTATACATTATGCCACAGTAATTATATGCTAGAATATACTTGATAGTTGTTAGCTAAGTACAAGTAGAATGAAGAAATCAACTTACATAAATTGATGTCTACTCTGGTTATCTCTGGAAGTATGGTCAAGAGTACATGTACCCAATGTACTTACTTAGCTCCAAAATGAATGCCTTGCCTGTTATAGCACTCACCACTGCAGTGCACTCCCAATTCTAGCTTGTACACTGAACAAAGGGGTACACTGAACAAAAGGGGTGCACTGATGCATGGACAAGTACAAAGACATCTCCTATAGGGGGTACTCAAATTGGGAAATAAGGATACCCCTGTAAAGGTGGGAAACAAAGTTAATTGACTGTGGAGGAGCAGGAAGGGTGGGGGGGGGGTTATCTTGGTCTGCCCAACCTGTAATTCTTATTTACAACAAGATATGATTATTTATAACATATATTCTAATTTAAAACAGTATACGAAATATCTGATTTATGATTCAGTCATAACATGTGGAGAATATTTTCTTCTTCTTTTTTATTGTCTCTTTTGTGTGTGTGTGTGTGTGTGTATTGGAAGATAAAACATAGAAATGCAGTGTATGATTCATTGTCACATTATTTTTCCAGTTTCCTGTCTGCTGTCTGTTATTGTTTTTTCTTTTTTACTTCTTAGTAATAATAATTATTTTTTTTTGTAACAGTTTTTATCTCCTCTTATCTTCCACTTATCACAGGCTTTCTTCAAGTTGTCCTGTGTTTGACTACATGTACACATCCACCATGGTCCTGCTAGGGAAAAGGTGTCTTTCTGCTTTCTGTCAGAGGGTTTCACAGATGTACCAGCCATCATTTGTTCTCCCAGAAGGATCAAAGATTGCAGACGTGAAATGCAAAAGTCACCGGGTATGACATTTAGGATTTTGCATGGAGTTTAACCCTTTCTGTGTCAGCAGGTTTTTGGACAATTGTAATGAATAAACTTTCATGAGTTAATATTTCACTTATTGAAATACAGTTTTCATTGATAAACAGGGCATAAAATATCTTTTATGGATATAAGCGACACAATGAAGGTACCTGTTTCAACTAGATAAAATAGACCTTTTCAGTCCAAATATAATTGTTCTACACTCACAATTGGCATGGAAGTGGTTAAGGGCAATTCTGTGCCAGAAAGGGGGCAGTTTTCCAACATAAGGAACATAACATAATTGTAATATGAGGTGATTGTTTTTCATATTTGGGTGACATTAAATTAAGAAATGACCCCCGTCCCCCCGCCTCCTCATTTGTTCTCAAAGAAAATAGTGTAATTTTTGTTAATTTACTTGTAACTGTATACTGGATCAAATTTCAATGGATGGTAGCCTTAGATTTATGCCTTGTTACTATGTCAGTCACACATTAGGTAGTTTTCAGGTCTTTGAGAGCATGCATGTCGATATTGAAATTATGAACTGTATTTGTCCATGAATATTCTGTCGAATTTTATGTTTTGTTCCCTCATGAATCCTTTTTTTGGAAATCATATTAACTTATTTTAAATTCTCATCAACAGTTGATGATGGAGGCTGGTCTCATCAGGCAGGCAAGTCCAGGGACCTTTCACCTCTTACCCTTGACCATGAGGGCCCTGGAGAAGCTGATAAAGGTCATTGACACTGAGATGCAAAAGGTCGCAGGTCAGAAGATCACCATGCCAGGAATGACGCCCTCCTCCCTTTGGAAGACTTCTGGAAGGTCATTGAACCCTTGTTGAATTCAAGTCAAACACCTCTGTCAGGTTGCTACAAACCCACTTGCCCGATGTCCCAGGGCACCTATATTTTGGTATCACTTGCCCACTGGGGCAAGAAGAAATATGAAAATTTCAAAGTAAAGCAATATTTCATGATCACGATACCCATCAAACAAAGGGTGTTGGTTTATTAATAATAACATATTGATTAAAAGATATGATTCATTCATAAAGTTGATTATGAGAAAGAAAAATGATTAGGTTGTAGCAAGTGGTTTATTATACTGACAGGAAAGATAAATGATAAAAAACAGTTTCATATGAAATAATCCTTTCAGATTAAATTGCAGTTACAGATAATTGAAGACATTTTTGTTGAAGTGAATAGATGTTTTTTTGTTGTTTTTTTCTGCTAGTCAGATATACAGAGTATGGTCCAGAGTTGATAACTCTACAAGATCGTCATGGTGTTGACTACTGTCTGGGACCAGTAAGTACATAATTAATCATAATTGATTTGTTAGTAAATTTAACATAGGTATTTAAAATGAAAATACATCTTCTCAGAAGAAGTTAAGACCTGAAAAAGGAAGTTATTTTGGGATCTACTATACTTCTCTAATAGGCTGTAATTATATGTGCTCATGTATATGTATGGCATACCTGCCAGCCATCCCTATTTTTAAGCCTTCAAAGTAATGACCCCAAGATTTCTCTGTGTTTTTATCTGAAAACTTCTGTGTAAAAACTTGCAAAATACTCTCTCTTCTTTATATTAGAATAATACTCCTGTTTAAATTGTTTGATTTCGTCTTTCTGTTCATTCTTCGGTAATAATAGTGACATGGTCTTATTTATCCAATGTAGCCTCATCATTATTACGGCTCTTCTTGAGGGCCCTGCACTTATATATACCCCAGCATTGCCAGGTACCCATTAAATACACCTGGGTCAAGAGGACAAATTTGCATAAAATGCCTTGTTTTAGGATGTAAGTTCTGAGCAAGGATTGAACCCAGGACTGTCATCTCGTATGAGAGGCGGGAACCTTAACCAATATGCTGTGTTTGTTTTAATCCTATAAAGACCCATGAGGAAGCTGTAACAGATATAATCGCTGCAGAAAAGAACCTCTCACACAAACAGCTGCCCATCAAGTTGTATCAGGTATGTCCATGTTAGCTAAAAACCACTGTCAACCCTTACGATCTGATTACAACTGAATTTTACGAGAAATTGAAATGGGATTAGGTATTGAATTTTAAACATATGAATTTTTGTATGATTAGTAATATTAATATTGCCAGGTGTTGTGAGCCTTCCAGCTAGAGAAAAGGCCCAATTCAGTGTCTGTTCAGTTACGTCGTTGTTGTGGGAAACTAGAGTTTGAATTTAATCCGGTCATAGTTTACATCGATGTTCCTACCCGGTATTTCATATTCTTTAGGCTAAGTGGAATTGATGATTAGTAGAGTAGTACATCACTTGATCTTCCTAGCCAGAATTCTGTTAACTTTGAAAAGAAAAATATCAATATTGAGATTTCTACAGGCATTCAACATTTGAGATATCTTTAAACTACTGATGCACTAGAGCAATAACGTTAGTTCTACACTTATAAGCAGTGGCGGATTTACATGGGGGAAAACCCCCTCCCCCCCCCCCTTTTTGAAACCCAACTGGCATACCTTAAGTACACAATTATAACAGATACACCTGCACATCCCAATCGTTATATCGGGAGGAGAGACCCAAGGGTTACAGCAATTCAGTTCGCTTTTCCCCTCCTAGGCACAGGTAACGCCAAATACATAATAATGATAATAATAATAATAATAATAATAATAATAATAATAATAATAAGATTGCCCCTTTTATTGTGTATTTTTCCAGCATTGTGCCCCCTCTTTTTCAAAACCCTGGATCTGCCCCTGCTTACAAGTAATGTTGATGCTTACAGTATGCTTCTTGTGTATTTCCATTTTCAAGATCACAAATAAATTCAGGGATGAGATGAGGCCGAGATTTGGATTACTTCGTGGAAGAGAATTTCTGATGAAAGGTAAGATATTGATATCCAGTCAGTAGATGTGTTCATGTCAATAGTGTATTCAGAGTGATACTAGTAAACGTTACAATTAATGTCATTTGAGTTTTTAACATACACATTTTTATCAGTTTGCATATCATTGATTTAAATTATTTGTAATGAAGCATATTGTTTTATTGTTATGTGTTTAGATTGAAACAATGCTATGTTACTTTTTACATATGCATAGTAAAAGTATAGTGAAGTAAATCATGCACTGTAGAAAATTAAGTCACAACATTTATTTCAACTAACAGCAAAATGAATTGAGGATTATACTCATTGGTAATCAACTAGATGACATTTGGATTGAAGTCCTATCCAGTGACTTAGATACTTGGGATTAAAGCCTCACGACAGAGCTTTGGAACGTCAGCATTGTTTCCAACCAAGACCATCAGGTCGTAAGATACCAGTGGCAGTCTAACCATTCAGCCATCGCAGCAATAATGGTAAATTTTTCCTTGTCTTCCCGTTGCAGATTTGTACACGTTTGACTCAAGCCTGGAGAGAGCTGAAGAGACCTATAGGTCTGTTTGTGAAGCATACAAAAACATATTTAGTATTCTGGATCTCCCCATTGTGCAAGGTAAGTGTGAACCTCAGTTTAAATATGGAGCGTTATTCTGAAAACTACATCATCTTTTATGTTAGTGAGAGGCAGCATGTTAGTGGGCCGTTGTGGGACTGGTCTGACGTCACTATGAGCTGCAGCCCGCTGGGCTTTTTCTCCAATGGATAATATTGACATTATTGATATTATTTTTCACATTACCACTCAGGACCATATTCATGAAGAAATAACACATCTAAGATTTAATATCTCATCTTATTGTGACTACTTTCAAAATCTAGTCATAGTTTGGTAGAAAGGATAAATTTTAATTTATTTAAAGTTAATTAGAGTCTCTCTCTTATTTGTTATTGCTATACTTTGTAGCTGTTGGTGCTACAGGAGCTATTGGAGGATCATCTTCTCATGAGTTCCACCTGCTGTCAGAGATTGGCGAGGATCAAGTCTACCACTGCTCAAGATGTGGCTGTGCTGTCAACCAAGAAACAGTAGGTGAGCATACTCAAATCTAGAAGACATCTCTAAAAGTCTTATCAATACCGGTTCCATGTTTCATCCTAAAAGAATGGGGGAAAGGGGGCATGAGGGCCCTAGGGCGATTCCTCCTGTACATTTGCTGCAATATGTTTATGGATTTTTTTTTCCAGCCACGAGCTTTTATGGCTTTATACTATTTCATTCCAAATTTATAATATTTCAACTGTTGACTGATGTAGCATAAAACAATTGGCGCAAACATGCATATTTCCATATGTGTTGTACACATTGCTTGGTTGTGAATTGGTAGCTTAAATAATTTGTTAACTATAATTTTGAACTGTTAAAGATACCGGTATGAAACTAAAGGGGCATATTCATTAACAAAGGAGCTCTGTCCACATTCCATAACCCCTGCTCCCAAGATCCGCATTGTATATGCACACTATTTTCCAAAAATATGAACAAGGGCGTAGTTTTTGGTAAACACATCACACCAACTCTTATTGGAGCCGTGTTATTTTCAATACTACTACGAGGCATTCTACTCAGACAGTGATTTTACTTTTCTACAGAGAGCGTGCCTTCCTGCCCAGAGCACCTGTCGACACCCGACTGTACCATGTCATTGAGACAAGGCATTGAGGTGGGCCATGCCTTCTTATTGGGCACCAAGTATTCCAAGATCTTCAAAGCTGACTTCTTTGATAAAGATGGCAAGCCTCAGTAAGTCACAAGGCATCTTCTCCTTCTGGACTTTCTTTCATCCTTTGGTTGAATACATCCAGAAATATTGCTTAGATTGTCAGTCTATTGTGTTTCCAGCTTTTGATACCACGCAGTAGTCTGAATTGTATACTTATGACCAAGTTTGGAGCAATTCTAGTCACAAAGTGAGGAATTGTTCATTGTCCAGGGCTCATATTCATAAAACCTTACAGCTAGATAAAGCCTGATTGGCTGAGAATCATAGTGACATCATAACAGTCATAACATAAAAGTGAGGAATTATTTGTTGTCCAGGGCTCATATTCATAAAACCTTACAGCTAGATAAGGCCTGATCGCTTGAGAATCATAGTGACATCATAACAGTCTCATTAATGGCCTCTGACTGGAATCCATTTTGGCTGTTTCTGTATTAGAACGATTAAACCGCATGAACCATGTTATTTTCGTATTGATATTCATATGACTATACCAGACCTTAGTCAGATGAAATTACACTTTTGAATTTGATATTTTTGGATGGGTGTTAGCCTTAAAGATAAAGTTGAGTTCTGGTCATAAGATTGAATTGTGAAAGAAACTGTTCGGAAAGCAATTGGGAAAGGTTGATTATATAGCATATCAGATTTGGTGTAAGCTGTAAGGTTTTTGAATCTCCAAAATGATAAGCGATTGACTCATTCCTGCTGAGAGTCATATGCACTACACACAAATGTTCGGCCCGAACATTTCAGCTGTTTCTTGTCATATTTTGAATGTGAGGGCATTTGAAGAGCAATCCTTTTCAGGGGACATGTATGCTATGATAATCTTCCAAACTAACATAATAAGAATGAGAAAGCTCACAAATTATTTGTTACCTTTCCCAGAACTCAACCTTCCCTTTAAGTCTATTTTGAAGGTTATGTCATTCTCAACTCTTGCAGGTTAGCTGAGATGGGCTGCTATGGTCTGGGAGTGACAAGGATCCTTGCAGCAGCTATAGAGGTTCTATCATCAGAGCAAGAGATCCGATGGCCACAGGTCATAGCACCCTATCAGGTCTGCATAATCTCACCAAAGGTATGTTTATACTTTAAGGGTCACAAGACTCATTCACGTAAGTTTTGTTATGTAAATTGAATATCACTGTGCTTGCATCCATTCATGTGTGGGATATCGTCTGTTGAAAGCCAGAAGGGCGTTAACTCTGTGTTAAAGTATATGAGTTAACGCCCTCCTGGCTCCACACAGACGATTTATAAACTTGACTTTATTACCTTGCCTCCATTAATGTCTGTTGTAGCACAGAGCACAAGAGTGTGATGTGAATTGTTTATTAATGAAATTTCTTGGTTCACTTACAAAAGGAATGTGAGATTCAGATTCAGATCACAGTTCAATATTTGATTTTTAAATACATAATTTAATTTATCACTAATTTCTCTGTGTCTGAATAGCCCCTTCTATTACTGTTTGACTTGTCAGAGAGTAAAGACAATTTAATTCTTCATTTCATTCTTTTATTTCCCATTGGTTCAATGCAGAGTTCTCGCAATATATTTTTCTCCCCAAATACTTTGCATATGTAATTAAGGCAAAAAGTCATGCCATTCATGCTGCATTTCTTTGTTTACATCATTTCAGCCAAAGTCTGCTCGCAGTATCTTTGGTTCGTCAACGTTTGTGATGTTAACATATATTCATCATGTTTTGTAGAAATAAAAGTGAAAATCAAATAATCCCTGGAATATAATAGTTATGGAATGGATGACAACAAATCTTGATAAGTATATATTCATCCTGTTTCATATTGTACAGGAAGGAGGAAAGGAAAGCTCAGCTATACCGTTGGCCGAATGGTTATATCAAGATGTATGCCTACACGTGCCTCACCTTGCAGCTGACATGCTATTGGATGACAGGGGTCACATGACTATTGGAAGGAGAGTCAAGGATGCTTCTCATATTGGATATCCCTTGATCGTTGTTGTAGGCAAGGGGGTAAGGAATTTTCCTTTCCAAACAGGTATTTAGGGGGTTACCCTACCAAGAGTGAAGGGAAGATGGTCAACTTTTCTAAAGGTCTGTGTAAATGAATCTTCTTACTGAACAAAGTTATATTACTCATACATGTTGGGGAATAGATATATTGCAGGATTATTCTTATAAATGCAAATTATTTGAAATTTGTAGTATACTACGCAACCCACAAAAACTTAACCCCTTCACTCTTTGGGTAATATAACCCATTAGATAAATAATGACTCAATGAACCGTCAACTTAAAAGAGTTGAAGAGTTCGACAATATGGCCAGTGGAAATTGTATCTGTACTAAATAATTTGATGCCAACCTTGGTCTTTTAACAAATTGACGACTTTGACTTTGATCTAAATTGTTTTGTTATACTGGATTTGAGTTGAGCTCAACCCATCATTGGACTAAAAACAATTGTAAAATGCAGACCTATTAATGTACATTCACATCAAGTATTATTCCAGCCAGCAAGCTTGCATTGATTTTTAATAATAATGATAATGATGATTGTTTCTTATTAAGCGCTTTTACAGAAAACTGTTTTATTCTCTCATCACCAGGCTCTAGAAGCAGATCCAAAGTTTGAGGTCATCGACGCAGCATCAGGAAGCGTAGACTATCTGTCAAAAGTAGAGTTACTTCAGCGAATGGAAACCATTACTGTGTTATGATGATAAGCTAAGAACTAGTCAGTGTTTGAGTCTTTCTGCTACAATTGAGGGTGGGCACTTCAGACTCAGACTGGTGCAAGGTCGTATGCACAGTGAATCAACTTGCTCGCACTAGACTTGTTAGAAGTCCCATTCAATTTGTGCACAGACTGTGCATCCATCATAGAAACTAGTGGGACATCATCCTATTCAGGTTTGCTTGGAGCTTGGTCTACCAAAGATTGGGGAGGATTCAGTTTGGTTTTGGATGAAGCTTTTATTTTAAGAAATTTCCCAAGCGCGAGTGGATCTTATGAGGTTGGTGAAGTATACTTGTACTTTCAGGGATCTATGTAACATTATGTTATCAGAGAAGTACCAGAGAGATTTCAAATTCCCTAAATAAGAACCCAAGATATTCTGACATTAACCTCACCCATTCCATTCCATTTACAGAATTATGAATTTTTTTTTTTTTTTAATATTTGGAGTATGGTCCCTATCGTATATATACAAACCCCTTCCGATAAACATCATTTCTGAACAATGACCCTTGTGTCATCACTGAAGTGTAATTCAAATAAAGGTTCCATGGTAAAGAGGAACCTCATAATAGGGAACTTGGGTCAATGAAAATTAACTTTTTATTTCAGATATTTTGTTAGTACATGTCTTGGATCAGCAAAATTACCCTCTAATATCAGAGTTCTTTTCTAAGTTTCCACTGTACTTCAACACAATCATGTGCTAGAAGAAGACATATGCAATAAAATTCCAGTAATCTATAACCTCTGAAAATGCTTCCCAGTTATCTGTGACCTAAGTGAGATTCTTTTTTTTTGTTGATAATATAGACTTCTCAATTTTGAGAAATGGACCAAAAAACACAGTATCTTATTATCACTGGGTATATTGGAAAAAAATGAGGAGGAAATGAGATCGTGCAAAATAGAGAAAAACATATAGAGATGAAGGGGGGGGGGGAAAGGGGTATGTCTTTTTTGACTAGCTAGATTGAAATAGAATAAAGGCCATATATAAAATTATAATTTGTACGGTGGAGAAGAGTAAGAGATTGAGAGAGGGTGGGAGAGGGAGTGACTAGCTAGATTGAAATAGAATAAAGGCCATATATAAAATTATAATAATTATTGTATAGTGGAGAAGAGTAAGAGATTGAGAGAGGGTGGGAGAGGGAGTACATAAGAGAGAGAGTGATTACTGTATATGCCATAAATTTTCGCGAATGGGACCAGCCATACTATTTTGTGAGTCGTTAAATTCACATTCAGGAAATTCTCAGACCTACAAACAGCAATGATGATGTATTTTCGCAAAGCTAAGTGGTGAATTTCTGACCAGCAGACAACAAATTCAACCGACTATGTTGGCAATATTTTAGCGCGTTGTTGAATTCGCGATCCACTCGTGATTCACGAAATTTGCGAAAATAAAACCTATAAATATATGGTGTAGGTCTCTTTGCCCAGATGGAAAAAGAATATGCCATACCACAGAATAATAACGATCGTACAGTAGGGGAGAGTAAGAGAGAGAATGAGGGTGGGAGAAAGGGAGAGAAAGCATGGTACTGAAAGAGCAGGGGGGGGGGCCCGGGTTATGGTATGTAGCTTAGGTATCTTAGCGAAACATGATGGCATGTAAAAACATGGGAAAGAAAATTATTCAAAAATTTTAAAATTCCTTCTACTGAGACAGAACCAAAATATTAGGATGTAGAATTAGTATATAACTCTTTGGGCACTTTTAAGCAAAATGATATGAAAACTTTTATTCTAATTTTAAAAACGGACAAAACTAGCAATTTTCCTCTATGCGTCTTTCCAGTGTCTTTATGGGCCACTGAGTTTCGCTAAGCTACCTAAATTATCGTTCTTACAAAAGTGATCCGAGTTATGATGAGTTTTATTTATCGATATATTTGGAAATATAAGGCTATGTAACGTGAGCATCAGCATCATTAATGTATTAAGGATGTGTGAGAGGGCTCAGTTTGTGTAATGTTGAATCATCTATATATGTTCAGTGTATTGTCAAATTATTACCTTGGATAAAATTAATGTTATTTATAATGTACATGTAGATGATACATTGTACATGTACCATCTATTAGGAGGAGGGTTGTGTATCATCTTTTCACGTTCCTTTTTCTCCTCTGTTATTTTTCTTTTCTTTTTATGAAATTACCACTATTTGGGCAACCACCACTCAAATTCAGGACGGAAGGTGGTCTATTTGTATTTTCATGTATCGTCTGTTTGTAGCCAGGAGGGCGATAACTCATATACTTTAGAATAATTCCAGAAACAACCACACAGTTGATTTTATCATTTCCTTTTTATTTGGACGACATAATTTATTCTTCCAATATTTTATTGTCTCTGAAGCACTGCAATATGGAAGCAAATTCTTTATCAACAAGATAACCAAAATATATCCTTTCAAGTTCTTGTGTCAAATCTCCTCGTTTTCTGCAGAATATGGAGTCATCTTTAAAAACCCAGGACACTGTCTATGAACGGAGTGAACACTCAGAGCTACTAAAGTCTCTACCGTTGTCATAATAACGAATAGGCTTCTGTGAGGGCCGTCAAAGATTGCTGAAGATCACTAGCGTTCATCTGATAGTTCTTTAGCTTTCTAAGGAGGAGGTCCACCCGTGCACTGATCTCTTCTGGTGGCTTTTGGAAGAGGGGTTCGAGTACCTCTACAGTGGCAAGGAGGAGGTTGGATTTTGCATTGATCCCCACGCACGTTGAATTTACACATTCGATGCCTGGATGATCGGGAGATAGGAAAGGGAAACAAAGTTGGATAACGAAACTATTAATAAACTTTAATAGCAAAAATGAATATCTGATATAATCTATTCTTTGATATATATTTAAAACTGTGTTCTACTCATGTCAAGTTATATTTTTCTTTTATTTAATTGGGAGGGGGCATTTTGTTTCTGGATGCATAAAAATAAACTACATGTATTTAAAGCCGGAAATAACTCCAAGTTACTCTACAACCAGAGATATTATCCATCTTAATTTCGCATTTTTTATTTCATTTTTTTGCACCATAAAAAACCCTGTTTACTATAAAAAATGATATTATTCCTGTTTCACCACTGTGTATGTGTTTTTACAAACTAGCGCCCTCTCCTTATTTATACATCTAAATGTACATGTATAAGGTTGTAAATGTAGGAACTATACTAGCGACTACTAATCTCGTTGGTATTCATTAAGAAATTTTTCAATTAATTTGAAATAAATAACTGAAATAAGCTGTCTTTTAAAAAAAACAACAACAACATGGAAATGACACGTTTAACAATAGAATGAAAACGAACTCTTGAAGTAAGAGTATACATTACCTAATAAAAATCTATGACTGATAAGGCACAATGCTTCACTTTAAAAAATATTTTATTTAGGATGTCCTTTCTTAATTCAACCATTATCAATGAAGTATCATTTATTCACTCTCGTTACCTGCATCTTCTCCCAGTACACTGCAATCACGTGACTTTAAGCATATTTTCTCTTGGCTGGACATGTCATCGAGGTCGCCGACCTTTAACCTTCCATTGATGACAATGAACTGACTCAGTTTGAAGTCACCGATCTCCAGTGAACCTAATGGGGAATTTTCTAATACCACGAGCAGATCGGCGAGGTCCTGTCCAACCTTTCAAAAAATAAAGAAAAAATAAAAAGAATAGATATAAACATTATGAAATGTAAATAATAGGGATTATACTTCCCCATTCCCCCAAGATATTGCCATTATTTTGATTTGTTGAGGGCAGAAGCATCGCTAGAGATGGGAACACACGCCTCCCTGTCAATTAAATTATTTTTTTCTTAAATGAGGACTTTTTTGTGCTGGTTGGGAAAAAAATTAGAATATCTTCCGTCAAATTTGAAAATCCGACAATCGGTTGTTCCATGGAGTCAAATTTGAAAGTCACGACCTCTTTTTTTTTTTCTTTCTTTCTTTTTTTTTTTTTTTTTTTTTTTTTTTTCTTTTTCTTGCTTGTTGGAAAATTTTCCATAAAAGAACATTACAAAAGCATTTCGATTTCCTAAAATTGATATATGGCATTGTAAAAATGGAGGGGAAACCATCCCGTCGTCATCAATATACAATGTAATAATAGACAGTTCTATCTATTGTCATATCGTCATCAGTTCCTACGATCTTTGACATGTTTTATATCTCTTTGTGTTACCTGTAATCTCTCTGGCCACGTGAATTGTTTGAGTCTGTATTCGTTGAGCTTCTTCCCGACTTCCACTACGGCTACGACTCCCTGGTCGCGTACGGATCCCGTAACGGTATCTCCTCGCACACAGTATCCAAACAGCTATTTCGAAGGAAAAAAAAATAGTTTAAAAAATAAATTAAAAAAGACTACTGAAATGATCATGTTACATGTACAGTGGAAACTCAGTATAACGAGGTCCTTAGGACCATCACAATTACGTTGTTATAGCAGGAATCTCGTTATATCAGGTTAAAAAAACAATAGAATATAAAGAGCTGGGACCAGAATATTACCTTGTTATATCAGGAATATTGTTATATCAGACCTCTTTATACTGAGTTTCCACTGTATAAACAACGTCATCAACGTTATTAGACCCATCCCCCATCCTACCCCAATCTATCTCTCTCTCTCTCTCTCTCTCTCTCTCTCTCTCTCTCTATCTATCGATATCTATCTCTCTCTTATTCCCTCTCCCTTCCTCTCTCACGCTCTGTGCATTTGCAAATCTTTTCAGATCAGTTTCAGATTCAAAATACATTTATTTCCTTCTCATAGTCAAATAAATACAAAATGAAATGTACATTCACAGAAAGAAAAAAAAATAGTGGAAGGAGGTGAGGGTCCCAGGGGGGCATTTCATGAAAGGACTTGTCAGATATTTTATCCGACAAATTTGCTCTCAGCCAATCAGATGCAAGGATTTCAGTAGCTTATAACAGTTGTCGGATGAAATATCCGACAACTTCCTTTCATGGAACGCTCCCCAGGAAGCACATGGCTTGTGGTGGGCTCGCCTCTACAATACATATCTACATATAATTAGTATTATACAACAAAAATTACTGTTGTTCAACTGCTCTTTTCAGTCATCCCCAGTCCCCCCCCCCCCTCTCTCTCTCTCTCTCTCTCTCTCTCTCTCTCTCTCTCTCTTTCTCTCTCTCTATCTCTCTCTCTCTCTCTCTTTCTCTCTCTCTCTATCTCTCTCTTTCTCTCTCTCTATCTCTCTCTCTCTCTCTCTCTTTCTCTCTCTCTCTCTATCTCTCTCTCTCTCTCTACCTTCCTCTCTTGCCATTTCTTCATCTCAATTTCTCCCTTTCATTTCACTGTTTCTCAGACTCTCTCTCTCTTTATTTTATGCATTATTTTTCTGACTCTCTCTCTCCCGCTCTCTCTCTCTTTCTCTCTCTCTCTCTCTCTCTTTCTCTCTCTCTCCCTCTCTCTCTCCCTCTCTCTCTCTCTCTCTCTCAAATTTCCATTCCATTCCTTTCTCTTACTCTCTTTTACAGACAGACTATGAAGCATATTTGCTCAAAGTCGATGTTTACGCAGGTGCATTATATACTTCCAGTTGCTTTTTTAATGGTGCTTTTGCTAACGGCAAAACTATTACTCAGTTCCTAAAACATCACATTAGGGGTTGTACTCGAAACGTGAAGACTATACGTATATACGTACACAGGAGCAAGTATACTACAATTTAATATCTCATCGTCTCCCTCCTCACCCCCCCCCCCCCCTCCCCTCATCTGGGCACCATGAAAATTGTGAAGCGTATTCTCAACTGCATGTCGCATCGTTTAAAATTCCTATTGCAGCATCATGCTTACTTGTTCCAATTATATTTAACGTCTGTTTGGAGCTAGAAGGGCGTTAACTCTGTACAAATGATGGGACTTAACGCCCTTCTGGCTCCAAACAGATTACAGACTTCGTGTAATTATCCTACTGCTTTACTAAGCATCTGAGATTGCGCTGTATTCTGCCGTGGTGAAGCACCAGGTAGACACACACAAAGGGTTTGTAGTCAAAACTCAAAATACCCCATAAACAACTAGCTGTGGCCAACACTGATAAGTCCTTCTGTAATCATGAAGGATCATATCAAAAGGTATATTATTTTTTAAAAGAATACATTTCTTTAAAAAAAAAAAAATCAGATTTGCTGTATTAATTCAGGTGTCTACTGATACTCACCCGGTCATCAAAAGCATACTATATGCATGATATGGGCAAGACCAAGATATGTCCCATACGCTACCAAGTACTTTGGAATCGTTTGATGGGAGCAAAACTTGACATTAAAAATGTCTGATCCAAGCGTCGGAAGGGCTATCAGCTTGATACAGTCATCAGATATACTAAAATCAATCTTAGATGTGGTAGGTCACGTATGGGACAAAATATCTCGGACTTACCCATTATGGTTACTGAATAAAATGAAAAAAGGTTTTTGCATACCTGGACCAATCTATCACTGTTGAGCTGCAATCTGTAAGCTATCTCCTTCATCAGTTTGTAATTAGCATACTCGTAGCACTCCTCCTTTGTCCTGTATGCCCGTCTGTTGAGGCACATCCGTACATCTCTCACATTGGGAGTGACCATCTTGATGGCGACATCCTTACCCCTATAGCTCCCAGCGAACACCTCCTTGGTGGTGCCACGCCCGATTGTTTCCCCTTGTTGGATCCGTGAGATGTCCTTACACGTCAGGAGCTTGGAGGTTATATTGGCTTGAATGAAATCGGGATTGAAACCCAGAGTTTGGTGCTTCTCAAGAAGGTCTAGATGAATCCCTAAGACGACACTGCAGTGGTTTAACATGAGAATGTAGACGACGGTACAGACCGCGATCAACCATTGATATCTGGGTTTGGTCCTCAGCTTGGCCGTGAAGAAGATTTTCTTGAAGTTTAACATGATGGTTCATAGGCTGCTGTGACTGTATGCCGAGTAAACAAATATTAATTCGTTTTGAATAAATTCCAAGTTCACAATACCACTTCCGTCATTATAAGAAAGAAACAATTTTCAGCGATTCTGATGTTTGGGAATGGGCCCTCCGCGGGGCGTCGAAAGACTATAGAAACTATAGCCGCAGCTATCTTGACATCTCAAACAATAATAAAGAGTACATGACTACATGTAGTTCTTTCCCGATTTTCAATTCCTCAAAATGTGGTGATGACTGAAGCGGACAGACAGAAGTATAATGACCGTTGAATGACTATTCTGCAATCCACCTGCAATATTTTGGTGACAAAAGGAGAGATAGAACAGGAAATACAAAACGTCAATACTAAAGTGCAAAATATTTTTTTTTTTAATGATAAGTAGGCAAAACATGCTTACCTACTGATCAGGCAGAAAATGAAGCACGCTTGAAATATTCGTTTATGTAATAAGTATTCATTTAAAAAAAATAGCTCTAAAACACTTAAGTTCGTGACCATAAAACCAAGTGCATGTGTCACAAGACAATAATATTTGTAGGTAAATAGTCATTACGATTATCAATAGCCGATCTTCAAAATACCTTAAAACGGAAGATATATTTCAGTTTACACCCGTATAATATCCAGCAAACATCAGTCCTCTGCTTCTTCTAAATACATTTACAGCACTCTAAATGAATTCCTGACAACTTGTTTAGTTACCTGTCTTGCAAAACAGATTGGCATGCCTTTTTAATCCTTTGTTAATAAAGCGGAACCTCTCCTTTCACAGGCAATGATGTGAAGCTCCTTAAAAGGGCTTCTAAATTATTTCAATTTAAAGACTATTATTAACTGCACTTAGAATGACCTTACACTAATGGGGACGGTTGGTTCTCGGGTAGTGAACAGTAACAATAAATAACAATAATGAATAGTCCGAATCTTATTTTCATACCCTGCAGCTGTAAGCGGGAGAAAACAAGCGCACTACTTTATAAAATATAAAAAGTAAAATATGAAATATCAATATCAAAATATAAATGGCATTTTTGTGCGTTTTAAAAATAGCAAGGAATATGCATTTTTTTTTTAATTTGGTAGTGTAAACATGGTAAAGAGGCATATTAATGAAGTCAGCCTGTATGCTTACACTTTGTTCATCTAAAATATTATACGCTTTGGAAGAACAAGTATTATTATTATCAAAACTATTTCTGCGACGCGTAAAGCTGCCATGTCAATCATTTATTCGTTCTTTAAAAAAAATACTATTCTGACCCTTCATAATGATGTCAGAGGTGATACCATCGGGTACTTTAATGCATGTAGAAGTTACTTCACTGATAAATAGAAGAATTCCTGAATAGGAAGTAATCACTTACAAATTATACGAATACATAACACTGTGTTGTTGAAGAGGTTATTTTTCTTCCCAACAAAGTGTTCGTTTCACAAGTTGAAGTTTAAAGGCGTGAACGTCCTATTCTATCGCCATCCCTCCTCCTATCTCTCTCTCTCACATTCCCCTCGTTCCCCCCCCCCGCCCTCCCCCCCCCCCACTATATTCAACCTCTCTTCCCCCTTTTCTATCTCTGAAAGGTGACCACAAAGTACATGTTACCTTCACTCTAAAAAAGGATTGGTCAAAAAAACGACCAATCCTGTTGGTCAACACCATATTGGTTATTTTCAACCAATGTGTTGGTCAAACTGTACCAATTTCATTGGTTAACCATTAACAATTTGAAATGGTCAAGAAATATTGGTTATTAACAACCAATGTATTGGTCAGACCACTTGGTAAAGTATAGGAGAGCTTTCAACATGAGTGAGAGACCGGATGTGTGTGTGTGTGTCGGGGGTGGGGGGGGGGGGGTTCCATTTTGGTCCCATTTTTTTTGTATTGATAGGAACCATCGTAGACCTATATCTATTTTTTAAAATTTTGTTTTCCGATGGTAATGATTTTGTTTTGATTTGTGTCACTAACTAGAAACAAAAAAATAATCTGTTTTGACAGCCAGTAGGTCCTATAGAAGCGCTGACTTAATTCAAGTTCCGGCTCTTAAGTTACACGAGTTTAGTATACATGTACCTTGCACCCCTCAACGGTACTCATCCATTCTTTCCTTCTCTTTCTTGTTTGCTTCAAATATTTTAGCATAGCCCTACATGCCCCCCCCCCCCCCCCCATCGGCCCCATCAGGCCCCTATGATATTAATTTGCTGGTTAAACAATACAAATCACATTGGGAAATAGATCAGTTAACACAGTTGGTATTAATCGGCTAATAGGGTTCAAGTGCATTTGGACGGGGGCAGGGAGGGGCCGGGGGGGGGGGCTGTTTAGGTGGAAAGTTTTTTGCCGTCTGTTAATTGAATTTTGAAATTTGAAAAGTTGATCCATAACAGAACTCTCAAACAATTACTCATCATTCAATGTTATGTTATGTCAAACAGCCCTACTTGTATGTTTTCATTGTTGCCCCCGGTCGCCCCCCCCCCCCCCCCCCCCTGTAACGTACGTCGTGTATGTTGGGTTTGGTCATTCGAGTTGGATTCATTTGCATATATGCGCGCACTATGGTGACATGCGCTCGAGCGCGGTGTTTGAATGGGTATAATTTTCCCGCCATTGAGCAGACGCGCAGAGTGCGCGGCGTCGCTTTCTTCAAATTTCTAGCGCGTATCTATGGCTAGGCTAGGCTAGCTACGTTATTTTTGCTCCAGATCAGATCGGGTCCGGTTTGCAATGGACGACTTTGTAGAAGAAAAACTCTTGGAATGGGGACTTGAAAAGTATCTTGACACCTTTTAAAGGTAAGATTGTACTATTTAATTGGATCTGGTGAACTGTGAATGATGACTAACTTTACAACATTTACTGTAAACTAACAGCTAGGGTGAGAGTGTCTGAGTGAGACCTGACGAGTAACGTCCAACTAGTTTCCGAGTACGAGTACCGTATATGGGTACTGCAGGCACAGCTAGCTAGCGCTGTCGCACACCTGACTAGACTGACGTTACTCCTGTCCTGAGTACGGATCAAGTATCCTGGAGTTAGACCTGGCTGGCCTACTGGCTTGACTGATAATATTACTGTGCTAGGATACATGCAAGTCTGAAGTAGCTACTAACGTTAGATCTAAGTTAGATTGAAATTCAGTTTGTGTTGGTTGTTAGACCGTACCGGGTACCGGTATTTCGAACGTGGCGATGGATGTGTGTGTGAAGCTGTGTGTTAATGTAGTTGCATTGCGCGTGTGCTTTTTCTACGTGCAATATAGTAACTGATTTAATAACGCTATATGCGTTCATGTTGAGTGTGTGTGTGTGTGTGTGTGTGTGTGTGGTGTGTGGGTGTGTGTGTATATATACTGAAAAACAAAAAAAAAAAAAAATATGTCTATGGTGTGTGTCGATCAAAACGTATGTGCGCATGGTCTATGATGACTTTGTATGCAGCCCTATGAAAAAGGATTGGTCAAAAAAATTTATCAAAATAATCATTGGTGAAGATTGACCAATATGATGGTCAATATTACCAAATTATTGGTTAAAATGTACCAAAATTTTGGTTGATTTTGACCAATTTTTCGGTCGGACACACATATTCACCAACACATTGGTTATTTTGACCAATCCTTTTTTAGAGTGTATAGCGGTCTAGCTCTAGACCTACTATCTGCGGTGCTTGCCCTCGGCTTCGGGGAGTGACAGCCAGCCGGATCACGCCATGTTGATCCGTGACTATCGTCCGAGACCGAGTTCTGCCTTTCATGCCCAACCCTCTTTTCAGCATAAGAGCTGAATTAAGTTCATGTATGAAGGAAAATTATATTCTACTTTTTTCTTTGTTGATTTTGTCGTTGGCATTGTATCTTGCGAGAGAATGATGAAGAGTGGATTTAAAATGCTTGTTGTTCGGTTGCCTTAATTGTGTCAGTTCTGCCTAGACCGATGGGATCTGTCTCTTTCTCGGGAACTTCTCTTTTTCATTACTGACGTTTGTAGATCAAGATGGTATAATTTATGTTCAATATGCACATTTTTTTTGTTTATAGCCCAAAACGGCAGTTTGAAATTTCATGCAATCTTAGAAAATGTTGAGGAGAGCATCAGAGCTCTCCCCCCCCCCCCCCCCCCCATTCGTTAAGGGTTATGATCTAGCCAATGTGGATAATACATTCTGGAAGAATTCATTTGTTGCATGTTTGTTTTTACAGGTAAGGTTGCTGACCTCTGTGCATACTTGTTACCAGACCTCTTCCCATCACGGCTTGTGAACGGAAAAGTCAAGTGGAGGCCGAGTCAGGTTGAGAAACGCAAGTCTTTCATTGACGTACAAAAGGTACAAGCTGCTTTACTAGTTAATCCATTCATCTGCATGGGTCACTTTCACAGGAAACCAAATTTCAAAAGACTAAAAGTCATTGATCAGATTCAAAACATGGAATAAGCATGTTAGCAGAAGTATGGTTACTTACTTTTGTTCACATCTATGTCTTCTCAAGTTACATATACTCGATGGGTCATAAAACAGTATTTGTTTAGGTTTGGGGATTGATCTTTTAGTTCACAGCAGTAATAAAGAACATCATCTGCTTTTATTCATTTCATCAGCTTTCCTACACCAGACGAAGATCTTGACAAGTTTCACACCTTTGTCTTTTTGAATTTATCAAAAGAAAACTTTTGTCTACACGATGGACATATACAGGTGTATACATGTATGTTATGTCTGTAGACTGTAGTACAATCTGCATTTTGTCTTTAGCTCAGATACTTCAGCTGTTATACCTGATCTTTTCATTCCCCCTATTTTATTACCATGTTTTTTCTTATTCATCAGAGTCGTTAGAATTCTTTGCTTCAATTCAGTGTCAAAAGTTGGTTAAAATTTCACAAATATCAATGTAGGCTTCCTTTTTATTTTGAAATGATCAACAGCCTGGAACAAACCTTGCAACGTACATTGCAGCCAGGAATCATGAGTGCCAGCAGCGAGGCATCACGAGGCAGCCGCAAGTGTTGGTGATTGGCCCAAGCATTCTAGCAGCTACAGAATTCTACTGCTTGTATAATGACGCAATATATCAGCTGGGAGACCTGACAAAAGCAGTAGACACTTGCTTCAAAACTTTTTTTGTTTTGAATGTGGAATATCCGTCGGAAACCAGAGATGCATGGACCCTGCTACAGAAGGGCATGTATGAAATAACAACACCATTTGACATCACTACAAGCCGCATCAAGGAACTTATGCACTTTTTTAAAGGAACTTCATATCATATAGTGTGATGTTGCAGTTATTGTAAGTTGGGCCCAAGCTTATCAGTTTGACAGTCCTATTACCCAACAGAGTAACCTAGAAAAATTCTTTCCTTTGATTTTTTTTTGTTTTTTTTGATTCATAATGTTTTGATCTTCTTCACTGTGTTAATTGTCATAACAAATTTTAAAGCCGTACTTATGATTGGTTTGAAATGCGCAAATGACCAGCATTCAAGACAAAAGTGCGCGATGTGAGCCAATGTGGTACTCTATTTCTGATTGCTTTGGCAATTAAAATAAGATAAAAGATAAAACAATTTTCAGACTATTGACTTTTTGTCTTGTGTCTAGTTTTATGGTGGTCTAAATAAATCAGCTTCTCCTCCTAAGATTGTCTACACTTATTCTAATTTTCTATTCCTACAGAGTTTGAAAAAAAATGTATATAATATGAACTGATGTTAAAGAAAGTTGCAAAATCTAACTCAAATATTGCTTATTTGCTCATGAAAATAGCGATTATGTATTTTACGCTGTGTTGTGAATTTATAGAGCTGTTACAATCAAATTGCTCTTATTTGTAAACTGTACAATGCACTGCATCAGGAATAGGCTAAACATTTTATGTGATTTTTAGTTCTTCCTGTTATGTATAATAATGTGTAATTCCGGAGCATTCTGGATCAGAATATGCATTGTACTTTGAAAGTGTCACTAAAAACAGACACTGCACTGCTGTGGGTTAAATGTTGCTGAAGTTCAGTAAAGTCACAAATATGAAATTATTTTTTCCTGTTCTGGTTAGTTCCGTGACTGCAAATATCTAATCCAGTGAGGTAAGAATGGCACTCGTTGAAGGATGCCATCTGTGATAGTGAATTTGGAGTCATTCTGGGTGGGTTATAACTGTTAGTAGGTTAGCCTACTCATTACCATGGACATGTGGATATGTTGTAAGTATATTGAATTTCTCATTGTGTTGGTACTGAAAGTGTTAAGATTGAAATGTCACAATTCGGTGACCTTAAGAATGCTGATCTTGATACAAGTGTATATACAATGTACATGTATGATGCAAATGCCTGGTACTAGCCTTGTATGTATTAATACTGCATTCATACTAAGAATGGCACCCGTTGAAGGATGCCATCTGTGATAGTGAAGCTGGAGGCATTCTGGGTGGGTTATAACTGTTAGTAGGTTAGCCTTCTCATTACCATGAACATGTGGATATGTTTTAAGTACAGTATATTGGATTTCTCATTGTGTTGGTAAACTTGGTACTGAAAGTGTTAAGATTGAAATGTCATAATTTGGTGACCTGAAGAATTCTGATCTTAATATAAGTATATATATACACATGTATGATACAAATGCGTGGTATTGGCCTTCTATGTACTGCATTCATACTGTTATGTATGGATACTGGATTCATAATGTTAGGTGAACAGTTTTCAACTACATGTATGTGAGTTTATTGATAGCATTTTGGAAAAGGCATGAATTTTCTTCTTGTGCCCCCAAAGGTGTGTGCTAGAGGCATTGTGTTTTCTGGTTGTTTGTGAGTCTATGTACATGTACAACACATTAAACATTGTCAGTCTAGGCAGTGTTTGTTTAGTGGCAATTTTTGTCAAATTACATTTTATGCAATGCATAAAAATCTTATGAATTAATGTAATAATTATTATTGCATTCCATTTCACTTTGATTCTGGTGGAAAAGATTCCTGATCTGTGCAAAGTTTAAACCATGCAAGTGCCTGTCAGTGCTTTTTCTGAGTTAATAAATGCCATTTTGAAGTGAACATGTATGTGTATCGTGCAGTCAATATATACTAAGAATGCTCTCTTGTTTAACATGTGTAAGAAATACTAACTGAACCAAATGATATACTAGTAGTTTGATATATAACCAATTTTGTGACATGGTATAAAAATGGTTGGTGAACATGCTATAATGACCAATGAATTTTGGTTACTGAAACAAATTATTGACCAAAGATGATTGGTTAACATGCTATCATAACCACTGCACTTTGGTTACTTTATTGGTGCTAAACCAGATTAATGACCAAACATAATTGGTTATATATTGACCAAGAAAAATTGGTTAGGAAATGAAACCAACCGTTGCATTGGTTGGAATAACCACCGGGAGAATGGTTAGAATTATAACCAATCTTAATGGTTGGAAAGAAAAAATAACCAAATTAATGACCAAACATAATTGGTTATATATTGACCAAGAAAAAATGGTTAAGAAATGAACACAACCAATGTATTGGTTGGAATAACCACCTGGAGAATGGTTAGAATTATAACCAATCTTATTGGTTGGAAAGAAAAAATAACCAAATTAATGACCAAACATTATTGGTTATATAATGACCAAGAAAAATTGGTTAAGAAATGAGCACAACCATTGTATTGGTTGGAATAACCACTGGGAGATTGGTTAGAATTATAACCAATATTATTGGTTGAAAAAGACGACCAAACTTGGATTGGTTATTCTAACCAATATGTCGGTCGGACACATATTCACCAATAGCTTTGGTTGGAATTGACCAATATTTTGGTCATTCTGACCACAAAGTACATGTTACCTTGTTACATTCATGAGTAATGTCAATTCCTATAATTGCAATGCCTCCAGACCATCATCGAGGTGTCAACTCGAATTCTCTTAACAGATCCGTGAGAGATCTTAAACAAGACTTTAGGCATAGGACAGGCTTGATTGGGTTTATTGATGACTACCTGATGACGGGTTGATTGATGACATACCTGCAATAACTATCTTTATTAAGCTGTATGACGTAGCTAGGGAACACCCCCCCCCCCCTTCCCATGGAATAGCAAAAGTGAGAGAACAAAAAAAAAAACTTCTAAAAAGTTGGAAAGATAGAGAAAGGAAGGAAAGGGAAATGGGTATAAGTATCGTGACTGGAAATGATATAGTACGAACCCCCCCCCCCCCCCCCCCCCCCTCGAGACCGACGGCCTATACGATACATCCCATGGGTCTGATAATGTCAGTCCCGCACAAGTTTCGGAAAGCTATCAGAGGGTTCCCGGGTTCCCGAGACCGTGGGTCTTCTCACAACCTTTTTTTTTTGGTTGGGGGGGGGTGACGAGATCCTCGGTCAGATGATTATAATAAGAAGGAATCTGATGAATAATGTTGGGGCCTTACCAAACTCACAGAAGGGCTAGACATAACAGTTTGAATAGGGGGTTAAGAAAATAATCTGACTTGAAAAAGAGTGACACCGGGGCATCGTCCTGTACCAAATTTAAAGTATTGACTGACTTACTAAACGTTCACTTTCGACCTCGTCATCTGAAATACAGAAGCAGGAAATTGCTGCACGGAAAATTGAATACAGTAACACGACGGACCTATGGAGGTTGCTGGCAGTTTCTAAACGTTCAATTTATGGACTGAGACTTCTCTCCTTGACCTACACCCTCCCCTCTGACTAATCCCAACTGAGATGATCCCTTAAGCCTTCTTTGGGTCCTGTGGGTTGCCCTGCATGACAGCTGTCAGGTGAGAAGCAACCACGGATTTGAACCAAGAAACCGAACTACTGTAGCCAAAAAAAAATTTTAAAATAAAAAAATAACGTTGGTCTTGTCCTATCAAGATCAAGGAGTTACTAGGCAAGTTCATTGGTCCTTTAGGGTCGTTACAGAATTGTGAATGGGGGATAGTGGGGTTGCCACACCCCAATTACCCCCTCCTCCTTCTCTAGTGACGCCCCTCCTGGTGAAATAAGAGAATTTGCCTGTTCTCACCATACTTCTATACGGAAATAAGATTGACACCCCCCCCCCCGAAAAAAAGGAATATAATTAATCAATCAATTAATCAATCAATTAAAGAATTAGCAAATAAGGCAAACGTAAAAAAAACAAACACACAAAGCAACTAAAATAACGAAACAAAGCAAAACAATGAACTGTAGTCCGAGTGGGCGGATAATATACTATCAAAGTTGAATTATATTCATGGATGTCATACACAGGCATCACAGAAAAATTATTTTTAAAAACATATCTATACTGAATACAGCCATCCGTCAATCGCAGTGACTACCGTTTCATTGAGTTGGGGAAGCCTAAAATAATAAAGATGACCGCTAACTGACCTCGCTCTGAGTGTAGAGGTCAACTATAATATCCACATGGGATATTATAAATTACGATAGACCACTGCGCTCTTCAAATAGAGAGAAATGCAAGAAAAACAGCTATGAAATAGGGTTAATAGGTGATAAGAAATATATGTACATGTAGTAGAATGTAGTTCGGTTTACCACAACAGTGCCACACTGTCCCCATCTACCCATTCCCAGCTCCCTCCCTATCGATAATTATACTATTTATTGTTTGAAAGACGGGTAATTTCAAGGGATATGTCCCACAGGTACTATGAAATTGGACTATGGAACTGTGAATATAAAGTGAGATTTTAAAAAAATATGATTTTACTTCAAATTTGGTCTGATCCAATCTCGAGGAGGGCCATGAGCTTGATACAGTCATCAGATAATTATACTAGAATCTTAGATGTCGTTGGTATATATGTATTGAACAAAAATGGCTTGATTTATCATCCCACCCCAAAAATAGACAAGCCGACGTCGGCGACGATATCACCTCCAAAGTTCCTCCCTAGCACACTTTTTCCCTTTCCCCTCGATATGAACCGGATTATTATAGGCGTCTATAATTTCACGAAGAGGAAAGGACACAAAGTGATGTCTCATGATGATACTAATTTTTACCTGTATGATGATGAATCATCGTGTTTAGAATATAAGCACGTCTCTTGTCTGTCTTTCTGAAATATCACACCACGATCATCTGATCATGCCAAAATTTAGGTTAACATATCATTCCGTGTGCCCCTGCAGTCCTGCACAAAACAGGCATGTTTAATTGAACTTGCTGTACGCGGCAGGGGCACGGGCAGGGGTGGCGCAAAAAAGTGACTACCAATTTTTTTTTTTCTTCTTATCAGAGATTATGATAACACCGTTGATGTATATTAATTAAGAGGCGTTGAAAATATCAACAACCATTTTTTTTTTTTTAAATTCTTTCTTCTGTTTATTTTGCTTGGCTGAAATTTTAATGATGTACATGGAATCAGGGGTGGCTCGAAAAATTGACAACCAGTTTTATTTCTTTCTTTTCTTTTGCTTCTTATATGTTTTAAACACATAAAGCCCGGCTCATATACGAGGCGTCATTTGCTGACGTTATGACTGCGTCAGTGACTACAGTCTTTTGCGCGTCACGACTGGGTGATATCGTTTAAAGAGTGATTGCAACATGAAGAGTACAAACAATACTTTTAATAACTCGATTGGCGCAGGTATGACGCAATTGAAAAACGCCTCATGTGAGCGGGGCTTAACGCTAAAAAAATGACCACTGGCGAAAAAAAAAATCATCTTTGTAGTCCTATTAATAATGTTCCCATTGGTACTTCCCAACTGCCAACTCTGTCTCAGACAAAATTTTGCAGCAATTCTATTAAGAAAACGAAAGACAAGGATTTTCCGCTATTATTTTATTTGATATTTC
The DNA here is from genome assembly GCA_025618425.1 of Heliocidaris tuberculata. Taxonomy (NCBI): domain Eukaryota; kingdom Metazoa; phylum Echinodermata; class Echinoidea; order Camarodonta; family Echinometridae; genus Heliocidaris; species Heliocidaris tuberculata. The sequence continues at coordinate 30,289,349 of CM046838.1, forward strand.
TTTTGGCTGTTTTGAATTCAACCCCCCTCCTCCGAGATGTCAACAAGAAAGCATTTTGAAAGTGATACAGGAAGTAGTGGCAAAGTCCTGAATGGTCAAGATAACTTACTTTTTATGACAGCATCTGTCAGCTGAAAGTATCGGATTTTGCTCAAAGTTTCACTGATCTGTTTTCTCCATTTTTGTCTGCGTCTTTTGGTTTAAAACCAACTTAATATCAGGGTAGACTTCCCCTTTAACAGTGCTTCAGCGCTTATGAAATGAATATAATCAATGAGGATTTTTAATAAAGGAACTTTTTGTAAAAGATAATAAATAAACAGATACTAGCTATGTTTGAAAAGTAGTATCATATATAAAAAAAATAAAAAAAATATTGAAACTAAAAGTCCCCGCTGACTAATTATAGTTCATCACTTTGAGGTTTAATTCAATGCTCTCTAACTGATTTGATTTATTTCGTTGATTATTTTGTGCTTAATCAATCTCTCACCGACCGATTTATTTCATTTCGATGACCATTTTCAAGGTTATGTAATCGCTCACTGATCGATTACTTATATATAATACTGTTTATTTTGTGTTTAATTAATCACCAAACAACTGATTTGCTTAATATCATTGCATATTTCCTTGTGATAGGGTAGTTTAATGTCTTGGATCTTGAGACCACATCATGAGCTCAAAGCCCACCTTTTGACCTCAGCATGTGTTTCCTAAACACGTGCGACTAATAATTACAGAAAGTACTCCCCGCAGATAGAATCAAGAGCAATTTATTGAAAACTCGTAAAATAGAAAAAAAAAATAATAATCACGAGCATGATTTAAAGGTTTTCTGTGAAGGAAGAAGAGAAGTTAAAAATCGAGTGTAGTTTTGTTCCGCGTTGACAGTCGCCCCGCTCTAAAAATTTAAACTGTGACATATCAGCATTGATCAATGGTACTGTAATTAAACCAAAAGACATCTTCTGTCAAACATATTATAATACTGAAAATGTTTTTTCACTTTTTACTTTGTGATCGATATCATCCTTCTATCTCAGGTATTTGTGAATACAGTGAGGGAATAGGGGTAATGCTTCCAGCCCACCCCCCCCCCCCCCCCCGGGCGATTTTCTTTGACCCAATGCACGATGCAGTTTGCACCACCCCCTCTCGCGCTGCCCCCCCCCCCCCCCCCCCCCCGCCGCCATCAAAAATTGGTGAAGTTTGTTGATCGAATGGGTAGACAAAGTCAATGTAACATCTGGCCTTCACCACATACTCCACAATCACTTTTTCATTTTCCAGTTGTAACATGTGTAATGTATGGATGTCTTATGTGACAAAAAAACCTCACTCCCTGCTACATTCAATCAACATGATCAAGCAGTTATCACAGAACCTTGTTATCGGTTCCTTTTTCGGATGACACCAATAAATTCACTTCCCGCCTAATCTGGTATCAATATTTTTAGAATAGACTCGACTGAGTGGGTTGGACGTTTGGTGGCGAGAAGGGTCTTTATTCTGGAAGTCAAGACATGGGGATAGAATATTTGTTGGTATAATGGCTAGGTATTGAAGGAAACATTTTGAGCATTACTGGCTGCTCGATTTATCCGGCATTGGGCATATAATAGATAACGTTATCGAACCATTCTACTAATCTGGGACGCGGTCAACGCCATGACCTACCCAAGTTGAGGTCATTCATCGACATCTGCCTGTCAATAAATTATGTTTTTTTTTTCTTTTCGTCCCTTGCTTCAAACTGTTAGAAGCAAGCTAGGTAGTATAGGTATAGGCAAAGGGGAAAGTAGTAAGGACAGAAAAGACTGCTCTCAATAAAACTTCATCAATCCATCCCTCAAAATGAGTGAGTCCATCTCAGCGATGAATGAGTTGGATTTTCATTTTTTGCGCGCAGAAAATAATTTAAATACAAATTATCATTGTCCTAATCTTTTTGTGTTTTTTCTTGCTCAATTGGAATGTTATGCTTTAGAAAATGAATCCAATCTTTGTTGTTGTTTTTTCTTTCTTCAAAATCACCCCATCTTGACTCCCGCCCGCCCCACCCAAATATAAATGGTACGGCTAATTGTATACAGAAAAATTAAAGCATAAACAAATTGAACTATTCACCTCTTAAGAAGAGGAAAAGGGCAGGGTCAGCAGAACCGGGGGAGTGGTTTGCTCAGCCCACCCCTCCCTTTCACAAACGCTCAGCCGCCTCTGGCTGACGGGTACATCTCTTTTCATCTCACCTGCTCTGTGTCAATTGCAATTTAATGTTATACTCAAAATTTGGCGTAACTACGGGGGAGGGGCACACAGAGAACATGACCCCCCCCCCCAATCAAGCCTTCTTTTCAACTCTCTCGCATTTCAACCAGTAAGGCCAAACCCCCCCCCCCCCATCCCCTCCCCCATGATTGAACAAATACTATATACACGCCTTGCACGTGGTGTTGAAGGCCTGTCAAGTATTTGTAGTATGATTGATAAAACAGAAATAAATGGTATTTAAATCATCGTTTGATAACTACGTACAAGATTCCATACATTTTCTTCTTTCCGAAACGCATGATCATGTAAGGCTAAAAAGGATGGATTGTAGTTACTATAGTGCAGTAATTCTCTCAGCTTCGTACGAAACAAGGGTAAATTCGAATGGAGCCAGGCTTGAAATTCGGATTTGATGTTTTGGGGAAACTATACAGCTTACCACGTATACGACCCCCTTTCCCTTCGCCAGGGGACTTCATGAAAACCATTCTTGACGGTTGATTTATTGAATGTATGCAAAAGTTTAAGGAGAGGCCATGGCCGCGGTCGAACCGGGAAGGGGGGGGGGGGGGGGCGGTAGAGTTATGGTGAGTTATAGCTAGCGCGGTTTACCAGTTCACCAGTTCACTTGTTCAACTATCCAGTTATTTCTACAGAATGAAGTTCACTGAGCAGAGACCACAAAAAATGGATGTCAAAGTATGCAGTACAGGTATAGTATGTTGAGAGCCAGAAGGGTATTATAACCATATTTAATATATATATATATTGGTTAATGCCCTTCTGTCTCTCAACTGATACTAAGAAAGAAATCCTTAACATTAGAGACATTAACATGCACTAGCTTGATGATTTATGAGTACATGTAACTATAATAAAAAAACAAAAAAACTTATAAGTTTCTCTGCGGCTCATCGACTGATGCCATTGCATTTACTAACGCATGTAACAATTAAAGAACAGGATACACCGAGACCTGAACGCTTATGACTTTAAATCAGCTTTTGTATTCATTCTCGATAAAGAAAGGTTTAAAGTCCCAAGCAAACATTATGTTCGTACTTTGTACCATCCATCGCATTTTTAATATGTTTGTATAAGCGATGCGTGTGCACAAGAATGCATGTCTCGTGCTAGTTGCTTTAGAGTAAAGGGTACGTCTTTTCCACATGATTAAGAACCCAGAAAATAAAAACAACCAAAGTTATCTTATAGAATGAATCAGTAGGTTATTTGCGCAGACAGTGAAGTATTTTTAATTTTCTTAATCATTCAGGCATGTTAAAAAAGACGATTCTCCTGCAATATAATATGTGACATCGAAACATGACGATTTTATATTATACTAATAGGACAGATCAATCAGTCATTAATTTATATATATATATATATATATATATATATATATATATATATATATATATATATATATATATATATATATATATATATATATATATATATATACCGTTCGACATACATCCAAAAATAAGTTAAACCATGCAAGAGCCTTCTACTATATACCATGACTAATAAAAGAAACAACCAATTATTTATTAAGCTCCCGGTGAGACTACATGCTTCCTGTATAATATTAGACATGCTAGAAGGTATAAACTCATTTTATTTAATATTATTTTGTTATAGTGGTGGGGGATAGAGACCTACTCTTTATGCACTGGAGACATGGAGTGAAAATTTAATTTCAGGGGGGAGTCATGTTGGGGATCACTTTGAAGTGGGATGGTTGCTGGTTATATCAAGATGAGATGATAATAAAAAAGGAAATACGGAAAATACTATTCATTTGGCATGTTTGGAGTGGCCAATCCACTCTCAAAATGGATAGTAATCCCACCACTACTACGGAGTGGATTCCACTATGATTCGGAGTGGATTCAACTCTCAAATAAGATCCATGATATGACTCTTGAAAAAAAAAATGGAATTCCACTCCTCTGAGAGAAGACATGCAAATGAATGAAAGTATAATTACTTACATATTTTAACAGACGCATATATATTTTATAACACCGTGCCTTGATGCAGTCGTGTGGCCGGTATATCACAATGTATGGTGCTCCATCAGCTCTGCTGATCGCTATACGTCCGAATGGAATGGCTTTCAAGCGAGCCAATGATGTGAAGTGTGTGGTATGAACGAGATGACTGTATACAAATATCGAAGGCCAGTCCAGGGCAGGGAGAGGGCATACATTGTGTATATCGGATACTAAATTTTGTGCACTCGGCACCTCTCTCTCTCTCTCTCTCTCTCTCTCTCTCTCTCTCTCTCTCTCTCCCTGTCTCTCTCTCTCTCTCTCTTTCTTTCTCTTTCTGCTTCTCCATCCTTCCTTCCCTCTCCCCGTCTCTCTCTTTCTCCCTCACTCTCTTTCTGCATGAAAAATATTCAGATACATCTCGTAATTTATCGATCTCAAGTATATATGCACCCTGATTATGATCCTTTATCACTAAAAGAACAAAAATAACAAAGTTTTGACAAACACTAAGTCTTATCTTGTATAGTTCAGTACCTACGCTATATTGACTAAACAAATTACTGCATGTGAAAAAGATGTGTTCTTTTATACGACAGTCGTATCTACAAAGGTGTTTAAAAACACTTCGTTAATAACTTAACTCAAAAGTCGTAACTCGTATCACACTGAGCCTGGGGTTTTTACACTGATTATAGCGAAAGTGGAAAATAATGATGTGCACTGCAGATTAAACTCCATGTTTAATAGACACTATGAATTTACGTGAAAATGATTTTGATGCACCTAACAGAGGACTGGTAGCCAAAGTTTTATAAAATAGTTATATTTCTTTATATATAAAATAACTGAACAGGCCAGGGAGCAAAGCAATCGAGAGCTAGATTTTATTTTTCCTTTTTCTCCCCTCAAAAACGTAATATCTCATAAATCGTACGCTATCCAAAAATTGCAAGGAGGCACAGCTTTCAAGCGTTGGATTTTCTTTCAAATTTTTAACTGGAAATCCTATTTTGTTATTATTCATGTATTCGGGTGAAAACCCCAGAAAAATATCTCCGAGTAATGTTTATTCAGCAAGGCAATCGAAAGTTGAGCTTTTGGAAAATGCCACTTTACCCTCATACTGAGGCGCAAAAGAGAGAGAAGAGATAAAAATACTAAAGGTTCTAAGCCTTCTTTTATCATTGGTATAGGGCGCTTTTTTTCTATAAAATTTCCTTTCTACGCCGCAGATGGCTCTCGACCACATTCTTTCATGATTATCAGTCGGCGCTATCATTCAAAATATCTGCACCAGATATTTTGAATGACACGCCGTAAAAAAAAAAAAAAAAAAAAAAAAAAAAAATTTTAAGTGTTTTCATTCAAAACAAAAAAAAATCAGTAGACACCACTGTAGAGGTTCTGGTTCTGGTGGTATACTGCACAAACTCCACATCAGGGATATAAACGTGCAGGCGTGGTCGATAGAGCAGTCGTGTTTTTAAGCTTTGTAGTGCGCTTTTTGGATAATTTTCCCTAAGTCTAATGGGTTCAATTTCAATTTAAATGTATGCAAGCTGGGGGCTTCTCTAACATCAGCTGGTAGAAGATTCCATTCAGCGAATGTTCTTGGAAATAGAGAGTACTTATAGCAATCCTTAGAGGCATCAAGTTTTATAAAGGAAATAGACTGTTGCTGTCTTTTCATAACCCCACAATTACCATTCCGGTTCGATTGCAGATGAGAAGTGTCCATGGCAGTAAGGTCAGTGGTAGACACATTAAAAAAAAAATCATTGTCATATGAAACAAGGTATCAATGCGTATTATTTATTTGAAATTATTGCGAAATTTGACTTAGATTAAATCTGAAACTACGGAAATTTTAAGTTAAGATTCAAGCTGTGGAGGAAACATGTTTCTGACCTAAATTTTAAAAAAATCAAGATAAATTGAAAAACAACAAAAGCAAAAAAAAAAACAGAATGACGTAGGTTGTTAAAACAAGGATGTACCGGGCTATTTTAGCTCCTCCTTACTGAGGGGAAGGGGGGGGGGGGGAGAAGCAAAGAATTTAAAAACTGCTGCGCTTTGATATCCACAGACCAAAATAATTAGCATTCTTCTATTATTTCCTTCGTAGACATCGATCTAACTTTTTGATCAACTTTCCTTTCTCCGTCGTAGATGGCACTCGACCACATTGTTTCGTATCAACAGTGATAATCAACCCTAACCGAACTCAAACCAAAACCAAAACAAAACAAAAAAACTAAAACTCTTCATTGGAAACTATTTTTTAAATAGAATTATTATACCCCCCCCCCCCCCTGAAAGGTATTTAGTATATACTTTAAATTATTCAAAATGTGACTTTCATGAAATATGAGACAGCTGGAAAAAGTGTAGTGAAGGCTCAAAATGTCGGGGAGACCCACATAAATTTCCAGGAGTATGCATGTTTTTAGATACCTTTTGAATAAACCCAGCTGTCATAGAAAAACAAGTGGAAACATCATATTTTTAAAGAATTATAATTATAATTCCATAACAGTGCCTAATTTTATTAGGAATTATCTGAAATGAAACTGAACCTACATTGATTTGATAATTATGTCAATTTTTATAGAAGGCTTAACCACTATTTTATCAATATTTTCAACATACTATATGGTTTTGAATTTTCATTGTTCATGACAGTGTGCCTTTTAGATGACTTTAATGATATTTTTGTATAACAGACAGATGAATGTAATAATAATCTATTGATTTGGGAGTTTATAAGAGAGAGAAAAATAAGGTTGAAAACTCCCATGCCGATATATATCCACAGACCATCCAAAGAATCTTTTCGATCAATTTCCTTTCTACGTCGCGGATGGCGCTCGACCACATCGTTTCGTATCAACATCAGACCACGGACGTACGTGAAAACAAAGTTTGGAAAGCCTGGCTCACATGCAGGAGACGTCATTTCGATTGCGTCAGTACCTGTGCTATAGGGCCATTCTTTGCAAAGTGAAACTTTCGGTCACACACGTGACCATCGAATTTGCCTCATTGCCGGAAAATCAGACTACATTTCATTTTTTTTTTTTTTACATTACCAGTTTCTCACATGAAAAAGATTTCCTTTTCCTTGACAAGAAAAAGTCATTGCCCAACCATAATGTTTTTACAGAGACATCTAAAAATGCCCTTTTTAGAGTGGTCCCACTCGTGACCGACCCAATTTTCACCTCTAAACTGGAAAAGAATGCTCACTAATTTATGGAAATTGCTTTCAAACTGTTCAGAGCAATCCCACCATACAGTAATGAAAAGTGGAAACTTGCATTCCAAGGAAAATACGAGAAAACTAGGTTTAAATAACAACAAGTAAGACCCTTTTTCGTGCGAGGTCACACGTGACCGACCTAATATTGACCTCTGAAAGAAAATGATGTACTTTCATTTAAAATAATTACCCTCCATCTGTTGGGGGTAAGATTGTTATTAAAATATCCAAAATTAGAGACTTCCACTACACGACAAATACTTGAAAATTATAGGTTTAGATGAACTATTTTTCATGATTTTGGTCACACACGTGACTGAGAATGGCCGTATAATAGAGCCTGTGAAGGCTATTTACCCATACGTCAGTTATCAAAAGTTATGGAAAATGTGGCAAAGATTTTTGCTCGCTCGCAAATAATGTTAAATTCATTAAATACCGCTGTTAATAATATTGTGTAAATAATGTCATACTGAAATCAAAATCACAACTTAGATTAACACATTAAGAAGAGACTGAAAGTGCCGGAACATACGTCGCTTTATCGCCCCCCTCCCCCCCCCCCCTTCCGTCCACGAAAATTAGGGTACATGCATGCAGCAAAGTGATTTTTCTAGCTAAAATACATAGATCACCAACTCGGGCTCGGATATGCTTTGACACCCCTCCCCTCCTCCCCTTGCCAAGGTCGAGATAAGCCACTGCCCTAACAAGTATTCATTAAAAAAATTAATTTGACTTGCAGACTAACTTTCAGACTATGCAACAGTGTGCTGAAGGATCAAAGAATATAATATAGAAGAAATGCCGCATTAACTTCATGGATCATCTTTTACTCGGATATTTTGACGCCCACCACCCCCATCTTCCCCTGAAGCCAAATAAGGCCATTGCCCCTAACTGGTCTTAATTAAAAAATTTATGTGACTTTCATGAACTTTCAGACTATGGAAAAGTGTACTGAAGGCTCAAAGAGTAGAAAAGACCGCGGCCGCATTGATTTACAAGGCCTTAATGATTTTGACCATAACACATAAACAGGTCACAATGCTCTCTCTGATTCCCATACTGGGTCAGTTCACTGTCGATCTTTCCATTTTGGACTGGTCTCCTTTTTTCCTTTTCTTTCTTTATTTCTTTCTTTTTCCCTCTTTCTCCTTTTCTTTATTTCTGTGTCTTTCTATAAAGAAACCAAGAGAATTACTCTCCGTTGGTATCTATTTACGATGCGTGATTTCAGCTCTTTACACGGATAACTGGTCGCACACAACGAGCGCTGTAGATCTGATACAAAACAACAGAATTTATAGTACGGATGAGAATTGTAAAACTTTTATTCCAGTACGGATTGAAGGATTGTCCTCATTGTCACAATTGTCATGGCTGTACTCTATATCCAAGTGTTTGTGTTTAGCCACCAACTGGTGGCTTTTCAGTACGTCTTCACAAAAGGGAATATACATGCATGTAGGCCTTTATTTTCGTTCTTATATACGATTTATTGACCTCGAGGTCCGGATAAGATTACCGCATTAGTTCTATGATTCAGAGAAATTCTATAATTACAGGGGGAAAAAATAAACAGATCTTGCATGCTGTTGCATGGCGACATTGAAGAGATTTTATACTTTCATATGAATTCAAATTCTTTCCAAAATACACATTTATTTTCCGTCTTTTACTTTGAATATGACACGAAAATCTCAGCCCCCCCCCCCCAAGAAAAAATATACATAAAACTAAGATTACGGGTCGTGCATCCTACAAGCAATTGTTTTCTAGCATGCCTATACGTCAGACTTTTATGTTGTATTATTTTAAATTCTTCTCAATGCCTTTTTGAAGTTTCCATTCTCGTGATCATATCCACATATGTTACAATCAACAGTAGCGGATTTAGGGGCCACATCCAATGCCCCACCCCCCCCCCCCCCCTTGAAACCCAAGTGGTATACTTTAAGACAGTACAAAACTCCAATACTGTGCCCCACCCCCGAATTTGAGGTGATTATTATTATTATTATTATTATTATTTTATTATTATTATTATTATTTATTTTTATTTATTTATTTATTATTATTTTTCATTTGTTTCTCAGAAAATTTTCTGAACATTTTACAAAATCCTGGATCCGCCCCTGAAATTGGGGGTGTAAAATGGCGGGCCGAAAGGGTGATGCCCACATTAAATTTGATAATTTCAGTTCTCCAGAAACATATAACAAAATAACAACAAACATATTCACCGTGGATGAAGGTGAAAGCAGGTCACTAATAATTTAATTTAACCTTGCACTCATTCCCATATAAGGGCCAACTTTCACCACAAAGGAGACACCTCGCATGTCAAGAGTCTAAAATCGATTTTTCTTTTCTTCCTTCTTGAAGAACCGTATAGTTAAAGTTCGGCATGCATTCTTCGAAGCATCGATCTTATGTCTTCCAAACAAAATTACCAATCATGAACCGATATATCTTCCCGCTTTGTTTCGTCTGGCGGAAGAAAGGAGTATCGTTAGATCGTTCGATACTTGTTTGAGTGACTTTTTTGTTTATGATCTATATAGTACGGTTGAGTAAACATAATGATGGGATCGTGACTATCTCTAATTCACCTCGAAAATTTTATGTTCAGTTTGTTTGATGCCATTGGTTATGTTTGTCTTGGAGCACAACGTGACTTTGCTATAGGAACTGGAACATCAATTTTGATTGTGCCATACACTGATTGAATATTATCTGTATAATTCGTCTCCTACTGACCATTGCTGACGGGGAATATACGTTCAAAGGAGTGATTTCTCGTATCTTACAACATGCTGGGGTAAGTTAACGCCTGGTTGCCTATTTGACGTTTAACTTATATAAGCGATTTTAAGAATTTTTTTTTTTAATTACTGATTTATGTTACCGTTCTTTGGTATTAATGCAGTTGTTCTTGAAAGAATTGTTAACTCATTAAAGACTGCCACTGACAAAAAGTATATTTCTGAATGGCATATTTGGAGGTTGTTTGTAACAGACTATTCAAAAAACTCTAAAGTGATTATTTTCCTTTTTGTTTTGTACATAATATTTCAAGAGATTCGAATAGGTAATACGTGCCTAACCCTCGTGAGGTAATTGTACTTCGGTTAAGTCCACCTTCCATGCTAATTTGGTGTACATGTATCTTCAATATTAAACACCCCCAATGATAACCATGTATCTCATTTTCTTATCGTCAGTTTGGCAGAATATGTGGGGGGGGGGGGGCGAGGGGGGAGCAAGCGAAATAATGTTCTACCTTGACAGAGAAATCCGTCTGGTTAATCTGTTACTAGTAATGGGGTTTTTAAGAATTAGTTTTTCTATATCTATCTATCTACATGTATATATCTATCGTGGTATCTTCTCCGGGTTCGGAGGTTAATTACATACATTTTTCCATGTTCTGTGTCATTCTAGTGCACTCTCGCAGTGTTTTTCCATTCCAGGTCTTAATATATATTCTCTTCCCAGTTGCCTTTCTTGGTTTTTCTCCTAGTCTAGTACCTTCTACTCTCCCCTCCAACACATCTTTTAAAGATCATGTGAACTTGTTATTTGCAACCTTTGTTCCATTCATCACAATTTACTATACAAAAAAAAAAAAAAAAAAAAAATCTGAAGTGCTTGTGGCGTGAAATAATGAGACCCAAAGATACTGACGACGTTTTGACCAAAGATGTGGCCACATTTTGACCGAAAATAGAGTTTTCAAAGAAAATCATGCCTAATTATGCTTCACTCTTCATATTTTAGCAACTACATTAACGAACTTGTTGAGCTCTTTTGTTTGATACTAAATTTGTCACGACAGAACAAATATTTATTGAGTTATCGCCAATTCTGTGATTTGGGGTAAGGGGACACTTCCGTGGAGTTGCCTGCCACGACATTAGAAGTAATATGGCTAGGTTGTTGTCAATAATTTCTAATGTTGTCGTCGTCGTCGTTGTTGTTGTTGTTAATGATGTTGCTGCTTTTGGGAGAGGGGGAAAAGGAACGTGAAAAAAATGGTAGGACCCATACCCTATAAGCCCCTCCCTAGTTTTGACAAAATTCGCATTATTTTCATCCATCGAATAAGACCGAACCCCCCCCCCCCCCTGGCCCGGCCCCCCTACACCAACATGATGCCGGTGCCCCCTAAAATTTTCGGAATCACTGATTGCCACTATGCCACTAATTGTTATCGGGATGGTGCAAACTTACCCTTAAAAACAAATTTAGTGAATGAATAGGCTCCACTGACCTGAATAGACTTTCTACGGTTCAGGATCAAGGGCCAGATTAAGGGATTAACGAGTCAGCGGATAATCCCAGAAGAAAGGAGGATCAGCGCTCTTCTTTTAAAACTCACTAACGGCCTTTTAAAAACTGTTAGGCCTTGGAAATGCAAAACATGAAAAAGGAGAGAAAAGGAAATAGGAATGAAAAAAAGGAGGCAATGGTCAGATTATGTTGCTAGTACTTTTTAGAAGGGGGTTATGTGGAACTAATTATTTTGTCCGACACATTAATTTTGTCGAATTGAAGATCAATCTGCCAACAAGCAAATGTAAAAATCAAAGTAAGGTTCCTCAGATTTTCATGTACAGTATATCCGTCATGTTCTTATAAAAGATAGAAGACATAACTGGAAATGAAAGAACCTTGACCTTTGAACCTTGAACGATGTAACGGTACACATTTTCACCATCGTGCCATAGATTTGTTGACCATCAAAAACGGTTTATTTCATAAAATGTGGCAAATTATGATTACTTTTGTGCACTAGCGTGGCTGAGGGGGGGGGGCAGGGGGGCAGAGTGCCCCCAGACAACTTTTCCTCGTTTTTTTTTTTTTTTATTTATTCATTTATTTTTTGCTTGTCAGAGAATTATGGAGGAAAATATCTGATAACTCACCCCCCCCCCCCCCACTGAGCGACTTTTTTGAGGGCTGGCGAAAAAAAAAATTGTTGCCCCCCCCCCCCCCCCCCCCCCCCCCCCCCCCATTGAGCCAGTTTTGGAGCGGTGGCGAGAGAAGAAAAAAATACGGGTCTCCCTTCAAGCAGAATTTGCCCCCCTTGTTTGTAAAAAATCCTAGCTACGCCACTGCTTTTGTGATAACATTGTACCATGTATGTTTGCTCTTGAAAGCCATGGCAGATGTTTCATAAACCATGCATGGCAGATTATGATAAATATTCTCATTTGTTTTAACATCATGCTGAAAGAAGTTTCATAACTTATGACAAGTTACAATAAACATTCACAAATTACAATAAACATCCGCATGACATTATCTCATAGATTTGCTGATGAAATTAATGAACAGATATTTCATAAATCATGATAACCTGTAATTAATATTCTCTTTACATCATATTTACAGCTGATGGAAGTCGGTAAAAGGATTTTTCACGAACCATCGCAAATTAGCATAAGTTATCATGACATTATGAATTACAGATACTTATCTTTTTAAAAAGCATGGCAAATTGCAATGTCTATTTTCATATAATCATGCCATTGTTTTGTTGATTGAAGTCATGAAGAGTTCTTCTATTAACTTAAATCGTCCAGTTTCTTCCCGAACTTTGATTGGGATAATAGGTTTCATTGGCCTACATGTATATAATTATGATAAAAGTTTGACGGTTTATTGCTTCACCGGACTACTAGCATATCATATGCTTGGAAGTAAGCAACCAGGGGACCGACGACTTTAAGTCATATTCAAGGGACTCCGAGTCGGTAATGAGGATTAATGCCTTACCAAAGGGCACTAGCGCATCCACTTGGTTTCGAACCCGGGTCCTCCCAGTTGCGAAACCATTATTCTATATACCACTGAGCCATCGCGCCTCCTATCGGTCCATGAACGATACCAGACGATCGAGAGGGATAAAAACTTGGTTTCGGAACGACATGGTCTCGAGTTAAACGAAGAAAAATCGAAGAGATCATGAGCTTCTATGTCACCGGGGTCACCCCCTAGAGCTCACCCCGTCACCATCCAGCTTGGTGTTGCTATGTCAACGGTTACTCACAATGTGCTCGTCTGCTCAATGGCGTCTATTCATCAACAACTGTGGTGAACTTGTATTTGTGTATATTTGTTCGCTAAACTCTCAATCGATTTTTCCTCGCTGTGTATTGTCATGTTTGTGTAAGCTTGTGCTATGGACCGTTTGAACTTGAAACGTTCAACACATCAGTACTGTATGACACGGACTATTTACGATAAAGTCGACAGTGGATTGAAGGTATTCCCTTAAATCATCATTTTTCAGTTATCTTGTTCTACCGTTCTCAACGATATTGAATAAATTGCATTTTTGTGCTGTGAGGTTAACAACGGAAAAACAGGGATTTTTTTTTTTTTTTTTTTAATCATGATAGTCGACAGCCGCGAGATAGAAGTACTCCCCCAAAGCATCTTTTCCTAATGTCGTATTCCTACCATCCGCAACTACCTTGTACGTATATGTGCTGTGATTTTCTATTCATTCTGTAAAGTGGAATATTCGGAGGTTTCTGTATTATAAGGAGGCATAGGAATATACCATTCATGATTCATGATAGTCGACACCGGATTGATGGACATCATTTCAAATCACCATTTACTGATACCTTATTCCTCTGGCTAGTATTCTCAGGGGCCTTCCTCATGTGTTGTGATAATATTCTAAAGTGAGATCATCAGGGGTTTGTTGTCTTTTGAGAGACAGGAGAACTTAATAACATCGGCTTGATAATTATAATTTCTCTCATCATCTTTTCTTGATACCTTAATCCTGCCTTTCTCAACAATCTTGTATTCATGTGCTGTGATTCAAGTGCTGTTCATTCTAACGTAATCATCAGGGATTTGTTGTCATTTGAGAAACAAGAGAACTATATATATAGTCTGCATCGGATTGATATAATTTCGCTGACCATCTTTTCCTGATGCCTCATTCCTATATGTTCTCGATGAAGTATGCTGTGATTATCTAGTTATTCTAAATTTGTTCATGTTTAAGGGTTTGTTCTCAGTTGAGAGATACATACACGAGTATTATTCATGATAATCGGCGGCGGATAGATAAAATGTAGACAGCCATATCCCAAATATTTTTTCTCATGATATCTTATTTTTATCCTTCTCTTGATAATCTAATACGTGTACTCGTCTGCGGGGTGTGATTATTTATTCATTCTGAACATGCTAAAGTGCAATATTCGGGGGTTTTTTTGTTCAATTGAGAGACAAGAAGAATTTGTTAAGACATCGGTAATAACTTTTATCTCGATTTTGAACAAACATTATCTTTGGTTTGTTTGTCGATCTTTATAAGAGTGTGCAAGTATGTAATGCATATATGAGTAATGCCGCATGTTGTGAAGTACATCTTATCTTTTGCTATGTTTTAAATCATTGTTACACATCTTCATCGCTTCTCTCTTCCTCTCATCTCTTTTATTGTTATTATTCTTTGATAAATGCACATGTACTAAGTTAAAGGGCAATCCAACCTTGGTAATAAGATGAGTTGTATGAAAGCAGAAAAATAAGAAAAACAGGATGGTGAAAGTTTGAAAGAAATCGGACAAGGACTAAGAAAGTTATGGATGTTTGAAAAATGAGATCACTACATCTATGCGAATCTCAAATTGGCAATTTGGTGAGTCAATTGTGACATTTTTGTGGACAACTCTCCCATTTGTCGTCATACAAAAATATCATAAATTTGCTATTTTCTTCGAGGCGCCTTTACCCTCGGGGCAGTAATCAAAATATATTGGAAATAGCATATTGTTATAGGTCCTCATGAACGAAAAGATCCTACTGAGTAATGCATTTTGAAAAAAAGTGACATTTTAGTCATTTTGTGTGTTAGAGCGAATGGAGGAGTTGTCCACAGCTACATCACAGTGACATTACCTATTCGGCCAATTTGAAATTCCCATATGCATAGTGATTACAACTTTTAAAAAATCATTATTTTCTTATTACTTGTCCGATTTCGTTCAAACTTTCACCAATCTGCTTCCCTGATTTTTCCTCTTTCTATCAAAGCAACTTGCTATTAAAGTTGGATTTCCCTTTAAGGAGTGCCTGACTGTAAGTTTCAAACACTGAGGGTATAGGCCAGTTACTGTTACCATGGTTACCATGATAATGAATGAGTTTATCTGGATACATCACGGACACGTTGGCACCTCTGCATATTTCAATCGTTATATTTATTGCCCTTGGTAATATTATCTTCAAGTACTGAATTGGCTTGCCTGGGTGGAAGGGGCTCAGGGCTAAAGCTCATCCCATTAAAAAAAAACGACAACAACATGCGCAGTAATGATTATAATAAAATTTAATAATAATAGAAATTTAATTATGGTCTTATATAATCGGGCAGCCTCATCAGTATTAATGATGTTATTCCCATGGGCCCTGCAATTATCATTAGCCCAGCATTTCCACGTTCCCATTTATACACCCGGGTTGAGAGGGATACATGTGGGTACAATACCTTGCCTAAGGATATAAGTACGGATCAATGATCCAACCCATGACTTCTCGTATATGTGAGCCAAGAGCTCATTTACTTATTTATTTATTTATTTATATACAACGGTGCTCACGTCGTTCTTTCTCAGCATTTAGATCAAGAAATCGAAAGAATGTGAAGGAATTTTTATGAAAAAAAATTACTTCTGCAGCACGCGGGGGGGGGGGGGGGGGTTAAGATAAAAGATCATACTTATAACAATATTGAAGAATGGTATCAAATCCTCCTTCATCTTGTGCAGAACATATCTGTTATAGTTTATATTAACGAAATGAAAAAAAAAAACAAAACAAAACAAAAAACAGAAGAAACAGATTGCCGGTATCACCTACATCTGCCTTTTTACCAGGGCCTTTTTATAGAACTTTGTTTGTGTTTTGTCTCGTTTAGTTTTGAGGACCGGGGGGGGGGGGCTCCTAATGCTCGGATAGTGTTTGTGTGAAGAGTAATAATAATGATAATAATAATAATAATGATGATGATGATGATGATGATGATGATGATGATGATAATAATAATAATAATAATAACGTTAATAACAATAATAATAAAAGTGGATTCTTGTATAGCGTACATGTCTGTCAGACTTGACACTCCTGGCGCTCCGCAATTATTACCCTGGCTTTAGCATGGCTGCACTTACGGCGCTCTAGCATTCCAAGGAATTAATTCCTGCCAGTTACCCATTTACCTCACCTGGGTTGAGTGTGACAAAAGTAGATTAATGTCTTGCCAAGAGACACTAGTGCTGGGCCAGGGATTCGAATCTCGTTACCTTGTTGTTCACAGTCCGGGGACTTATCCACTAGACCACAACACCTCTGTTTATTTTTAACAAAATTTGTTATAGCAGTTTTAAGAATTGTCGTATATTTATAGTGAATGTTAATGTATTTTTGTCTTCTTGTTTTTCTTCAGCTGGAACGCAGTGAAAAGGAACCAACGTGCCGAATTAGGAGGTGCCGAACGACATCACTTCGTATAGGATCAGCGCGTTTAATCTAGACAGGAAAGCTGTGAATTGCTCTGAAATGACAGACATTTTCTGGAATACCTTGTGATTTACAATCAGACATCAAGTTTGGGAGATCTGGAACTTTACAGACTACGACGGCCGTAAAAAAGAAAAAAAGAAAAAAAAAAAAAAGAACACAATCTAATTGTATTCTGAAAGGTATAAACTCAGTGCTCATCACAATCAAAATGGCGGCGCTGAGTGAGCGGAATCTAGAACAGTTCAACCAGCAGCAACCTGCCGGCCGACGCAGACCCTCCGTCATGTCTCGCCGAGCGTCCATCGTGAGTAGTCACTCGACCTCCAAGGATGGCGATATGATGGGACCTCCTGGTCATCCAGGCAAGTGGCGACGTCTTTCGAGAGCGTACTCGATCTCGATGGGCAGTCACCGCGGTGCTCTCAACCTGCGATCGGCCGCCGAATCGCAGCAGTCGAAACCGGCGGTGAAGTACGAGAACACGTATAAGATGAAACCCGACGAGGAAGCCGTCTTCAAACCTTCCGCCGTCCGAGCCATCCTTGAGAGCGTCCTGGAGCGGTACCTCTCCACCGCGCAGTACGCTCCAAAAACCGTGTCCATATTCACGCAGAACATCGTGGACGAGGTAAAAAGGCGCGTCAAGGACTTGAAAATGCCGAGGTACAAGATTGTCTGCCAGGTCTACATCGGCTCCAAGAACGGACAGAGTATGCAGATGGTAAGCCGAGCAGTCTGGAACACTGACACGGATAACTTCGCCACGGCCAGTTTTCAGAACCAGTCCCTTTATGCCATAGCGTCGGTACACGCCACGTATTTCGAGTGAACAATTTACAACTCACGCACGCACGGACTGTACAGAAAATAGCACTTATTTATGTAAATTATCATGAGACATGGAGTAAAGCCAGCAAGAAAATGTGAGTTTGCTCCTCGCAATGTCCGTCATCTCGCTGATGTATGTCTGCGTCAGCAATTTGCTCGGTCTCTGACGTATCAGTGAGACTGACATCTTGCAAAAAATAAAAAATGGTCAATGCAAATAGAACAAAGCAAACAATGTTTTGAATTACAGGCATATGGATTTTCTTCACAATGATTGATTAGCGCAAGTAATAACGCAATTGAAATGACTCCTCGTGTGGCGTCAAAATATTAAACTTATGCGCCAAAACTTAGCAATTGATTATGGACTTCGTAAAATCAGGATACTTGCGACGACGAGCCGTACAACAGATCGACTGACCGTAATGTGTACCTTCAAAATCTATGACATGTATGTATGAAGACATGATGATATTCAATCTTGATGACCCACAAGCCTTTACCCGACGTTCGCACGATAGAGCAACTAGGCCAGGAGCCTGTCCCGAAATAGTCACCCCATTTTAACCATTAGATTTGGCCACTGAAAGTTACTTAGACCATCTAAGTCATAAACGAAAAGGTTGTCAGCCTGACCGTAGCCGTCGGGTATAGCCCCCAGAGCCCCCCAAAGAGACCCCAAAGTCGGACAAATCTTATGGGTAAAATGGGGTGACTATTTCGGGACAGGCTCCCAGATTAAACAGACAATGCATGCAAAGTTTGTACAAAAATGTATATACATGTACGGTGTTAAGTTTTGAGGTTTTATAAAGCAAGATTCTCTGGCCTGGGGCACAAATCCTAATGATTCCTTGATCGAGAAGAAGAAAAAAAAATTGTGGTCATTTTTCTCCATTCTTTTTCTACTATACCAGAGAGGGGCACAATTCGGGGGCACGTTCTTCTTTTCTATTTTGGGTGTGCGTAATGTATGGGCTTTGGATTTTGCCAGGGACTGTGCCCCCGTGTCCCCCCCCCCCCCCTGTATCCGAAAATTAATGAAGTGATGTATTTTGACTAATACAATGCAATTATAAATGAATACGAAATCTTATTAAATTGTGTTGATGGAGTGTGGACACGGCATAGTATTAATTCGTAAATTGAAGAACTACTCATTATTTTATCTACACCTATAATAATAGACGGGTCTAGGGCACAGAGGTGCGGATACCAAGAGGGATCATAATTATCCCAGGGCAAGAAAAAAATAATGCTGGAATAAGTATCACTTCACCCCCCCCCCCCCCTCCCAATTCTGACACGCCTGGGTCAACCTTTTTATACATACTGATGAAAAGTGAAATGGATCTCATAAAAGTATATATTTTCGTAGTTCAAAATCTATTGATGTGCAAATTTTTTGAAAGATTTCCATTATTTATTTAATTTAGACTGAGATTACGACGTGTGGACTGGCGATGACATTGGTTGTACCGCTATTCTAATGCCCGTTGTACGTGTGGCGTCATTTCCCCGAAGTAAGGCTGTGTCAGCTACTGACGCGGTTTTTGACGCTCCATGTGAGGGCGTAATCGCACAAGAAGTGAATGCACAATGGACAGTGTCAGCATTGCGTTCAGTAATTGGCGCATGCACTAAATTCCTTTCATAGGTTTG
Organism: Heliocidaris tuberculata; assembly: GCA_025618425.1. NCBI lineage: Eukaryota > Metazoa > Echinodermata > Echinoidea > Camarodonta > Echinometridae > Heliocidaris > Heliocidaris tuberculata. The sequence continues at coordinate 30,308,933 of CM046838.1, forward strand.
ATTAGCGCAGGTAATAACGCAATAGAAATGGCGCCCGTGTGTACCAGTGTCGAATACGCTACTATGTTAAATTTTATTGTCAACTTTTCACCCGTTTATAGTGATCATGGTGATGGATATTTTCATTTCAAGCTAAATGAATATGAAGCCATATTGGTTCATTTGATTTCTTTCGACAAGAAAATGAATAGTACCATTGTAAAACTGTGAAACATAGAAGGACAAGACGAATGTATTTTGTCATTTGTCGTCCCATACATTATCATCATACCATGCAAGAATAACGCAGAATAAACAAAAATCAACAATTAATGGAAGTGTCATTGATCTGATTCAAGCTTTGGCATAATGCTGTCAACTAGATAGAATTATCGGGTATCTGCCAAAGTGATGATGATGATGATGATAATGATGATGATGATGATGATGATGATGATGATGATGATGACGTCAGTGACGTATGAAAAAAAATACCTTTAATTGGACTTGCCCAGTAATATAATACTTGTCTCAGAGGACCGATGATTATGATTTATTTTGTATTATATCATGTACAAACTTTATCCATTTAATGTATCGAATACTTCGATAGCTTGACGATCTGAACAAGCAGTATTATATTTTTTTCGTGGTTTTAATGGAATATGGATGCATGCACAAATCTTTTGGTTGATTTTTTTTTTTTTTTTTTTTGGCTGTACATGTAAATTTTTTCACTAAGCTTATAAGTGTTCATACTAAACATGTACTATAATAATATTTCAGGAAAACCTTTAAATTTGTCTGAATCATGTATTGTTTTGTTCAGGATGGAGGAATGAATAGGAGAGGAAAAGAGAGAAGAGAGGGAGAAAGATTTAGAGAGAGGAAGAGAAAGAGCGAGAGAGAGAGAGAGGGGAGGGGGGATGTCGAGAGACAGAAGGAGGATACTGCATTATGCATGTCAATATAATTTTTTGCGTAATCAAAGAGAACTTTGTCCAACCTAAATATATCTTTAGATAATTCAAATATACAATCAATAGTAACCATACTAATCATTGGCAATAAACTTTACGTAGTCTCTAAAATGATTTTTTTTATTTAAAAATCAATCCTATAAACTATGAATCAAACGGACGAAGAAAGTGTTTTAAGCCCACCGCACACTATCGATCGGTCTGCTATCCGATTTCGGAAGAAAATGTAGTAGCATTTGATATAAAAATTAAACACATAAAATATTTTTGATTGAGGTTCTGAATAGTCATATAAATAGTAAATTCGAAATTACGGCATACTACGAGTCTTTTAGACACAGGAAAGGTTGACTCCGAATCGTAGTGACGTCCATGACGTCAGAGCAGTCCTGCGATTGTCTACGATTTGAAACTAATATGGCCCTTATTCCCGATATATTAAGGCCGACATCGCACAAATTCCTATAATATTATGTTGAGTATTCATGTGCGTTGGGTTTTATTTCGATCCATATCCTTGTGTACCAGATCATGTTAGAAACCATCGCATTAAAGGCACTGAATATAATGTCTATACAGGATGGTGGCGCTGTTGACATAGTGCCTTGGCCACAGCGTGTATCCTATCATTTCAGTGTGGGCACTTATTTGGTGAATCCCCAAGTTTTTGGAAAGGGGCTGGGGTGGGGGAGGGGCAAAATTCTGAGAGAAAAAAATTGACAAGCCAAAGGAAGGAAGAGGGAAAGAAATAAAGAAAGAAAAACAAAAGAGAAAAGTTTGTTGCATTACTAAAGCGATGATCCACCACACACACACACACACACACACCCACACACACACACGCACACACACAAACTCAGATTGTCTTTTTGATCCAAAATATGAAATTTGGGTCGAAAATTTGAAAGGAGAGGCAAACTTTTCTTTTATATACTTAGGATATGCTACATTGGTTTGTGGTTTGAAAGGGCGAGGGGAGGGGACACGAACCACTAACTGGTCGTCCCCCCCCCCCCCCCCAGTGTGTATGCTGCCTAGTTATCACTTACCACCAAAATTGTAATAACCTTCTTCCTCCCCCTCCCCCTTTATTAGACTACTCGGTATGTAATTTTGTTTCTGATAACTCAAAGTTTTCCTGATTGCACTTTCACATACATTAACATTATATCATGAATTATTTAACCGGTACAAGAATATGAAATCATCAGAAATATATAAATTATCCAGAATTATACTGAAGATCGAAATAAAGACATCGCATAAGATGTATTTTGAAGAGCACTGGTTAAAAACCTGCCTGCAAAATAGAAATATTTTAAACGAAATTTATCAGTATAAAGGTGGCCTCAATTACAAAATATTAACTGTATTCATGGTATGTAAAATGCAGTTATTCTTGCCTTTGGAAGGAATGAAAATGAACCAAAGCTCTTAACTGCTTATCATCTTGAAATTTGTCCTGGGTGAAAAAATATTATGATACTGAAGAAAGATTAATCGCAAGTTTAGGCCACGTTATAGTGAGATTATAGGAATATGTTTAATGTTTCACCATCTTCATTTGATTTCTAATCGCGGGTCTCTATTATGGGACATTGATTACCCCCCCCCCCCCCCGCCCCCCCCCCCTCCTTTTTTTTTCCTGTGAAGGTACTTCTCACCGTCCCATTAAGAACCAAACATTTGTGTTAGACAGAAACGGCTCAATTAATTATTAGTGAATCCCTCTCTATACAGTGCGTATCGAAAAAGTACACACTTTGAAAATATCATCCAAAATCATAATTTCACAATATCGATATGGTTTTCTCTTAAACAATCATGGATTAGGGTCTGTTCCGTCGGATGACACAAGGAGTATAGACAATATTTTCGCTTGAGTGAGTACTGCATGGCTGGTTTTGTAAAACTCGCAAAAATTGATTTGCGCAAAAATGCCTCAGTCTTGATTTTGATCAAAGTGCCTATAAGGCAGTAACTTCATGTCCTCTATTAAGTATTAATGACTGATTTGAACAATCATTTAATCCTTAATCCTATACCGATCCGCACACTCCCACCCCCCACACACACAAGCACTTAAATGCCCTACCCTAAACATCGCAGATTATGTCTTTATGCACACAATTCCACTTTTGACTGGAGCATGTCGAAAGGATGCAAATTGCAATGCATTACAGGAATATGGACCTAAATGTTCCATTTCCAAGAAGGGAGCGAGAAATTAAAAAAAAAAATCTGGTTTTGAACAGTTTATTTGGTTTCTTTCTTTGCCCCATCTCTTCCAACCATGCAGTTGAGGATCATGAGTCACTGTCTGAAGTATGTCGAAAGGGTGCACTGTACTGTATGATGATGTCTTTTACATGTACATGTTTGATTGAAGAAATGTTAAAACGTCATCTTAATCAATAAATTCGCTTCTCTTTTGAATTCTTAATCGTCATACAAGACGTTGATTATGGGGTCTTGTAACTTTTAAGAAAAATAAGAAATTTGAAGAAGAAAATAATTATGTAAATGTTAGGGTTTTCCTTCCGTTATTGCATTCAATCTTTCAAACACTCTTCGGGCAAAAATGGGTATTGATGCCGATGATTTGTGCTCGAAAGACACCACATGCAATGGTGATGGCGGTTATGTGTGTGTGTGGGGGGGGGGGGGGGTGGCGTATCCAGCCATTAGGTGAAGCTGGTGTAGCTTCTTCTTGAAGGTCCAGGAAGAAATCAGTACGACTTGCTATAAATTATGCTCTGATGCTTGTGCAAGAACGGAGCTGTCCAGATAGGCCGACATTTAACCCCTGTCTTGGGAGCATCCCGCCCCTACCCTTTATCAATATCTGGATACACCATTGTAGATGTGCACTACTAGGTATAGGGTTAAGGATTGAATGACTGTTCAAATCAATTATTGACACTTAAGAGAGAACATCATGCAGTTATTGCTTGATACTCACTTTGATCAAATTCAAGACCTATATAGGCATTTTTGTGCAAACCAATGTTTGCGAGTTTGACAAAGGTAGCCAGTACTCAATCAAGTAGTAAAATCAGGGGCGGCGGATCGTCTTTCAAAGTGGGGGGGGGGGGGGGGGGGGGAAGCCAAAAAGGCACTTTGGGGGGAAAAAGGGTACCTACAAGGGGTGAACATAAAGCGAAAAAAAAAGACAATTTGTGACATTGGTATTACCCTACAGTCTAATCAAGGAGTGTAACTCATTGGTCTAATTAACACATTTACAATTAATACATTATCAAGCATCATCTTCTTCCTTTTTATTGTGGTTCTGGACACTGTTTCAGCTTCCCTAATTAGCATTGTGTGGTGGTGGTGTAATGATCCATGTACGAGCGAGCGAAGCGAGCGAGCAAAAGTTTTCACACTTTTTTTCTAACGCTGAAGTCCTTTGTTTGTGCATTATTTACAGCGATATAATGAAAATGACAAAAGCTAATCAATTTGGGGGAATGTCGAATGATCTTTTAATTCGTACATTAACCCTGTCGTTTTTCTTTAGGATTACATCGATATCAACATACTTTATGAGATATGCTTGATTTCCTTATGTATTATAAGAGCTAGAGAGCGTAGCGAGCGACTTTTGGGCAAATTTTCAGAAAATATAATTGCCCTTACTTGGTGTAAACTATGGGCACGTTCGAGCGAACGGAATGAGAAATCATTCGCTGGGGAGGGGGGAGGGAGGGGGATAGGCATTGTGTCCCTCCTGCCTCTGTAGCTCCACTGCCTTACATTGTAGTTGTAGTAATATGGGTACCTGTTACTAAAACCCCACCGATTCTTTGAAGCTAAAGATATGGCTCTTTTTGTATATGAAAACAGTGAGAAATATAGGTAAAAGGGGGCATTATCAGAAGAGAAAAAGGCTTATCAGAGGTGGAAAGGGGCACTTGTAAGAGGTGAAAATGGGCACTTATGAGAAGAGGAAAAGGGCACATAGGGAAAGAGACACTTATTATATGTAAAGAGGAGGCACTTATCAGATTTGGAAAGGGGTACTTATCAGGAGGGGAAAGTGGGCACTTAATTAGAAGGGAAAAGGGGCACCTATCAGAAATAAAAATGCACTTATCAAAGGAGAAAAGGGCACAAATTAGAAAGAAATTAGGGACACTTATCAGAAGGGTAAAGGGCACTTATTAGAAAAAAGGGGCTCCTATCCGAAGTAAAATTGCACTTATCAGAAGGAGAAAAGGGCACTTATTAGAGAGACATGTGTAAGGAGGCAATTAAAAGGGGCATTTATCAGAAGGAGAAAAAAGGGCACTTATAAGAAGGGGATCGGAAAGGGCACTTATTAGAAAGGAAAAGGGGCACATTTAGGAGTAAAATGGGCACTTATCAGAGAGGAAGGGTACAGTTTTTTTTCAGAAATAAAAAGGGCGCTTTTGGAGTACTTGAATGAGTGGAGGCACTGTGCCCCTCTGCCCCCCCCCCCGGGGGAGCGCCACCTCTGCGTAAAATATTGTCAGTACTAATAGTGACATCCGATGAAACAGACCCTCACCCATAATTATAGGAGAAAAAATCATATCGATATTGTGAATTTATGATTTTTGAGGATATTTTCAAAGCGTGTACTTCTTTTCATACGCACTGTATAGAGGGGGGGGGGGTGTAAAAGAAGGGGCACAAATCTTAGAAAATTTTCTGACAAACAAAAAAAAGAAAGAAAAAAGGGTCATCACACTTTGGTTTTAAAAAGGGAGCACGGACCGGAAGTGCCCCCTTTAAATATTAATATATTTTAAAACACAAAACCTAGTTTTCTTGATAATACATACGGTATACTGTTCATTTTCTCAGAATCACGGATACGACCAATGGATACGACAGACTTTATGGGTGCGAGGTTGTTAATGTATTTACCTTAGCTTTTTCGTTTTTCCCACGCTAGCGCTAGAGCGCGCGTGTGTGATGTGTCAGATGCAATGAAATGCGATGCGAACACCCCTTTTGTGTACTTGTACTATACTACGCGGTACATACACGTACGTACACATGATTAGTGCATCCACGAGCCAGTGCAGTACCGTATCTTTTTTCAAAGGTAAGTGCTTGAAAGACAGAGAATGATTTCAATATTACTTATTTTATGAACCAGATAAGCCCGATTTATTGATGATATGGTTGTTACCTCTTTTTGACGAGGTATTGTGGATAAAATTATCAATGCAAGGTGGTTAAAGCGATGTCTGAAAATGACACGCCTTTCATTCATTCCTCGCAGCGCAGCGCACTGTAGCAGGTGCCCGTCCTTTAAGGGTGCTAAGCTCTCCCTCGACCCTGGTCGTGGCGCGGGGTACGATTGGGGCCTGGCTTTGCCTTTGGGCTTTGCTAGCGCCATCTCCCCGTGATGATATGCGATTTTCTCACACAAGAGTTCGTTACTGAACTTTGATACACCTTATACCGCTACGGCCCTATTTTGGAATAACTCCCCTCTCAGTCTCATTCATTTGAGGTGAAATGAAGTCACCGTCCAGAGCATTGCACGCAATAAACCGCAGTCTGGAGCTGGAGTGAATGAGTAATCATGGTAATACTAATAGATCTACTATAAATAGTAATGATAGACCCACTCACACTTATTGGAGATAACCTCGCACTCTGTACCTTCATACCATGAGCAATTGCCTCCCATAGGCAAGTGTGTGCTATCTTGCCCATACATGTATGTGTGCAGGAGTCTGAGGAGAGGCGCAAGATCACCGACCAAAAACAGCCTGAAAATTTCACTTGATTGAAGGACCTGGCATGAAATTAGATATTCTATCATTCTAAAATGTAGAAGAAAGTATTTTCTCAAAATTTTGCCGATTATATTGGTGTTTTTACTCAGAGGTCGTGACAGGCCAAAATTGACACAGCCCCATATAGACCTACTATATTATATAGTGATGGTCCCGTGAGTGTGATAGACCCTACAATACATGTTAGCTACATTGCTTCACTTTAGCTGAGGATTAGATTTTATTTCTTGCCCAACATTATGATATGACCGATTGCCATTATTTTTAATTTGATTTGATCTCACATCACTAACAATAACATAAGAGTAAGACTTGCATGCAGACAGACTTTATCTTCTTAGCATGTTACACTTACATGTATAGATCTAGAGGCTATAAATTATCAGTTAGTTGATCGTTAACGACTTAGTCCTGCTCATGAGGAAGAAGAAGTTCCTTTTTGAATGATACACAAGATATATTTTTACTTCTGCTAACTCTTTACTCGCTATGGATCGAAAACCTGGACTGCCTTAGGAGTATTATGATACATTTTATTCTCTTGTATACATGTATGCTTGACAAAAGTAGACTGTGGCAGTCCACTGTTTGTACCACTATAGTCAACCAAAGGCAAAGCAGGCAAAAAGTTAAAAATGGAACAATATTGAAGATAGACCTGGAAACTCGACTGCAGAAGTAACTGCATTTTCCCAGTAGATCCGGTAATAAAGGTAATAAAGACATTGCAATATCATGCTACTCAAAGTCAGTCATCAATTCATTGGTAATCAAAATTCATTGCTTTTCCTCTCTATGAAATAACATTTAATGTCTACTACTTAATCATGTGCAGGTAAAAGTTAAGTACAGTATAAAGGCAGAATAAGCAGAATAATGGTCTTTCAAATTCATCCCCATATTGTCATAAAGTTATAACTTATAACAGACATGCAAAAAAAGGCACTTTAAATTAATACTGTTGACATCATTTTACAAAACTCACTGACCTAAGGTGTAGTACCATACACAGATTTTCCTGTGAGACTTTCAACAAAAATACTTAATTATCATCTTGGAAACTATAATATGTAGCAGAAAGAAAGCAGGAAAGAAATTCTTTTCTGCTTCATACATAAATGGTGTTTCTTTTTTTTTTTTTTTACTAGTACAGGAATGAGTGCATGTAGTCTCAATTTGTATGGGCCTATAAGTGGGATAAGCTTGTTCCTGTTATCAACTTACAGTATAAGCTGATAATGTATAAGTTGCAGAACTGTCATTTTCAAAAATAAATACATTTTATTTATTTTGAATTTCTTTATACAAATCATGAAAAAAGTACTTCATATCCAAAGAAGGTAAGTTTTCAATGTTTTGTCCCCTTAGCTACATGTATAGGGCTATGGAGAACATTCACTACTGTACTAGTTAAAAAGAAACCCCATAATTTGTAAGATGACTTCATTCGGTGTCTTTTGAAATATATATTCTGCTACAAATTTAGAGTTTCCAAGATGAAAATGAAGTACATGTATTGTCAAAATGTCCCTGTATTCTAGTGTGGTGTAACCTGGGGAGCGTTCCATCAAGCGTTTTGTCAGTGAATTTTACCGACAAATTTGCTCTCAGCCAATCAGATGCAAGGATTTCAGTAGCTTATAACAGTTGTCGGATAAAAATCACTGACAAAATGCTTGATGAAACGCTCCCCCGGACTGATCCAAGATTAGACACTTTTCATACTGTATGCAATGTTTATGTGATGTGCTCATTTGCATGCTCATGCCTCCACTTTAAAAAAAAAATGCTCCATGACCATTGCCCCTTATTCTACTATGAAAATGGATGTACCTGTAGGATCATTGGGGTTTAGGGCTTTTGTATATATTGATACATGTAATTGTGCCTGAAAATTACAGATTTTAATTTTAAACAAAGTGCCTTATACTACTGTACCTTCATCTACAATGGTTGGAAATACCTGCATCCCCCCCCCCCCCCCCCCCCTCCTGAAAAGGTCACCTTTCATTTGAGTTTGATAAAGCATTTCAATTTTCGGATGATTCATTGATTGAGAAATCATGTTGTCATACCCACAGGCTATTGTTTTGTTGGATTATTTAAAAAGTGATTTGAGAGTTGAGACATTTGTGGTAATGGATCAGGGTCATGATTACATTTTGAAAATTAGTTTTTATTGGTTCATCTTGAATAGTATTACAATCTCCCAAACACTGTGGATGTAGATCTGCATGTACTTGTATCAGTCTGCATTGTATTTTCCATATTATCCTCAATGTTTTGCTATAAGTAGGGCTTAAACTGTCAATTTATCCCCCCCCCCAAAAAAAAGACTTTCAATTCTGAAATATAACAATGATTTGAAGTGAGGGAGTTTCTATATTGTGGAAAATCGTTCTCTCTCCCTGAGAACTCTGCAATAGAGGTGTGCAACACATGCTCTGGGCTCAGCAGTCAATTTCCTAACTAAACTCTAACTAAATTCCTAATTTCAACCATTGACCAAATGACCTATATCTGACACTAAAACCATATTGAAAACCTAACCCTAACCCTGTATACATGTATCTTTGATGGAACAAAGCTCAGAGCAGTCATCACCAGAGCAGATGTTGGATCACCCTGCTTTGAGTCTCTTTACCTTGAGGTGCTTGTGTGCACTCCCTTAAATAGCAATCTTTGTAGTACCCCAAGGACTGTATACGACATACGCTCTGTCGAAATATATTCCAGACCATGTCAGATAATCCAAGTTTGTCTGATGATTTGAGTTGATACGACAGCCCAGAGCCCTCAGGAAATTGAGTTGATGATTATGAGGGGAAACCTGACCGTGATATGACTGACGACCCGGGATGACTAACAATGTGTGAATGCCTCCTCGTTGCGTCTGACTGGACTCCCGTGCAGGGCTTTGTTGGTTTTGAGATCAGAGGCTCATTTTAGTGCCACCTGTTGCTGGAACCACACTGGACTACTTCTCTGTGTGCCAATTTGAGCAGGACAGTGCCTTTGAGCGTATTTCATGTAGACCTACGCGTATAAAACTAGGCTACTCTTTTTCATTAGATACTGTTTAGTGTAGTGGTTGTGTTTAACACTGTGGACCTGTACAAAAAGAAATAGGTTATGTGATCTTTGCTTTCACCTTTGTGAATGTACAATTTTGAGTATCTTGTATCGTTCATCAAGTTCATCTTCATTTCATAGGAGTTTTCATTCCCCATGAATTTAAGCGTTCTGTTTCTTTTGTTCGTTTAAACCACGCCATGCCTCTCACCCGCTCTCCCGTCCTGCCAGTGGGTCTTACCAAGGATGTGAGATACGCCATGGATCAGTTGCAACAAAAGCCTGCACCACCGAGCCCTGAGGATACGCCAAAGACCACACCTTTGTCACCTTCGTCGTCTTCCAGGCCCCATGCCACCGGTAGGGAGGGGGACGTGAAGCCCCCCATTCCTCCAGCGAGGGCACCAAAGGCTACTCCCGCTGTTACCAAGCTGCCTGAGCTTCCGGCTGTGATCGTTGACCCAGAGACAGGAGATAAGTACCGCAGAGGAAGACTACTAGGAAAGGTAAGAAGCATGCATGTACTTGTTGCGGGGGGGGGGGGGGGGGGGGGGAGGTGAAGACGTACATTAGGTTCTCTGACAAGTGATCAAGCTACTTTTGCTCCACATACAGTTTCTTATATACTGAATTCCCAGCTTCCACCCTGGACCCAACGTTATCCGTAACCCAAACCCTAATCCTAATCCTAAACCTAATCTTAATTGCTGAAACCAAATCTTAATTGCTGAAACCAAATTGCAACCATAACCCTAATCTTTAATAAAATAAAAACCACAGCAGATCTTGGTGGAGCACATGTCTGAACATAGAGACACACATGTAACTGTTACGGAAATATGCTTTGTTGTTAGGGCAGGGGTAAAGAGACGTCTTTCTGTCTCTTCGTGGGGGGGGGGGGGATCATTTACATACATGTACATGTGAGTTGTGGAAAGGGGGTACATGAAAATTGACAAATAGCAGCATTGAGTTTAAGTTATTGAAATGTACTGAGAAATTAATATTTAGGACTAAATATGGACATTGCTTTTTTGTCTATAGTATAACAGGATAGATAAGAACTATCACTGTGATTATGAGGATAAAAGTGTTTTTGACATAATGATGATTCTCCCCCACCCCACCCCCCAACCCTTCCGATGATGCGGGCCCTATTTTTTCCTAGACATGTAAGTAATGATAGAAATCGAGAGGGTCTTCTTTGGGAAAATCACACTGTAGTTTTTATGTAACTTCAAACAGCTCAAATTTTTTTAGAAACATGTGGAAACAACAGACAATGGGAAAATACACATGCTTTCAACGACCTTCGAGGAGGCAACAGCTCTGGAGGGGAATTTCCTCCATCTACTTGTAGTTGCACGTGAGAAGTGCCCTCATTAATTAAGGCCTGTTCCTTTTTGTCATTTGAACTAGGAAAGACCTGTCTTCAATCCGGAAGTGTTTGTTATTCAACAAAATATGTTGATGGGCATTTGTAGTTTTGTACTATGTTTTGTGCCAACTAATTTTCAAAGTCTATGTGAATCTACATTTACCTCCAAACATAGTTTGTTTGAAAGATATTTTGTCTTCATTCACATTTTCAAGGATGTTAGTATAAATAAACCAAATGCTGTAAGACAGACAAATGTAAAGTATTTCATCCCATATGTTACATACTTCATTGATGACTGTAATGACTGCACACTCATAAAACTTAAGTTTTGACCATTAAAATGGCCAAAGGTTACATTTCAGTATATATGCATCAGCCCTACATTTAAGTCCAGAGACAAAAATCTCACAGCCCTAAAAAAGCCTGGACCTTATCTTCTTCTTAGCTCAAGATATATCATGGGAAAATGTAATTGTTAAGTTGAATGATACTTTTAATGCTACTTTTCAGTAGCTCCTTGTAATCAGTGACATATGGGACATACATGTAAAATGAACACTACTTCGGGCATGCGCATCCATGTACACATGTTTGTATATACAGGAGAGTGAGAGAGAGAGAGAGAGAGAGACAGGGAGAGAAAAAGAATGCAGGATGAATACAGGAATGATAGGGATAACAGATCAGAGTGAGTGGGGTATATTGGGGAAAGGACTCATTGAGGTAAAGCCAGAAAGAAAAAAGGCATCATCCCTCACCAAACCCCTGAGAAAAGAGACAGAGGCAGAGAGAGAGAGAGAGAGAGAGAGAGAGAGAGAAAGAAAGGGGTAATAGCGGGAACAGTGGAAGTAACAGATGAGGGTGAGTGGGGAATATGGGTAACGGCTCTTTGCGGTACAAGCCAGAAAGAAAAAGCATCAACCTCACCCCCACCCCAACCCCTGAGAAATTGGTGCAAACGAGGTGTCATGGTGGCGAGGGTGTGATGCCATTAGTCAATTTCCTGTTATTTGACTTGAAGTGAGGGCTCCCCGGCCCTGTTTCATGTTATCAGGGGCTTTGTGCCGATGCCCCTGTCAGCGCGCTGACGATCTCACCGACTTCAGCTCCTGAACAATGAGCGTGAGCATGATACATGATACATGAGTGACACAGTCTTGAATGCTCCAAAGTAAATACATGTATTAAGTTACACATGTTTCAATTAAAATGTGGGTTGTATCACTAGGGAAGAGTCTCTTCTGAATGTGAGGATGTTGCATTAGTTTTATATTTAGACCTCAGTTTATACATGTAGGTCTCATGTTTTTATCACAAGTGAAAGTACTTGACTTGTAACATTAATTACAAGATCATAAAGTTTAAGTTACACTTTCAAACATGACAAAGGAAAAGGCCATCTGAAGAAAAGAGGAATAATATGAAAGGAGGATACTGGTACACTGTAAAAACTTTCAAAGGCATTCATGAAAATAGCCCCCCCCCCAAAAAAAAAAAAAAGAAGAAGAAGAAGAAAAGATGATTAAATAGATAGACGAATGAATTGAATTACATGTTATAAAGAAAGGAAGAAAGAAAGAGGAAAAAAAAAAGATAATTAAATAGATAGATGAATGAATTAAATTACATATAAAGAAAGGAAGAATGAAAGAAAAAATGAATAGGAAAAAAGGAAGGGAAAAAAAGGAAGAAAAGGAATGCAGCCATTGGGCCTTGTGATCAAAACATTGCTATGGAACATTCCTGTTTTTTGTTATTTATTTGCTAACTGATTTTATAACTGTTTATGGGAATGCCATACTATTGATAGTGTACAGTTATACTTGATGAGTAACCCTCTCATAAAATCCCAACAAAGAAGATTAAATCTCATAAAAAGCTCTGCTGGTTGTCAACTTATCCCTTTTAAAGCTTATCCTTTTAAAGCTTCTATTATGTCATCCTAAGCTCAGGAATCCAGTCAGCATTACCAATGAAAGTCACAGAACAGCAAGGAAATACATTGGATTATAACAGATCAGAAGCCAGTGAATGTAAACTGGAAGGGTTAAGCTTATTGAATTAAGGTTGGCTTTTGTGTTTAGCTGACCATTTCCCAATGGAGAATGTGGCAAAAAATAAAAAGAGGAAAATGAAAATACATGTAAGCAAAGGACAAAGGTGAATAAAGACAGGACAATACTGCCTTCTCTTTACATATAGCACAGACTTACAGTGTATTGCTGAATTTGAGTGTATATAGGCCTCCATTTTTTAAAATTTATTTTCTTTTACTTTCATATATGAGTAGTGTCTTCTTTAATTGGTATATGCAATGATAGTAATAGTAGTAGTAGTACAGTAGTAGTAGAAGTATTATCCAGTTATCTTTATCATTTTTATAACTACTCCATCTTCCAATCAAAATGATCTTCATTGATTTTGCTTTACAAAAATAACATAGTCTTAAAACAGAAAACATTTCAAATCTAAACAAACTAGACATTCAAATCAAACACAAAATCATCCCTGGTCGTTTATTGTCATATCAGTTGGTTTTGTTCCATCACAGCTAGTCTGCACATCATGTAATCTGGAATATACATCTCCTGAGAGATAACTTTCCCAAAAAGAAATGATTTTAGCAATCTATGAATTCCCCTCATCGTTTACAAAGATGAAAGTCATGATGGAAATCACTATTCGCTGAAAAATGTATATAGATTTCGGTATCAATTTTTGATTAAATTTGCTATTGTGCTATAACAGATGCGAGTGTCATGATAAAATTATTTGTCAATCATGTTCAGGCCGTGTTTACCATAAGATAGTTTTCAGGTTTTGAATTGTCCAACTGTATCAGATGTCTTATTGTGGGTGATATCATTCGACACTTGTTCAAAAGCCTCATTTAGGCCTCCATTTACTGTATGCACACTTCCCTGCTGTGTGTATGCAGTCTCATTGCTGCACATACAGTTAAATGTGGTTTTGAATGGAGTGAAAAGGAAATGATTTCAAGTACATTGCACAACTTATCTAATGCATATAATTTTTTGCATATTTCGTATTTCTGTGATGAGACCGCTATTCGCTTGACATCCTATATAGACACACATGTCAAAATACTACATTGTATCTAGGTGTCAACATTTCCTAATTATCCATTCATTATTTGCCCCTACAAATTTGTTTACTTCTTGCTTAATCAGAGTAAATAGAAGAGATAAGAGACACATGCACTTTAGCCTAGTTTGCAGACTGATTATACATGTATTTCTTCCAAGTTTGTCAATAAAAAATGTGTTTGATTGATTGAGTCTTGGACACACTTTCCCCTGTCATTTTATGTTCATGTACATGTGTACTTAAGAGGAAGGCTAGAACATGGCATAAGACACATGGTCCCGAATTGGCAAAGGAGGTTTAGACCATAGGTAAGGTTGAAACCTCCGTAAGCGTACTAAAATAAGCGTAAATAAGCTCACATTGCCCATACGTGTGCTCAAAGAAAATATGTGATTGGATCGGATTCCGTGCGCATGTACGCTTGAAAAACCCAGGAGGGGGTTTAAACCATGGTTTAAACCAAACCTCCTTTGTGAATTTGGGCCATGGTAGTGTACCTGTAGTCTCCATTCTCCACACTCAGTTTTTAAGTTACATGTATTTCTATGTATGAAAGATGATTAAATTTCATTTGTCCTGGATGCCAGGCTACATACATGTATAAGGCACAGTTCAATGAACCATTGCATAGTTATTTACATGTAGTCATTCTTTCCGGTACAGTTGACGTCACTCTGTGAATGAACAGAGAATGATTAAAAGTGGTTTAAATAAATAGATCCGATTCGTGTGATTGTGGTTGTTTAATGACAGTCATTTCTTTGTCTCGGTGTTGCCAGGTGTTTGTTGTTGACAACAATACATTCTGTAACAACAACCAAATAGGCCTTCTTGTGCAATACAAAAAGAAAAGTTTGTGAACTGAAATATTTTATGACAATAAATTGTTTTGTTGTGTCATTCTCAAATCCTGCCAAAAAAAGAGGTGGCTTTAGATCCTTTGTACATTACCACATATGTCTCTTAGGAAAAAAGATTCCTGCAGTTCTAAGAAATAGCATATCATTTGACCACTTCAAAACATCTGAAAAAGTTCCGGGGAAAATACACTAGAGTAGTGAGCTTATTTGCTGAGCTATATGGCTCTGGAAAACTCTAGAAAAGACCTAACGTTAATATAATACGAGCTATGAGGAAATAGCTTTTCGAATAGCAAGACACCAAAGACCTCTCTTGAACAAAAAGTATTTGAATGTACTCTGAAGAGTATATGCTTTTTTAATCTATATACACTTAGACATTGGAACAGCTGATGCATCTTTGTGGAAAATTGAAGTATTGTTATCATGATAACTATAAGTTTATACTAGGGGAGGGCTGGGGGCAAGGGCGTCAACAGCTTCTGAAAAGTGGGGGGGGGGGAGGGGACACTGAGCGAGGGAGGTGTGGAAGGGGGATGCCCTCCCTCCCACGGTAGGGACTTTTTGAAGTTTTGCCATCGAAAATAGGCCTTTTAATGCACTGTGTAGCAGAAATCAAACCAATTGTATCATGTTGTTAAAAGCTTATGCAGTGGAGGATTGGGATGATTTCAACAAGGCAACAAATGTCAACAAGGGCGGTTGAACATTTATATTTGAGTATTTCTCAAACTCAAGGCATGCAAAAGAACAAGATGGAAGTGCTTTTCAGGTTTTTAGTAATGGGTTTGAACCCCAAAAGGGGGGGGGGGTAAATGATATGACATATCCCCCCTGTCCCCCACCTGTTTACGCCCTTGGCTGGGGGCTTATAGATGATTGGGGGGGGGGGGGGAGTGGATGCTTGCCTTCTGATGGTTTTTTTTTTTTTTCATTGGGTACTGAAAAATGTATTTGCAATTGGTTATTGATATGCAAAGTACAGGTTTATGAGGTAAAAGAAAAATACAAACTTTTGAAAATGTTGCCTAGTTTTAATATGTTTGACAGCAATATAATACTCTGATTATATTTCAGTATGATTTAAAAAAAGGACAGAAATTAAAAATTGGTTTTCTCTTTCCTAAATTTGCACCAGTGTATATAAAATCTGGTACACAAATAAATTGTTATTTTAATACAAATGCAATTATGGTGATCTTTTCTGCATCTGAACAGTCTTTGGAAAGATTACAACTGCACCCCTTCTTGATTAAGTTTATATGAAATTGTGAAAACAGGTTTCAACAGATTGATTGTTTTAAAATGTAAATTAACAGTAGTGCTGTAGATTGCAACCCGAAGTCCTGGTCTGGCCTAGCTCTTTAACTTCTAAAGATCCCTACTGGTGTTCGGACTCGTTAGAGAACATACATGTACATGTAGTTCAATTTATCATCAAGATTTTACCAACAAAAATGTCTGTTCTTTACCTCAGAGGGCTTTGTAACAGAGCCTGATCGGTTAAGAGTAGGCATTTTGTCCGTCCGTTACATTGAATATTTTATGGAGTATAATTTTAGTAGGCGACCATAGCAACCAAATTTTATCAAATTTCAACTCCTTCAGTGATGCCCTTCACAGTGAAACATAAAATAGCTCTCTTCAATTAAATACTAATTTTCTACAGGCCTTCAATTTTTCAAAATTTGTCAAATATCCGTCTGTGACTAACTGATCAGGATGAACACATATTTCAATACACTCTATGACTCCAGGCCAGTGTAGAAATTAAAAATTTCTTTTGCGAGGGCTACTTCGAAGTCCACTTATTGTGTTCAGAGATTTTAATGCACTACGACCCATGGACAGAAATATTATTTCACGATGGCTCTTTTTTTTTCATTTACAGTGGCTTTTGCAAGAGTTGGGGGGGCTAATCGCCCTTAGCCCCCGCAAATTTTTTTTCACTGCTCCAGGCATATATGCCCATCTACGCACAAATTTCGTAGAAAAATACACTTTCTCAGTGATAACAGATGACAAAAAAATGAGCTTTTTCACAAGTCTTTTCTACTGGACTTCTGTTTCCGTGTGGACCTTCTTTGAGTTTCAGTCCGGTTCATGTCTGGCTCGGCTCAAAATCTTCAGTATGGCGAGTTGGAGACCGGTCCTGGTTCTGAGCTACAGCAAAAAAGGTCGAGTTCTGGGAAAGGTGAAAAATAATTTGTTAGCTTTCTCATTCCTTTATGTCAGTTTGGAAGAAAATCTTAGTAGAAATGTTTCCTGGATAGGATTTCTCTTCAAATGGCCTTATATTTGAAATATGACGAAAAATAGCTGAAGTGTTAGGTCGAACATGCATGCCACATCTGTCTACAGTCCCATATACCCATTTCTGTGTGCAGTACATGTGCTTTTAAGTGAGTTTTGGCTGATTTCTTATCATTTTGATGATTCCAAAGCCTCTCATTATACACCATGTCCTTATTTTGACATGATCAACCTTTCCCAATTGCTTTCAGACAGTTTCTTGCTCAATGTAATTGCCTGACCAGGGTGCCATTGCATAAAGACTTACTATTATAGTAACTTTGCTATCAATGGTAACTACCATGGTAACGTTGCTCAAGAGCCAATCAAAATCCAGTATTCCATGAAAAGTTACTATAATAGCAAAGTTACTATAATAGCAAGTTTTATGCAACGGCACCCAGAACTCATCTTTATCTTTAACAGTATTCAGTGTACCTCTACACAACAAAAGATGAGAATAAAACATAAATTGAAGAAGAGGACTTAAATAAGAGAAGAGAATAAAGAAAGATGGGCTTATTAGAAATTTTGAAGATGAAATGTGATGTCGTTCTAACCCCACCTCTAGGTCTTCCTTGACCTTTAGAAAAGGACCCCAGGCCACCTTCAAGAGTCTCTAGATGATTGTCATTAATGGTAACCTGACCAGAATATGGGTCACTTTTTTAAGTGCAGGGCATTAATTTGTGTCCATCATATGTGTTATCGGAAGATGTGCATACATGTCTCAGCCTACATTTTCATTTGTGTAGAGTTCACTGTTGAGAGGCTTTGAACATTTTCATTCCATCAGAAATACACGGCTCTCCAGTCTTTGATTCATAATATGGAGAGAAAAAAAATACAGTGTACATGTACATGTATTTGTGCATGAGCAGAAAATGCACAATTACATTGTACCAGTCTTACAGTATTACCACCTCATTTAAGGCCATCTTTGTTGCAGTGAACGCCTTTTAGTTTAATGAAAATCTTCAAATTGGCAGCATGTACACATATTTATGAGAAATGCAAAATGCTAATATTCACCATTTGTACAAATTAGCATTTCTTTTGCTACTAGATATACAGGTATATGAATTTGAATTATTCTTTAATTTCCATTTCAGGTAAATGTTTCTTTTGTTTGAAGAATAAACAAAGAAATAGATCACATGTTGCCAGTTTGAAGAGGAATGTACATGTACATATGTAGCTTATTTATTCAGTCGGGGTTTTCCCTTGATGAAACAAAGCAATGCCAAAAGGAGTCGGGACCTTGCCAACATACAACTTTTACAAACAACTTCTTTGCATCAGCCCCTTTTGAAAGAACAAAATATACAATTTTTGCTATTCTGTTCAATTATTGCAACATACATGTAACAGCATAATCAATCAATTTCTTTGTTCGGTCTGAATAACATCTGTAATTTGAGTAACTGCTTTGGAAAGAGAACTGTCTGCATTTTACAGTAAAATGTGTTATTCTGAGTTTTATTAGCAGCTGGTAGCAATGTGTGGCAGTGATGTGGTTTTCTTACTCAGCTCCACGTGACTGTGTGTAACTAACGACACTACAGACTTGATTATACTCACTCTTTTTCTCACACCTTTTTTCAATTCCACTCCCCCCCCCCCCCCCCGATCTTGTTTCATATAGATGTTGATATGTCAACCATTTAAAATTTAAATGATCATCTACAGCTGTAGCTGTTTTACTGTTTCTTAAATGTTTTCATATTTCAAGACTTGCTCAGAAGCTTGTCATCCGTTCAAATACCTTTGGCAATACAAATTCACACATCACTTTTTATTTGTTTTTAATGATTATTTAGTGATATGTCAGTATTAAATTTTCAATCAAAGTTTGGTCAGTGGATAGCCTTCCATAAAATCCATTTTAAAATAATTGTGAAAAACTGTAAACATGTAGGTAACTGGTAAAATTGTTCTCCAACACTTCACTTTGAAGGGTGTTCTAAAATATATATGTCATTGTCAAAGTCATTGTCATAAGAAGTTGAATTGAGTGAAAGCAGAACAATCAAGAAAAACAGGTTATTGAAGGTTTGACAGAAATTGTAGAGAAACGTTAAGAAAGTTATTAATGTTTGTCCTCCTTGCCAATAAACGTTGAAACTATTCTTTGATGATTTGTGTTTAATAGTGCATGTGACATACATGTATCTGACATATCTGCCATATCCATCTGCATATTGTAACCAGCTTGTCCAAATTTAAAAACGTTGTCTTCATCTGCTGTACATACATGACTACATGCATACAGAGTATACTCATGATACAAACCAGTGTACTCAGGTCTGCCTCCATTGTCGACCTGGGGGCTGCCTCAATTTTCCTGTTTCCTTCCCTCTTCAAACCTGGCACCTGTGAGTCATGAGGCGATACGATATCATCAAAATACAAATATGAATCAACACGGAACCCTCTATAGCCAAACGGGACTCCCCGAAAACACTCTCGAATTATGTGCAGTAGCGCTATATGGTGGATGAATTAGAAAGTGACTACTGAAGACTCATTAAATGGATATCTCTCGGGTTGGGGGAATCTAATTACTGCAGATATTGGTAATGCACTTGATGTGTATAGCATTAGCAAAAGCAGTTTTAAAGTAAGTGTACACCCATCTCAGAAGTTTATATGATTGAACTTTAAAGGGCGAATTCAACCTTCTTTGCAAGTTCTTTTGAAGGAAAGCAGCAAAATCAGAGAGACAGATTTAGAAAAAAAATCAGATGAAACTTAAGACAGTATAAATCTAAATTGATAAATGTTCAAAATTTGACCTGAAGTTCAAATCAACAAATTGATGATATTACTATGATGTATAATTGTCATACAGCTATCCCATATTTGCTCCTCCACTATATAGTGTTCAACCAATAGGAGTGTCAACCCCAATTACTTGTACTTCACAGTCATATGCTCAATTTTTCAATTTGAATTTAAGTGATTTCAGTTTTTAAACACATATCTTATGTCCTATTCCTATGAGATTTTCACCTACTTGTTTCTCTGCTTTTTGTGCTTTAACAAAATTCCAATTGTTGCAAGGTTGGTTTGCCTTTTAACATATGTAGACAGGAGTTTTTAGAGAGATAGATTGTGCAGTTGTTGTTCAATGTTTATCCCCAAATTGCTCCTAGATTTTTCATTTCCTATCTCTACCTGCCTGTCATGAAAATGAATTTCATTGTCTGCTTAAAAAAAAAAAGAAAGTTCATACATGTAATGTTTATCAGTATTCTTTTCATCATTCTGAATCAAAACTTGGAAATTTATAACATTATAATTTCATAAACTTATCATAAATTTGTAGATGACATCTCTACTTGTAGGGGTGTGCTCATTTTTCTGAAGGGTCGTAATTGAGAAGGTTCATAATTCTAAACATTTGTTGCATTACTCTACACTCTAAAAACAAAAGTGTAAAATCACCATTTAAATGGGCCAAGGAGTGACAACTTTTTTTGAAAATTGTAGATTAACACTTTTAACATGCTGGCTACAATACTATAAAGGCTGAAGCAGTTTAAAAGAGTTGATCTACCATTTTGAAAAAGTTGTCACTCCTCGGCCCTTTTAAATGGTGATTTAACACTTTAGTTTTTAGAGTGTAAAGGTTCATAATTCGCAAGGTTTGTTTATCCGAAGGTTCATAACTGTGAAAATTAAATAGGGTTCATTTTTTCCCAAAATGAAGAAGGGTTTGCATTTCCGAAAACGAAATAGGGTTCATTATTTCAAAGGTTTATAATTTCGAAAAATGATGCTAGTAACATTCTATTACATTTTCAGAATTATGAAGCTTACACTATTTCATTTTCGGAATTACAAAGCTTCAGAATTATGAACCTTTGGAGTAAGCAAACCTTCAGAAAAAAGATATGTAGTATGTAGGACCTAGATATACTGATAGTGAAGGACAAGTAGGCCTGTAGAATATTGTATGCAAGTTAAATATTTTCAATCTATTTCCTTGTCTTGAACAGAAAGCTTGGAGCTAAGCATTGAAAGAAGCATGCAGGGATATGAAACTTTCATTGAAAGTAAAACTGCTTGGTTAAAGAGGAGATTGAGTACTGGGAAAGGTGGAAAATGATTTGTGAGCTTTCTCATTCATTTTATGTCAGTTTGGAAGAACACTAGTATAAATGTCCCCTGAAAAGGATTGCTCTTCAGATGCCCCCATCTTCGAAATATGACGATAAATAGGTGAAGTGTTCAGGCCGAACATTCATGCCAAATGTTTGTGCAGTCCCATACAGTATACCCATTTCTGTGTTCAGGGTGAAATATCATTTTGATGATTAAAAAACCTGACAGTTTGTACACCAATTCTTATGTAGACATGATCAACCTTTCTGAATTGCTTTCTGATAGTTTCTTTCACAGTGTAATCGCATTACCACAACTCAACTTTATCTTTATTAAATCACTTTTAATGGATTTCTCCTTGAAACTTAAGATTTGCCTTTTATCGCTTTTCAGAATAGATATGCACAATTTAACCAATGTTTAGGATAGATTCTTTTATTCCAGTTGCAATGTTACAGAATGGCTTTTGAAAAAAAAAAAGGTGTACCGGTAGATATTTAATTTGTTGCATTACATGCACATGTGTATAAAGAGAATACTGGGTGTGAATATATAATTGTTAGGTGTAAAGTATATGAAAGTTATTAAGGTGATTCAAGATGATTCATCTATACCCAATCACACTAGATCCTGTACCATTCTTAAACGTTAGCTTATATTTAGATTTCTACTGTTACCATGGCATTGATGACTAGGTACTCACTGGCTGAGGCCCCGTTGTGCACAGACAAGGAGTTGTGAGGGAAAATTATATATAGCTGTAACAGTTGCTTTGTTTGATGAGTTAATTCTATATTCTATTAGTCCAACTTAATAAAAACTTATTTTGATGCATACATGTACCTTTCTTAGAGAGAACTAAAAGGTTGATTTTTTTTGATTTTTTTTTTATTTTACACTCTCAGAAATTTTTTAACCAGCCTATTAAAATTTTAACCAACAGTTGGTTCAAATATGAACTTACCAACTGTTGGTTAAAAGTGTTTACCAACCCCAGTTGGTTAAAATTTTATAAATTATCTATTAAAATACTAATACAAAGTTGGTAATACATTTTAACCAACCATAGATGGTAAAATTATTTAATATATAATTGGTTAAAATGAATTTTGATAAGTCGCTGATGGTTAAAATTTTAATACAGAGTTGGTTAAAAATATTTTAACCAACCATAGTTGGTTGAAATGAGTACAATCAAACATATAAGATAAACACAATTTATATAATTTTCTAAATATTTTATTGATTTCCTTGAAAAAAGAATTTTCTTTTCAGGTCTCATATAAGCATGACAATACATGTATACATTTTGAAGGCAAATTTCAATATCAGTATTTGTTGCCTAGTTTTGTATCAATAATTGCAAGTGAAATATATTATGATGCTATTCAACTTTTCTCAATTTTAACCCTATACATAATTAGTAATGCACACACAATATACAAGAAGTGCACTGAAATATTTGTGAAGATTACAAACGTCATTTTTTAGGAATGATAAACTTTGCAATAGAAGCAAGTGGATGATTTTGCGGTACTGAATTACGCCAGGAACATGTTGCAAAGACTTTAAAGAAATCATATCAAGGGCAGTGTGAATACTCTATTGCATGTTCCATAGAAATCCTGTTCGGCTTATGTAAAAGCTTACTATGTTTCCACTTTTGAAGGTCCTGGTGGGAAAGGTGAAAATCAGTCCAGAGCAAAAGATGAATATTTCGAGAAATTTCGTCTTGAAATTCAAAATATTAACGAGGCGTACAATGTAGTTCTTAAAAAAGACCCCCAAATAAAAAGATATAACCACAAAAACTTACCCAGTCTTTTTATTTCCTATTTTGATTGAACAGACACAGTGTTTGTTAACACACTTTGCAGTGTGGAAGAAATAATGCCAGGAAACACAGCATTTATAGTGCACCATACACATACATATAGATCTAGTTTTAAAAACTGTATAGGCACAGTCGCACAGAAGGATTTTGAAAGGGGGGGGGGGAAATATGATTTGCATATATTTAAGTAAATGAGAGAATTACAGAGAAAATACAAATTTAGTTATGATGAGAATTAATGTACAAGACTTGTTTTACATGATTCTAGAGATTCTGCAGAATGAAATATCAGTGGAAAAGCATTCCATAGAGATCTTTATAATTGTTGTCTTGATCAAAAAAAGAAACAAGAAAAAAGAGTTAGCGGATGTAAGAATTGGGAAAGCAAATATATTATTGAGTCTTAGAATAGAGAATTCATAATTTCTTTCCTAGTATTTATCTGTTCAAATTTTATCAAAATAAGCAATTTTGATGAGGCATTTGTTGTGATGAGTAATCATATTAACTCCCTTATGTCCATTTTTATTGCCAAAGGAATTAGGGGGTCAATTGTATTTGGGCTGTACCAAGCTCAAGGCAAATGCTTTCAAAAGCTGTTTGCAGTTATTTTATTTGCCAGATCTTTGCTACATGTATACTGACTATAGGGAGATGAGCGAACATATATTGCTGTTTACAATAACAGGTTAGTAAATGCTATGGTGGGGTAATTAGTGACTGGCCTTGTAGTCGTTGAGTACTATTATGGATACTGAAACGGGGTGGCTAGATTAACTGCAATGACAAAACCAGAAGATGAGAGTATTAATGATGTTTTGAAAGGTAAGAAGAAGAAATTAAAGGACATGCACGGCCCTGTCTTATAAGAGTTTCGATTGATTCGAATCGATCGCAATTTGAAATCAATCATTACTCCCATCTCTTAAGTAGACACAGTTGTGTTGGATTCCAATCAATCACAACTCTTTATAAGATGGGGCCACATTAGCAAAATAGGGACAATGTCACAGAAGAGTTAGAAGAAACTGAAAGCGGAACATCATTATTGGCATTAAAGCTCATAGACAGTCTCGGTAGCAAAAATCATACTTGCAAGAAACTTATCTAACATAGTCACATACTACTCTCCTTTTATCATAAGACACATGTACGAGATTATTTAACATGCCATTCACGATTTCGAACAAATTTTAGTGTAAATATCTGTAAGAAACGCTTGGTAACGGCTTTTCACTGCCTCACGCTAAGACCATATCCACCCGAAGGTTCCCCGCACAATAAACCTAGCGCTTCGCACTATGTGTAGCGTATTCTATACACACAGCAAACCTAATGTGAGTAGTGTGTGTGGCCGTTGTTTGAATTTACATCCCCTCTTTTTTGGGCCAGGGATTTTTATTACTTTTCACCTCTCATTCAGTAAATATTTCACTTGAGGAGGAAGAAACTTCACAGAATCTTAGTTATGTTAGTACCCTGCTTTTTATTAAGTAAAATCAAAGAAATCTCACGAAAAGTTTTGAGGGCCTCCCAAAACTATCTGTTACCTTTAAGTAATGTGTAGCAATTAAACATATAATAGTGAGAGAGAGAGAATGAGAGAGAGAGAGAGAGAAAGTCCACACAGAGAGTGAAGTGTAGTCCACTTGACGCTCCTATACAGCCATCCTAGAAAAGTTCTGTCTGTTAAAGTTATTTTTTAAATTTGTAATAGTAAGTAGTCAAAGAACATTTTCAGCTTTGTTTTAAGCAATTTGCATAATTTGCATACATCAAAATCCAGTGTGTTATTCATCTTATGCAGCATAACCTGTGACGCAGTTAATGGAAGAGTTGTATTGTATCGCAAGTTTCATTGCAGAGCCTGATCGGTTAGTCACGGACGGACATTCGACATATTTTGAAAGTTTGAAGGCCTGTAAAAAATAAGTTATGAGATGTGCTGAGCTGTTTTATGTTTCATTATGTAGGGTACCACTGAAGGTGCTAAATGATGATAAAATTTGATTGCCATGGTTACCTACTAAAAATAGAATCCATTAAAAGTCACGGACGGACAAGATAGAAATGGGTTTCTTGACTTATCGGTAATCTTTTGTCTTTTCTATCTAAACAAACTGTCACTGACAAATTTTTTTGACTGCGAATGTTAGTCAAGTAAATTGACTTCCCTGTCACATACATAGAATTTTAAAGCAAGCTGTAACTTTTGCTAGAGGTCCGAAAACTTTTTGTCACGGACGGACATTTGAGCGTCACGGACGGACATTTTGAGCGTCACGGACGGACATTAACTTAAAAAATGCATGTGTTCCTATTTAAAATCGCGCATACGTACTTTTTGCTTTCTACTTTTTGTTTGAAATTGATTTTATTCCACTATTAAGCAAAACTTAGCTTGAAAAAATTAATTTTAAGTGGAATCTATGTCAAAAGTGGATGCCTGTATTGCAGTGTATACACAATGTACAAGTGCATGTACTCATGTAGTGTACAACTGTACATGTACAATATATGCTACAGACCAAAATGAACATGTTGAGAAGAATGTGATGTAAGCTTTCAAAATATAACCCTTTACATTACAGTCATGTAGGTGGACCGAAATCAAACATCAATATTTAGTATTTTAATTTACTGTACAGCTCAAAGTCATATATTTTGTTTCAAACATAGAGGTAATACAGATATAGGATTATGTGTGATTGATCATTATCATATACATGTATAGGAAGTAAAATTTCTCATTTGGTTTACAACATCACATACCAGTACTCTTTATAACATCTCATATTTTTCAATAGTTCTGATTAAGAGGGTGAAAACCAAATCATGAAATGCAGATCATTGTCTAAATCTTTCTCATACCATAGTTTACTTTTTCAGTAATGTCTCTATCACTTTAAGAATAATGTTGGCTTTCTGGACAAAGGCCCTAATGTCAACAGTTGAGTGTATAAAGCCCATAGAGCCTAATTGTATGTCCTGTTAGTTGAGGGATTGCCCAACATGACTAGTGTAAGTCTTATATTATAACTTTCTGACCCCCTTCCCCATAAAAAAAACTGTTTCAGGGTTGATGCAACCAATTCAATTATGAGCATTTAAAGATATATAGTGTCTAAAAAGGTTTCTTCTTATGTTATGTGACTACATAATTTTTAAAAAAGTGTTGGCTGTGTATGATCCTGCACTATAAAGAATCTCTGTCTCAAACTTTACAACTAATTCAAAGCATTCTCACAAAATAGAGTCCAAACATGGCTCTTGCAGTCTGATACCACATCTGACCTCCAATGTTTATAATTTTCAAGCACAACTTGTAATTTAATTTGAATATTGATCAGGCTTCGGTATTAATGTTGAATCTAAAACTTTTACACGTTGCTGATGACCAAAAATATCTACATGTACAATAATAGTAATAATAATATTAATAAATAAATAAGAAAATAAGTATTCATCTTCTGTAAACACCTGTAATGGATGTCTTTTGCAGACTGACAATGCAGGCTGGCTCCCATTAAAGCCATAGCATAGTCATTAGGTTTTTATGACATTTATTAGCTTGAAAAAGAAAAAAATTAGGGCAGGGTGGGGGGTATTATTGCATTCATATGGGGGATCACAATACCATATACAGTCCAACCTGCTTTTAATAGCGACCACCTGTATAGAAAGACTACCTGTCTATAAAGACCACAATTTTTGTTTCCCTTTAAAACTGTTTCTCATTAAATCATGAATGTATTAAAGGAACCTGTACATAAAGACCACCTGCTCGTAAAAACAGCTTTTCTTGTCTGTCTTGAGCGGTGTTTATAGACAGGTTTCACTGTACGTGATATTGTGGATAAAATATGTTCCATGAACCAATAAACTATAAAACAATTCATTAAATTTGAAATCTCACAGCATTTACCATTTCAGTATATTGCATTGTCCGTCCGTGACAAAATTAGTGTCCGTCCGTGACAATTTTCAAATTCGTTTTTAGTATATGTATATTTAATTGATCAAGGTTTTATTCATACATGGTATAGGTCTCTAGCTAGTGAGATAGCTCAGCATGGTTTTTGTTTTCACTTTTGCCCCACCAATGGAAAAAAAAACTTTAACAAATTTTTTCTGTCACGGACGGACAAATTTGCATCAAGATGTGAATGACCATGCGGCACAACCATTTCTGTACAAATATTTTCAAATATTTTTTGGTTTTCAATGGACTGGTGTTTGATCTATAATTATTTGCTAACAAAACTTAAGAAAGTTTAGAGAGTGTTAAACTAGGACCAAATCAATCTTTCTAGAAAATGTCCGTCCGTGACATCAGTGTTCATCACCCCTGTTGAAAAATGGGCCAATCCAATGACTTTCCGGACCTTGTCAATTAAACAAATGTGAATTTTAGTAACTTTAGATATTAATGAAAAACCTGAAAGTGATTTCATCATAAAAATCTGAAAATTAAATTTTCACCCCAATGCTCACTCTTAACCGATCAGGCTCTGCACAAGATTAGCAACACGGTTAGAGTTGGGTGCAGCGGGCACCTAGTGCATAAGTTGTCTTGGGTGGTTAACATTGCCTGTCTGTGTGACGTTTTTGATTTATGCAAATTATGCCAAATGCTCAAAGTTGCTTTTGGGGCAACAGAGCTGAAATTGTTCAGAGAAGACATGGGATCACAAATCCCCCCAAAAAACTTAAACGTACAGAACTTTTCTAGGTTCATAAAATGTTGGAAGTCGACTAGAGACTGAGTGAAGGAGAGACAATCAAGTCAGGGAAATGTAACTGATCAAGTTATGGAAATGGAGAAAGATGCAAGAGATCTAGTGTATAAAATTTGTGCGGAATAAAAACAGTTTGAATCCTATGTACCTGCATGAATATCTTTAACCAGTTGAAAGAACTTTCTTGAAAAATCCTATATTATAAATTGTTAATGTGACTGACTAACCTTCATGAATATTGCAAACATTTGTTCATTGTTCTAGTGTTTTTATGATATTTTCTTCTCTCTTTCTCTCTCCTTGTCTTGTTATTTCTTCTTCTTTCTAGGGTGGTTTTGCCCGTTGCTATGAGCTTACACATCAAGACACCCACTATGTATACGCAGGCAAAATTGTACCCAAGGAGAGAATATCAAAGCCATCGCAAAGAGAAAAGGTGAGCATTAAAGGTTCATGTAGTCCTTCTGATAGGATGTGAACAAGTAGGTCCCTTAAGTGCCTACTTTCAGGTATACATGTACACATATTACAGGCAAGATTGTGCCCAAGGAGAGAATATCCAAGCCATCACAAAGAGAAAGGGTAAACATTCAGTCCTTCTGACAGGATGTAAAGCCATAGGTCCCCTAGGTGTTTACCAGCATGTGCATGTAGTGATAGATCACACATTTTTTGTTCATTTTTCCAAAATACATGTATGCTTTTCTGTGCACAGCATGCTGTCATTGTTTACATACATGTGGGTGGATGCATTGTTTCCTCATATTCTGCTCTCAAGATCTTGACATAGCAAGTTATTTTAAATCTTTACTTGTTCCTTTGTGCTGTCAAGATCCTGACATAGCAAGGAACAAGTAAAGCTTCAAAATAGCTTGCTATAAATACATCCAGAGCATGTCATTCAATCAAATGAAGATATAAATCCCCCATTTAATGCAGATAATAGAATCAGTGGTAGGATATAACTCATTAGCCTGTGGTTGGGTTTTTGATTACCGATACATTCCTGATTTATTTCATGAAATTGAAGAAGGAAATACATAGGAGACAAGATTATTAGCCTTATTCGTGTACGTCCAAATGCACTTTTGAACTATCATGCCATGACATTTATTATACATTTGTAATGTAATGTACATGTACATGTAATATGCATTTTTGTAATGTTGGTGTGCTCTGAGAAAATACATGTAGACCACATCCTTGTGCGTAAAAATTAAGTATTTATCTACTTTGTAGGTTTAGAGAAATGTCAATATTACGTGACTACGTGTATGTACATTTGTAATATCATCTGTTTGGAGCTAGAAGGGTGTTAACTTTGTACAAAATGATATGAGTTAATGCCCTTCTGGCTCCAAACAGGCGATATGTAACAATAGATGTTCGTTAGAACACCTGCCCATTTTATGCTTTCATTTTTGTGTAACTTTTTTTTAGCTGTAAGTCTGTAACTCTTTTAAAATTAATACTTAATGTTTTTCTTAATATAGAGTCATTCTCGCTCCAGCGACCACCTTAGTAGAAAGACAACATGTTTGTAAAACACAAATTTTTGGTTTCCTTGGATAGGTAATTTAATTTCAAACTGTATTAAATAGAACCTGTTTTGAAAGACCATCTGTCTATAAAGTCTAATTTTTTTTGTTTACTTTGAGTGATCTTTTTCATACAGGTTTGACTGTTGTTGGGTTTTTAGAAGTTTTCTAGACGATGGAAAGGATCACTGAACTCAAATTTCTCCAAATTATTTGTTATATATATTGCAACTAATTCAAAAGGCTTTAAAATTTGTCTTCAGATCTACATGTACATTCATTAGCCAGTGATGTATGTATGTGTATGGGGGATATGTAGACTCATTAGACACATGTAGTATGCAATGTCTGTAGTGATACTTATTGTGAAAAAACAGATTGGCCATATGTAATTTGACCTTTTAGATGTCAAATTAATTCTGTTGCCAAATCAATAATAACAGCGGATGTCAATTTCCTTTTTATGGTTTGGCAACTGAATTTATGATTTTCTGAGTTAAATAACCACGACAAAGCTACTTGTAAATATGATCATTTGAAGCCTAAAATAGTTTAAATTTGGGAGTTATGTATTAAAGGTTATGGACAATGAATGACAATTCTTGCTTGATAATTGGCCATTTAAATTCATGAAGTTATATGCTAAATCGGTCTGAATAGACACTAGCAATACTAACCATTCAAAATAAATCTTGAGTAATAAGTTCTGAAAAATTAGAGAAAATGTAAGTTTATTTCTGCAAGCAATACATTTATATTTTGAACATATGTATAAAAACAATCATCATGAATGGGCTACCTTTCAGTTATCAAAATGGCACCACTAATTTTTTTTTTTTTTTATCTTGAGAAATCCCACTGATTTTCTTTTTATCTTGAGAAACCACAAGATTCAGAGAAAACATGTCCTCTGAATGAATGAACTTTCCATCAAATTGGCAAATTACTGAATCATATAGGTACATTAAAACCTTACATACATTTATATACAAAAACACTCAAGGGAGTGGTCTTTATAGACATGTGGTCTTTATGCACAGGTTCCTTCAATACATGTTTCAATGGAAAGTACTGTTTAATTGATACTAGAACATGTTGTTTTTATAGACAGGTTGTCGTTAAAGCAAGTATGACTGTTTTTTCTCCTCTCTTAGTCTTTATTATTATTATACATGTACACTGTACATGTATTTGGAGTGTGCTCAGATGGAGAGAGAAATAGCAGTCTATGCACAGCTTCTAGGCATCCTAATATTGTAGGCTTCCATCAACACTTCCAAGATGTTTGAAACCTAAATGGATCAGCTTTTTCTCTTGAAATTGGCAACATTTGTATTAAATTTTACTCCAGAATTTTTTTCCCTTTCATTTTTAGTGTTTTTGATCAGATGCTGAGTCATCCTAATATTGTGGGCTTCCATATAAAACACTTCCAAGATGGTAATGAAAACAAAAATATAAAGAAGAGAAATCTTAAATTGGCAAAGTTGAAATTCTATTGCACTCCGAATATCCCCTTCTTCTTTGTTTTTCACCAGATGGAGCGAGAGATAGCAGTCCATGCACAGCTAAGGCATCCTAATATCGTGGGCTTCCATAAACACTTCCAAGATGCAGAAAACATCTACATCCTTCTTGAACTATGCAGACATAAGGTGAGTCATTCGGAATAGTAGTAACCACCATGCTAATTGAATTTAGATTTATAACATGTGTTTTTGAATTGATGATGTGTATAAAGTCTTTTTCATTCGAGTGGAAATTATTGCAGAGCAAATTTGTGCTAGTTTAGATGAAGCAAGCAATCTGTTAGGAAGCTATGTTCGCATGACACTGTTGTAGTTTTAAACTTATAGTTACATGTAGTAAAACCTCAACGTTTTCAATGACGACCCATGCACTAACAGTGACTCAGGTGCATTCGGCGCCGAAACGAGTGCTCAACTACAAGCTGCAAACTACAAGCTGAGCCAGCAGCCACTGCAACTAAAATCAGGCAAACCCTTTTACCCTTTTGAGACAATTGACCACATTTTGTGGTTTGACTCAGTAACTTTTGATTCAGAGCTCTAACAAATATACCAGATGCATAAGTAGGAAGAGCAACAATTTCTGCACACACTATGTCCATTTTTGTTGCTTGACCGTGTTGCGTTTGATGCCAGGCATTTTAAAAACAAGAATAAGCTTTGAAATCCTTAAATTGGCAACATATTGAGAGGTACAAAATCATTGTTTTTACATTAAAATTGACAATTTTTTCAACTTTTCGACATATTTCCAACCATGCATATTGTTTTCAAAGACATTACAACTTATTAGAACCATGTAGACTAAAAGAAAAATATTATTGTTGCCAATTTGAAGAACAAAATGTGATCAATTTAGACCTTAAATAATTCCTGTCATGAAAGGGTTAAAGGAGAATGAAACCCTGGGGAAATATCCATTTTAATGAAAAGAGAGGATAGAGAGAAGCAATTTATAAAAAGATTCCATCAAAATCGGTTACGAAATGAAAAAGTTATGAAAGTTTGAAAAGTCTCAATTTACTTTCTATGGCGACCTTCAAATTGGCATTGTTGCTTCAAAATGGCAGGTTTAGTAGTACAACTCTCAATATGTTTTGTACACAAAATTTCATATTTTCTCCATTATCTCTAATGATGTTGCTTGTCTTTTGTGAACTCAATATATGTTGTGTCAAATACATTTTCCCATGATATATCTTGAGCTAAGAAGGAGACAAGCTGCACCTTGAGAGATAATGGGGAAAATAGGACATTTTGTGTACAAAACATATGGAGAGTTGTACTACTAAACCTGTCACTTTGAAGCAACATTGCCAATTTAAGGATTGCCATAGAAAATAAATTGAGACTTTTCAAACTTTCATAACTTTCTCATTTAGTAACCGATTTTGATGGAACTTTTTTAAAATTGCTTCTCTCTATCCTCACTTTTCATTAAAATTGATTTTTTTCCCCAGGGTTTCATTCTCCTTTAAGTAAATTTTGTCTGCACGGCACGTAACTTCAAGTGAGGACCCCCCCCACCCAGGCTTGTAGCTATCATGCTAACCATATTTGCTTGTGGTTTTCAAATTTTGAGTAAACTTTAAGTTTCCATAACCACGAGTGTGTCCCCATGGTTCTTATACATGTACCTACAAGATAACCTTGCAGTTTAAAACCACAAGCTAAACTAAGTGTGCGGTCTTTCGTGTGAATAACCTACATGTACATGTAGCCAGAGGAAAAGTGTGAATGTTTATAGATTATTCACTTGTAAACTATTCTCCTTTGATTGGCAAAGTAACTTCATCTTAAAAATTCTCTTTCTACATAAGACAATGATTTATTGAGACAAAACCGTTCACTCCTTGTTTTCAAGGCAGGAGAATAGCACTCGTAATTTCCGACAAACATTGTCGCATGTACATATACATGGACTTACAGTATAAAGCAAAGTATATATATTTGTATATTTACCTGTCAATTGAACTTACCACCCCCCCCCCCCCCCCCCCCCCGGAAGCCTCTTCAGATGAACAGCAAATAAAGCTCCAGTAAATGAACAGTAACACTGTTTAATTGACTTGCACATGTATATGTATGTAAGGCTATTGAAGATAATGGAAAGATTAGGAAACATTTCTGTTCATAATACAACATGATTCTTTTGTTCATCAGTATGTCAGGACAGTGGCGTAGCCAGGATTTTGTAGAATGGGGGGGGGGGGCACACAAATGCAGGGCTGTCAACTTTTGGGAACTGCTTGGAGGGAGATTCATATTTTTTTCTTCTCGCCAGCCCTCCAAAAGTCGCTCGGTTGGGGGGGGGGGGGTTCGGATTTTATGGGATCCAGTTTCCCTCCATCACTCTCTGACCAGCAAAAAAAAAAAGTGGGAGATTCGTATTTTTTTTCTTCTCGCCAGCCCTCCAAAAGGCGCTCAATGGGGGGAGGGATGCTCAGATTTTAAGGGGTTCAGTTTTCCTCCATAATTCTCTGACAAGCAAAAAAAAAAAAAAAAAATTTTTTTTTTTTTAAAAGGTATCAGTTCAACAAGGAGGGGGCACAATTTTTCTGGGTAAAAGTTGTCAAAGGGGCAGTCTGCCCCCCTGCCCCCCCCCTCAGCTACGCTAGTGTGTCAGGATGTTCATGATTGTTTATTTAGTGCATATAAGTTTGCAAATGGTATGAACACATGTACTGTGAAACCGGAAAATTCTGTGTGCACGAAATGTTGCCAATTTTGCGAGTGGTTCAGAATCGCGAAAGCTTTATGTTGTAAAAATATTAGAATGGATCACAACTGACAACACTGAATTTTTGGAAATCGCCAAAGTTTCTTGCTGTGAAAATGGCTGTTGTGTACATTTTAAAATTTAAATGTTCATGTCGAAAAAGTTTCTGGTTTTTACTTTCACATGTATTTATATCACAGTCTACATTACCATGAACTTTTTAGGCCTCTATGAACTTTAAAAAAAAAACCTGAAGTAAATGATTAATGTAATAGTGAATTTCCTACTTCCCTCTAAACTGATAACCTTTTAAAGCCAACTTGCCAGTATTCATTTAACACTCTAGAACACCCCTGAAGACTAATTATATCTTGCTTACTATTTTGGCTTATAATCAAATTTCATTATTCAACAATAGTACATGTACATGGAGCAATGAACATGTAGGTCTCACGTGTCGTGAACCAAGTCAGTTGGTATTCGATACACTCATGTAGGGTTAATCACTACTGAACTGTGTTCCTCAAATGGGCATCGCAATGATGTCATATGAGAGGTTATCCCTATGTATTGTACTTTCTTACAATGTATCAGATTTCTCTGTTTTTTCTTTAACCCTTTCGAGACAATTGACCACATTTTGTGGTTTGGCCCAATAACTTTTGATTTAGAGCCTTAAAAAATATACCAGATGCATGAGTAGAAAGAGCAAAAAATTCTGCACATACTGTGTCCATTTTTGTTGCCTGATCATATTGCGTTTGATGCCAGGAATTTTAAAAAGGAGAATAAGATTGAACATCCTTAAATTGGCAACACATTGAGAGATTCAAAATCATTGTTTTTTGTCCAAATTGGCAACTTTTTCAACTTTTGACAAAGTTCCTAACCACATATATTATTTTCAAGAAATTACATCTTATTAGAACCACGTAGCACTAAAATAAAAATATTATTGTTGCCAATTTGCAGAACGAAATGTGATCAATTGAGCTCTTAAATAATTCCTGTCCTGAAAGGGTTAATAGACAAAACCAGGTTTGATGATTTCAAAGCATCACGATAGCCTCATTCTACTTTTTATGAATCTTGATGAACATTAACATAAGCTTTCTAGGTCAAACTACATGTATACATGTATGTACATCAAGAAAGGAATGAAAATGAAAATGATATTAATCAGTAGAAGTTCATTCGTAGTTCTATTCTTTTCAAAACAGTAAGGCACTGGTTTCGCTCAATTTTGGTATGTAAGTTCGTTATTGTCCAATGCTCAATTGGCAAGTTGAGCCACTCTTAAAGGCACAGTGTGTAATGTTTTGTAAGGAACATTAATTTTATTTTTTTGATAGAATTTTCATTTTGCCTACATGTATATTTCTCATGGTCTTGAACTGCATATTGTAAAATTACACATATATACCTATATCGTCTTATTAAATATACGCTGTAGTTTTCCTTTAGTTTTATAAATTTATCAAATCACATTAGATTTTGAAGTAAATGGTTTTCCAGAAGTTATTCAGGAACTTCCTTACTATTTTTTACTATTTCCATTATACATGTACATGTATGGCCTTTCACTGTATTTTCATTCCCTTTTTTTGTAAACACAAAAGATGCAGGTACGTGTAATAATGGTTCCTAAACTGTATTGAATTCAGGAAAAGGTGGAATTCAATCCATCCTTTAGCCTTGAATCGAGTTCTGATTTAGTTGGAAAGTGAGATGTAATGGCATGCAATCAGCATTGTTTTATCGATATCTCGCCTACGTCATGCAAACATAAGCAATCCTCATTTGGCAAAGGGCAGCGGCTACTGTGGAATGTAATTGAACATCTGTTTTAATTCCTTGTTTTGACAAATATCCTCTTCTTCATGTGTCAAAATAAATATTTGACTTTATATTGTGCATGTAATTAATGCCTTCAAGAGCAAGTCATAATGCAAACAGAATGCTTTCTATTTGATACATTTGTTTAGTTTGTTTTTTTTCAACTGAATTTGATATAGATACAGGTTTTCCTATTATGTTTCCAAACACATTGATTAATACATGTTTACAATGTGAATTGCCTGGTACTGTCAATAAACAAATCCTGAAACTGACACAATTTTATCAAAGCTGAATGTTTATGTAATTGATGAGTAAACTGTTTATCATAACAGAAAAACAAGCAAACAAACTTGTGTATACATGTTTGTAATGCTTATGAATTAGCTGTGAATGCTGATAGCAGCATGCATTGAAATTTGCTTCAATGTAACCTACAGAGTTTCAGAATTTTCCAAAGTTATAAATTAATGAGCTTTCAACTTGGCATCAGTTGTCCTTTTTTAACTATTTTGGTTACATTAAAGACACATTAAGATGTATCTTTTAGAATGAAAGTATATATGAGAAAAAAAAAAATACAAAATGCAACAAGAAATTTTCTTCTATCATTCATTCATTCCTCCTCACATGCTAGATGATAGATTTGTCTCTTTTCTTTGTTTTATCCTTGTTTTGTTCAGTCATTCATTTGTAGCATAATGTATTTCCTTTTCTTTTAATTATTTGAAATGTGTTACTGTTTATATTGCACTGTTTCTTTGATAATGTTATGTCTGTTTTCATGATATGATGTTTGTCCATTCTTAATCATAGTTTTCATTGATTTGTAACATTTGTTATGCTTTTCATTTATTGTGCACCTAGGGTGCCTTTTTCAGGCAGATTTGTGCACTGTATAAGTACAAAATTATTATTATTATTATTATTATCATCATCATCATCATCATCATCATCATCATCATCATCATCATCATCATCATCATTATTATTATTATTATTATTATTATTATTATCATTATTATTATTATTGTTATTATTATTATTAATTATTGTTATTGTTATTATTATTATTGTTATTATTATTATTATTATTATTATTATTATTATTATTATTATTATTATTATTATTATCATTGTTATTATTATTGTTATTATTATTATTATTCCTTTTTCAGTCCCTCCTCCACATGCTAAAGCTAAGGAAGCACCTAACGGAGCCAGAGGTACGCTACTTCATGTTACAGATCATAGAGGGCGTTAGGTATCTTCACAGTCACTGCGTCATCCACAGAGATCTCAAACTCGGTAACATGTTTCTCACGGACACGATGGGTGTCAAGATAGGCGACTTTGGGCTGGCCGCTAAACTGGAGTTTGAAGGAGATAGAAAAAGGTTGGTATTAGTGATCAGTTTTTGTTGTTATTATGAAAGTAATAAATAAAATTCCATTTGTGCCACACTTATGAAACACACTATACTTGTAATCTGCATGTACATACCCATGAGTTAAAGGGAATCTTGAGTTCTGGGAAAGGTGAAAAATAATTTGTGAGCTTTCTCATTCCTTTTATGTCAGTTTGGAAGAACATCATAGTAGAAACATCCCCTGAAAAGGATTGCTCTTCAAATGCTCTTGTATTGGACATATGACTAGAAATAGCTGAAGTGTTTGGGCCGAACATTCATGCCACTTGTGTGTGTAGTCCCATATACCCATTTCTGTGTGCAGTACATGTGCTTTTCAGCGAGATTTGGTCAATTTCTTATGTATTTTGATAATTCAAAAAGAACACAGTATAAAACAATTCTTATGTCAACATGGTCAGCCTTTCCCAATTGCTTTGAGACACTTTCTTTCACAATACAATTGCATGACCAGAGCTCAGTTTTATCTTTAAGGGCTGGTGGGACCTTGCCAATAGCAATAATGAGATTTTCAATTATCAATTATCAATTTGCAAAGGTACATTCTTCAGCTGCCCTACTATTAACATACACAAGTATGCTCACACATACACACAACATAGTAGGATGTATCTTTAATTGAAAATCTTGTTCCTGTTATAGTTATGGTTAAAGTGATTCGGTAACTTTGTGGAGGCTTGATTTAATAAATTGTTGAATTTTGATATCTCTCTTGTATAATGACGTTCAGAAGGATGAATAAATAACCAGGCATAGAAAGGTTTTCAAATATATAATGCTATTATTAAGATATCTATGACTGAATACACCCATTTACGAAAGCATATGGCCGTACGCTTTAGTCTAACACTGAGTCTATGGGGAAAAATGAGTCTGGCATATCCGGTCACTTGCATATGTTTACTTTTGTGAAGCACATGATGATTTTGAAGTGCTTTTTTTTTCCTGGGCTTCATTTTTACACCATATTACATACACTGATAGCATGTAAGGCCAGCTAGGCAGCTCAGATTTTATCAAGTCTCTACAAAGTTACCAAATCACTTTAATATCACTGAGGTGTGACCACCCCTTTCAGCACAGGTAAGGCGCTGGATGCCATCCCAGTATCCAAGAGCAAAGTTTTTGCCTGTCGCCTTGTCTACATGTGCATGCATGTGCATCACAAATGCTGTAAAAATTGTTATCCTGCATTGTGCTCTGGCTGCCAATAGCTGTGCACAGTGCATATCAAGGAATCAAGCCTATACCAGATATCCATCTACTACACCTGGGTGGAGAGGGACAACGGCAGAATAAATGCTAAGTTTAAGGACGTGCGTGCACAGGTACATTGTACATGAATATCACAGGGTGAGGCTTTGAACCTCAAACCTCTGGACTGAAAGTCAAGAAAGTAAAACCACTATACCACAGTATGTGTATTATCATGAGGATGAAGACTGAGTGCTTATCAAGGAATCAAGCTTATCAAGTGCCTATTTACTCCACCTAGGTGGAGAGAGGCAAATATAGCATAAATGCTTAGTTTACTTTATACATGTACATGTATATCACTGGTTAAGGCTTTGAATCTCAAACCTATGGATTGTAAGTCAAAAATATAAAACTGCTATACCACAGTATTTATACATGTACATGTATTATTATGAGGATAAAGGCTGAGTAAAACACTTAAGTGTTACACCGTTTTGTGGAACTTGTGCGAGCTGATGTAAACGGAAGTCAGCGATGAGTCACAATCATGAGCTTGGAGGCTAACCCCGACTGCGCTTGGTGCTTTGAAGCAAACTATTTGTGATGGCTTTTATCAGAGTTTCCTTCCCCCGTCGTCTGAGCCAAATATAGAGCCCCCGCAAACGCTGATGATGATCAGAAATGATAGAAAATGCCATGGAATACAGGTTAGGGGGAATCATGAGATTGTGTGTGGTTAATGTGATTATATATAACAGGAGATGCTTAAGTGCAATTCAATGTAACTGGATTTTTTTTTCTTTAAGAATTATTGTAACGATCAGAAATCAATTTACATGTACGCATTCAGATGTGCATTATCATATGAAGTTATTGTTTTGGACTTAATATTTATTGAAAATCACAGTGTTGGTCTGAGTCTAAAGGGTCATTTTATTCTAAAGTTTTGTCAAAAACACCTGCATTAGTGAGAGTTCACATGTGTATCGGATTTATCTTTCACAGATAAACTTCTTGTCCTATTGCTGGTTTACTCAGTTATAACTGTCTCAAGTATAGATGAGATTGTTTTGGAACTTGAATATATATACAATGCAGACTTCAGATTGAATCCATGTTGGTGAATCTCAAAATGACTTTAAAAATGGGTATTCATAAGTGTATCAAATTAAAACATAAACAAAAACAGACAAAGAACATTAACCTGCATGTATGCTGTCCTTCAAATGCTTTAAAGGCTAGTTGGAAAAAATAATAATCGTTGTCGATCTGGTCTTGAACCAACTATACAGACCACGAAATCCATATTCATTACCACAGTGTATGACCTTTAAGAAAGGTAATTGATGTCCACTAATCTTGTCCAAATTGAAGAGAGAGAAAATGTTGCATGAGCCAAGAAAATTTTTCCTCTATTAAATGAGCATTTCCTGACACTGGAGGGGTCATTAGAAAGAAAGTTTGTAAACTGAGTACACCTGTGACCTGGTTTATCATATGAGGATTCTGTATTATTTGAAAAGTGTATCCTTGCATCAGTACGTCAGAGAGTCATTTCATGTAGAAAAAAAGTTTGTAAACAGAATAGCTTGTGACCTGGTTTTATATGAGATTCAATTTCATTTGAAAACTGTATCATTACATCATCAAGGTGAAGGATTTTCTGAAGGGCTTAGCAAATCAGCTTTTCCTTTTCCTATTGGCAACATCTCCAATACATTTGTATTTCTTTTCTCCTTTCATCTTCTGGCTTTACTGGCAATACATTTATTTATTTATCAAGAGTTCAATTGTTTGAATACATTTTACATATTGCAGGAAAATCAGGTCCTTCTCTCCCTGTCTCTCTGCCTTTGGTTTTTACTCTTTGTTATAGTATCTCAGCCTTGTCTGTCAGTCTGTCTTTCTCATATGTACAAATTTACATGTAAGTTCTACCTAACTGTTTTTTCTGTCTGTCTGTCTGTCTGTCTCTGTATCTGTCTCTGTCTCTGTCTGTCTGTCTTTCTCTCTTTCCATGCCTAATGTTCTACATGTCCTAAAGTTACCCATTTATCTGCTATCTGTCTCTATGAACTGCTTTTGACCATCTCATACATGTATCTCATCTGAATAATGCTTTTCTGAACCTTTCAGGACAATTGCCCGCATTCTGGCGGGAATTCATGATGGAGATTTATCTCAAACCATGCTTTAAACCTCAACATTAACATAGTATTCATGAGTTTTTATGTCCAGTTAATATTGATTTAAACTTATTTATTCCACAGTGGAGGTTTAAACCTTGATTTAGAACTGGTGTATAATGTGGTTGGTGAATTTAGGTCTGTATGGTTTTGCTCATTAACTTAGATTCGAGTCAAAAAAAAAAAATGCTGAATACATGTTCTTTCCATAGAATATTTGTCAAATTTTGAGATGGTGTTTGTCCAAGTTCTTTTCAGATGTCATTTGAATAGAAAATTATAGCATGAAAGGAAAATAACCAGTGTTTCTAATTTGAGGAAGAAAAGCTGATCAGTTTAATCATTCAAAAAAAAAATATCTTGAATATCTTGTTCCTGCCATCATGTTATAACATGCAAACCAAATGAATAGCTTAACTCTTCTATTGTTTTATTCCATCTCTACTCCTGTACAGAACAATGTGTGGCACACCAAACTACATAGCCCCCGAGGTCCTGGGTAAGATAGGACACAGCTTTGAAGCAGACGTTTGGGCCTTAGGTTGTATAATGTGAGTATTTCATCTTTACAGATTCAAACAACTGTCAACAGTATTAAAAAAAGAGGAGGAACCCAGAAGATTTTTTTTCAAGAATAATTCTGGCTAGTATTTGGTGGTTTAGGTGCTAAAAGTTATGAGTGAAATTTTCTATTGTGAATTGTAATAGTTTGACAATACCTTAAGGAAAAACAAAAATTTCTCTTGTAATGCTTGAGGATAATTTTATTTTGTCTGATCCACATAAATCATGGAAATTTGATTTCCACCAGCATTACAGAAAGAAACATGGAAAATAGTAAATACAATACAACATAACAAACGTGTAAATACAGTAAAAGAACAATACAATACAACATAATAAACGTGTAAATACAGTAAAAGAAAGAAATTATCTGCATGGCATTAATTTTGCCAATTGATTTTGCATTTATGTTTTACTACTGAAGTGCATGTATTAACTTGTACCCCTTTCCATCTTTTATCTATTCAGTCTATTTTGTTTTATTACCTTCTAATTTGTTCATTTCAGCTTATTTCTCCTACTTCTAGACAACTTGGCATTTTCTTGCTTAAAACATATAGTTGCTAAACCTTTTCTTAGTTATTAAACATTAGGGAAGTAATTGGTCTGATTCTACTCTTTATGATAATCAAGAGATCATTTATTCTGCTTTGGTTTCTTCTCCCTACAAGTATGTTTTTCAAATTAATATCGGGAAGGAACTTGTATCTTCCTGTATTTGTGACCTTCTCAATAAATGCTTCCTTCTAAAGTGTATATGTATTTGTTTTCATACAGTAGTACATTTAGCAGCTGTTATTGTTGACTCTTTGAGCAGTACCTAATTGATCGTTCACGAGCCTAGAGTCCAGGGGCATAGCCTTGGTCCAACCTTTGAGGGGGGCACCGATGTCATGGAGATGTGGGGACGGGGCAGCCCCAGACTTATTGGGTGGATGTAATATGAGAGAATAAGGTCATTTGGCGAGGGATGGGTGTTGAAATCGTTATTGACATCTTATGATTCTCTTCTGTTCATGTTTCGTTTCCTTTCTCTCTTTCCTACCCCCCTCTCTCTCTCTCTCTATCTCTTTATCTCTCTCTCTCTCTCTCTCTCTCTCTCTCTCTCTCTCTCTCTCTCTCTCGCTACTGGATGAGAGGGGGAGGGGCATGTGCCAATGTCATATGTTCATCAGGAATGTGTAAATGGGATAGGACAGTAGATCAGTACCCTGCATAAACAGATGGAAATGTAATCAAGAAATGATAGGATTTCATGATGTTTTTTTTTTATAATTCAATAAAATCAGAAACAAAAGGTCATAGCAAGAGGTTTTACTTGGCTTGTTTTCCATAACGCAGACCTACATTGTAGCTTTGATAAGTAGGTTTACATGTATGCATATAATCCCGGAGATACATTGGCACTTTTGGAAAATTTCTATGTAGTTGTTGGATTCAGGCCTATTTCTTAGGGCTGCTTTACTCTTTATGTACCACTCAAATAATATGCCTTTGCTACTTAAATTTATCAGTGGGTAGATTTACTAACTTCTTCAGGTTTATTTTACAACTTCTAGCATAAAAGTAGTCCATACAGATGATAAAGGTATAATCCAGGTAGCTGATTAAGATTGGAAGTGGGCTATTATGCAAAGTTTGTTTGTAATACACAGAGCTAATCCTTTTGTCAATTGGTTCATAATATAATTTTGCAGCTCATGGCAAGCCTGTGATTGTGCCAATTTGTACTCATGTCAAATGAAAGGTTGAACAGACAAAGCTCATTAAAGTGCATTTGGAGAGATTTTCTATCAATATATTGTTTTCTTATTTCAGGTACACTATGTTGGTTGGCAGACCTCCATTTGAAACCAGCTCACTCAAAGAAACCTATGCACGTATCAAGCACAATAAATACCACTTCCCAGAAACCCTTTCCCCCGTTGCCAAGGAAATCATCTCGGACTTGTTATCCTCAGATCCAGAGGAACGACCTCCATTAGAGGTGGTCATGGATCACGAATTCTTCACACAGGGTTTCGTTCCGGAGACGTTATCGCCGACGGCTTGCGTGACCGCACCAGATTTCCCGATTACGAAGGTCCTGATTAGCGATCGCAAGGGGGATCTTGTCACGAATGAATTCTGTCGGTTAAAACGGGAAAGCACGTTGCAGAGGAGAGACGTGACCGCTCCGCTGTCTGAACTGATTAATAATGATAGCAGCAAGTCAGGATCAGGAACTACATGTAATTCAGTGAGTTCATATGTTATTTTTATGAATTCACCAGGCTTAAAGGCCAACTCTGGAGAAGTATAACTTGCTCTCAATAGAAGCAGAAAAATCAGAGAAAC
Source organism: Heliocidaris tuberculata (assembly GCA_025618425.1). Lineage (NCBI taxonomy): Eukaryota > Metazoa > Echinodermata > Echinoidea > Camarodonta > Echinometridae > Heliocidaris > Heliocidaris tuberculata. The sequence goes on from CM046838.1 coordinate 30,352,400, forward strand.
AGATAAGAAGTTTAAAGAAAATCGTACAGCTCGTAAGAAAGTTTTGAAACTTTTAATGATAAAAATATGGCCTATCACCAAGGACAAATAGGCAAATTGGCAGCTCGCTGCAACCCATCTTCACAGGAATCATTGCCTGCTCTTTATCTTTCAGATGCATTCCGTTGAGCAAAAAGAATTGTATTTTTATTCTCTGAAAATTTCATTGTGGTAAGAAATATGAATATATCTCTAGGGTTTGCTCTTATATTGTTTTTGCCACCCATTTCAGCAAGACAAATTGTACTGTAATTTTCTCATACTTTCATTTTTGGAAGAAATATTTCACTCAGGGTTTTGCTCTTATGCTTTTCTTGCTATCAAAGTGATTTTCTGCTAATTTTGGGTTCATATCTCCTTTCACATATTGCAAATGGCTGGCACTACCTTCAATGTGTCTAAAAGAAACTTAGCAAAGTTACTGAACATATTTAAATAATGATAATTTATGAACAGAGAACTCCTGCTATGGACCTTGTGACAGATTAATCTTGTGCCAAACAAGCTATCCAATAAAGTCTACAACTACTTGTATATTACTTCTACTACTGCTACTACTGCTACTGCTGCTGCTGCTGCTGCTACTGCTACTAATATAGCCCTTCAACCTTCTGTCATCTGCAGTATTAAAAGTTATTGTGGAATAACTTTCTTGTTTTGTATTTACATTAGCAAAACTCAGGCAAACCTTCCAGTCAACCCAAGCTGAGAACTAGGATAGCAGGGTCACGACCCATGACCCCAGTGACCTCTGCAATCAAGACAGCTATGGTGAATGTCATAGAGAAGAGAAGTACAGGTAGGTTGCTTCAAATTGATCGACAATGCTCTTTACATACGGATATACGGGGCGGGTGCAGGGGGATGTATCCCAGGTACCTACCACCCTTTTTATTGCTTGTGTATTTACCTAATTAGACCCCCCCCCCCCCCAGCTTGTTAGAATTTGTGGGGAGTAAGACCCCCTTTTTAAAAAAATCCTTGAACCACCCCTGATATAAGACCTGAGTACTACTGGGTTATTTTTAAGAAATAGACATATGATTAGGCAAAGAAATTTAAAAATGTAAATTCTTCCCGATTGAGGTCCTGAATTGTCATAATGAAATGAATTGTCATAATGAATTGTCATAATGAATTGTCATAATGAATTGTCATAATGAATTGTCATAATTCAGTTTGTTAAGACAATTAACATTGTTTTCCTTAACATAAAAGATAACATCATTTTCAGAATACGGCTCCTAATACATATACATGTAGCTGCGGAATATGACAAGACTATACAGGTGTTATCTCCAACACCAAACACTATTCTTCCAAGTTTTACTGATATCGTGAACCTCGACTTTTTCCAGGTTTTGTGGCGGCACATCATGAGTATTATTCCATTAATTGTTTTCTTGTTCTCTCATATTTTATAACCGTTTCTTTACCTCCTGACAGCTGTTACCATGGCGAAAAGTGTACCGATCTGTTCAATGGACAAGGTCTATGAGATGCTGAATACTTGTATAGAACACATGCCAAAAGGTGACTAATCTAACTTCTTTCTTTTTTCTTGCTGCCCCTTCTACACCACCACGTCTTTTTGAACATATTCATAAGTGAACTTAGTAGTCTCGGCAACTAGCAAAAAAAGACTGTCGGTGCTGCACAAAGAATTATATAGATTAGCATTTACTCCATATTATAAATTCCACCGATTCTACCAGAAGGCAGTTCCCAACTATTTAAATTAGTAGGCCACTCCATTGTTTGCAACTAGTTTGATACTAGGGCCTAGTAGGCAACTAGCTTAGTAAGGTTTTATGAATATGGACCTGATGGTTAAGGTTTAAGTGAAATCTAGAACTACAACAAGGTTTTGACCATGTGGGACTGAAGTAAAAATAGCCAACCTGTGAGAAAAATGTGCTTAAATTTCACATTTTACGTTAATTAAATCTTGTAGTAATATCCTCAAAACAAATTTAATTTTTTTTTTTCAATCATTAAAAACTGATAAACTGTAAGGAGGTTGGCAGAAGGTCCTGTAACAGTTTTCCTTTAATATACATCTGCGGTGAACCCTGTCTATAAAGACCACTCAAGGGAGACAAGAAAAGCAGTCTTTAGGAGCTGGTGGTCTTTATGTACAGGTTCCTTTAATACACATTTCAATGAGAAACACTTCTCACGGGTAACAGAAATTATGGTCTTTATAGACAGGTGGTCTTTCTATATAGGTGGTCACTGAAGCAGGTTTTACTGTATTATCTTTCTCTTCCCCCATTATGCAGAAGACCATAGGACCACACCCAAGTACAAACCCAACCCCAGCGAGGTCGTCTGGGTCATCAAGTGGGTCGATTACTCCAACAAGTATGGCTTTGGCTACCAGCTCTCTAACAAGGTCGTAGGGGTCATGTTCAACGACAAATCAAGAATTAGCTTTACACCAGATAGAAGGTAACATTTGTGTGATGATGGTAGCTTAGTATGGGTCAAAGGGTCGTAGGTTGTTGGGGTCATCAACAAAAGCTAGATCAAGTCAATAGAGTCATAGGTCATAGGGGTCATGTTCAAAGAAGAATCAAGAATTAGCTTTTCTCCAGATTGAAGGTAAAAATGTGCCTGGTGATGGTTGAAGAGGTCATAGGTCGTAGGGGTCATGATCAATGACAACTCAATGCTCCAAACCTCTGTTTTGCTACATGTACATGTATGTGATATTTCATTATAAGACATTGCTATACAACGTTAATGCTAAAGAAATGTTATCATTTATCGTATAGCTACATGTAGAAGCCGCATATAGTTTTTATCTCTGAACATGGATTAGTGAAGTACATGAAGTATCACTGTATGCAACGTAATCTTGACTTCTGGTAGTGACAGAAAATGAATTTTCCAGGGCTAAAATAATCCTGTACTATCGTGGAGTTGGCCCACTTTGGTAAAATGCAATGTGAACAGAAAGTGGGCTAAGCTTAATCCCGTACTATTGGTGGGGCTAAATCCTCGTTTAGCCCCACTGATAGTATTGGACTCAGAAAAAAGCCTAAAATTAGCTTTACTATCAACATCAGTCACTAATCATGTATCTTCTCCCATTGTTCTCTCCAGTTCAGTGCAATATTTATCAACGGACAGCAAGGTTCATTCATTTCCTCTCAGCTCTGTTCCAAGTAGACTCTCGAAGAAGGTGACACTCCTGGATTACTTTGCTACATACATGGATGAACATCTTATCAAGGTTAGCAGAGAATACAGAGACCAGTTCTAAGAGTAATTGACATATATTTTGAAATATGTCACATATTACCATCTCCAGTTCTTGGAGGACTTCCCTCAGGCTACATTCTGTTTGAGAGACAGCTCAGGAAAATCATTAAATAAAACTTCATGGTGAACCAACACCCATTTATCGTATTGTATTTTTCAAACATTGTATGTTACTTTCCAAAATTGGTAATAAGATGTTTCCATGCTGCACGAGAGATTGTAATAAGTTTGTTGAGTGCCTGCTTCAATAATTCTATCTTTGCACTCTATGGCATGAAAGCCTCTGCCATATTGCTGCTGAGTAAGCTTAGCTGTGCACCAGCGATCACCACAGAACAAAATAGGCAGCAGCACACTACGATATGACCCCAAAAGTGCCCCAAAATAGGCACATTATATAAATCATTTGATTTGGGACCAGCATGAGCACCTTTCTGCAAAGCGGCTTTTGTAGCATTTATCTGCACATTGAATATAACCTTTCATATGCCACAAGTGGCAATTGCAAGATCATAGGCTTGCCATGAGTGCAAAACATTAGGCACCAATTAACCGAAAGATTGCACTGTGCATTAAAACAAGCTTTGCATATCAATTTCTTTCTGTTCTTTGATTGGATAAATGTCAACCATTTTAACACCTTTATGCAGTAGCTTTCTAAAATATGTATACTTGAAATTCATTAATAAACAGGAATTCATTGGTAAACATACCCCTTAAGAAATACAATGTGGCACAGGGATATCATTTGATTGGCAGATAAAGAGTTAACCCCCAAAGGTGAATTCTGTTCATGCCATTACATTGTGAAAGAAACCAACTAAAAGCAACTGGGAAAGGTTGATCATGTCTACATAAGACTTGGTGTATACTGTGAGGTTTTGGAATCGTAAAGATGATAAGAAATTGATCCAATTTCACTGAAAAGCATGTGCACTGCACACAGAAATGAGTATATGGGACTACATGTATCTTGTCATATTTCGAATATGAGGCATTTGAAGAGCAATCCTTCTCGGGGAACATTTCTACTATCATGTTCTTCCAAATTGACATAAAAGGAATGAGAAAGTTTACAAATTATTTTTTGCCATTTCCCAGAACTTATCCTACTCTTTAAAGGGAATCTTGAGTTCTGGGAATGGGGAAAAATAATTTGTGAGCTTTCTCATCTCTTTTATGTCAGTTTGGAAGAACATCATAGTAGAAACATGCTCTTCAAATGTTCTTATATTCGAACTATGAGTAGAAAAAGCTGAAATGTTTGGACCGAACATTCATGCCACTTGGGTGTGTAGTCCCATATACATGTACCCATTTCTGTGTGCAGTACATGTGCTTTTCAGCGAGACTGGGTCAGTTTCTTATCTATTTTGATGATTCCAAAACTACACAGTATAAAACAATTCTTATGTAGACATGGTCAACCTTTCCCACTTCCTTTTGAGAAGTTTCTTTCACAATGTAATTGCATGACCTGGGGAGTGTTTCATCAAGTGTCTTGTCAGTGATTTTTACTGACAAATTTGCTCTCAGCCAGTCAGATGCAAGGATTTCAGTAGCTTATAACAGTTGTTGGTAAAAATCACTGACAAAACGCTTGATGAAATGCTCCCCAGAACGCTACTTTCTCTTTAATGCCTTGCCTACAGGAACCAGGAGGTCCCTCTGTAAAGCCTATGGGAATAACCCTTTCGAGACAATCGATCACATTTTTTGGTTTGGCTCAATAACTTTTGATTCAGAGCTCTAAAAAATATACCAGATACACGAGTAGAAAGAGCAAAATTTTCTGCGCACAAACTATGTCCATTTTTATTGCATGACCATATTGCGTTTGATGCCAGGAATTTTAAAAAGGAGAATAAGCTTTGAGATCCTTAAATTTGCAACACATTGAGAGGTTCAAAATCATTGTTTTTTCATCAAAATTGACAATTTTTGTCAACTATTCAACAAGTTCCTAATCATGTATATGGTTTTCAAAAACATTACACCTTATTAGAACCATGTAGCACTAAAAGAAAAAGATTATTGTTGACAATTTGAGGAACAAAATGTGATCAATATAGCCCTTAAATAATTCCTGTCCTGAAAGGGTGAAAAAAATTCAGTGGGCAAGTGTTCAAAGAGAAAACAAGAAAATTTGCTCAGGTTATGTACTTGTGTCCATGCTTGGTGCATGTACTCCTCCTCCTCCTCCTCATCACATGATCTCATTTCTTCATCCCATCATGCATCATTCACATTGACCTCAGGGTCCCGCGGCTGACCTTGGGTACAGGGACTCTTCACCCATCACTCACTCACCTCAGGTAGCTTTTAACATGCTGTTCCGGTGTTGTGCCAAACCCGCTGCACACTAAAGGATCCAACTGTGATCCGATTTTGGATATAAATCACAACAGCGTTATAGATATGAACATGTAAACAAATATATTCTTCCTGATTTAGATTCTGGACAATTATATGAATACTAAACATTAAAAAAAAACAATTGCATTGTGAGCCTTCTAATTGGAATGAAAGGCCAAATCAGCTTTGAATGAAATACAATTGCAGGACTGGTCTGGCATTACTATGACTTACAGCGAATTTAGCTTTTCCTACAGCTGGAATGCTCGCAGTAAGCCATAATCTTAACTTTACTATCTACATTTATAAGACTATTCAGAATCCCAATGGTAAAGACGTTTATACTTTTAACGCTATTACATTTTCTTCCGAAATCAGATCGCAGACATATCGTATCGTGTTATCTGGCAATAGATTAGTGGTTGTAGAAAGGAGTGTAGTCTGTGTGACATCATTGTGCAACATGTAGTGTCAGGCTATATAGTGATTATCAACTTGTTTTATTTTATAAGTGTTTTTCTCATGTTTTTAAATCTCTAGTGATGTTGTTATTGTTTAGTTTTTTAAAATTGCATTTCAGTTTTGATTGTTGGTTGCTCTTCACTGATAGTACTGCTGTTTTCCCCCTTTTTTCTTCAACTTTGTTGTATTTTGATGTATGTTTTTGATCTCTCTGTGTTTAAAATGGGTTATTTGGTATGTGATGGAGCATTACTTGGGGAGTGATTTTGGTAATTTTGGTGTTTTGGTAATTTTGGTGTTTTTATGTTTTACTGGTGCTTACTAGTTTAAAGCACTTTGGAAAAGCCTCCTCAGTACAAATTTTAGAAGATCCAGATGATATTTTTAAAAATAAATGTTTGGATGGGTTAGGGTCAACTCAATTAGCGGACTTTTTTTTTGGGGGGGGGGGGAGAATTCTTCCAAAGTGTTTCCATTCTTTTTTCTTTCTTTATGGTCTGTATGTCAGTTTTGGTCGTTTATTGCTTTCTCACAGGGCTTTGCTATTAATTTTGAATTTCTGTGTCTATCTATGTTTAAAGTTGGCGATTGACATTAGTTGTACATATTATTTTATTCCTTTTTTGTTAAAATATACTGTTGACAAAAAAAAAATTGGCAATCGTGAAGTGTAAGCATGGTCATTTGAAAATGAATTTTTAAGTCCGAGCAATATTTCTGTACAGGCATAACAGTAGGGCATTGAAATTACCTTAGAGTATATTTTTTGAAAAAACTGTCACCATAATAATGCCCTTGAGCTTCAGTGACAAAATAATCAGGAGCAGAGAGTGATTTAACTCTAGAAAGCTTTGAAAGAGCTCTAGAAAGAAATTCTCAAAAGAGCTCAGTGGAACCTGTATAAAAAGATCACTCAAGGGAGAAAAGAAAAGTGATCTTTAAAGGCAGATGTTCTTTATATGCAGGGTTTCTTAGTAAATATTGTAATGAGAAATACTGTTCAAGGGAAAGTAGAAATTTGCTCTTTAAAGTCAGGTGGTCTTTATGTACAGGTGGTTGCTAAAGCAGGTTTGAGCCTAAGTTTGATACTGATGGCATTTTCTTCATTTCGACAGGGCATCGATTCTGACAAAAAGGATGGCATCAGGTCGCCCTCACCCAAGAGGAAAGGAGTCGACAAACCGGGTCCAATCAACTCTGCTCAGCCTTATCTAGAGAAGTGGAATAGGACAGGGAAAGCAATCACGATGTACCTCAGTAATGGTACATTACAGGTATGAAATACTGTAAATCCAAAGACCATCACGAATTTCGGGAGTGGTCGAGATGCATAGAAGTTTCAGGCCCCTATTTAATTAAATTACATTTGTCACAGCACAAAATTTTTGACATTTGTGTTAATTTCCTGCAATGAAACTTGGCTCTCATTAACTCATTAACTATTTGCGAAAGTTTCATGTTGTGAAATTTTCTGGTTTTACAGTAACTATGCACTTTCATAGTAGGGTATTGGGTATTAAAGGTAATAAACAGTAGTGGTAGCAAAATGATAGTTGGCATGAAACTGCTCAAATATAGTCTCATATTGTTCGGCTTCAATAAAATGATACATGAGTGAGATAATCCGGTATTCTATTCATGATTTCCGGTGATTTTCAGTAAAATAATTCAAATGATCGAATATCAACGGTTACCTTATACCCTCGCTAAGGACCACCTACCCCGACGCTCCCGGCTCAACGGCGCATAGCGGTTCGCACACACTTGTTACACACACTGTTTTCACATCAAATTACAAGTGCGGTACCGCGCTTGTAATTCGATGTTTATTTTTTTTGACATTTTAGCCATTTCTAAACCATTTTTCTTCAAACAAACGTCACCTATGTTCGAAATTAATCATTTCACAACAGTATATGTAATAATTTCCATTCCAGCTGACAAAGTACATGTAGTTAAATATCCAAAGCGCCACCTTTCCCACTACTGTACGATACCTTTAAGGCTTGGTATACACTGGGCTACTCGTATTTTGAGCTCTTTTTGACTGGGTAGGGGCGGGGAAGGAGAGGAGGGGGTCCTATAAATCCTGCTCAGCCATATCTAGAGGAATTTAATAAAACAAGGAAAGCTGTCACTATGTACATGTACCTGTTAAAAGTAATACATGCCATCATTTTTATAAATAATGTTGCAGGTCAACTTCTTTGAAGATCACACCAAGGTCATTCTAAGCCACAACAACAACGATCATCTTGTGACGTACATTAACGAATCCCGCACCCCGACCACATATCGCGTCCTCCATATCACCCATCACGGCTGCACGAAGGCGCTTCACACCCGACTCTCCTACGCGCGACACGTGCTCTACGGCATGATGGGTAACAGCGAGGAAGAGAACACAAAACTATGACCCTGATTTGGGTCAAAGGTCATGGACCCTGTGTAGGATGGTGCGGTATGTTTTAGGAAATGGCGAATACCATTTATTTTAGCAGAACATTGCGGATAAAGCATGCTTTTCTGATGACCAATCAGAATATACTTTCACCAAGCAAAAGCGGCTGTGATGTGGTCGTAAAGAAAACTTTTCATCAGGCAGAGCCCTATTCACATTTTGCCTACAGGTTTAGTTTGTCTGTATGTGTGTGTTGGTCCAGGGACCTATCTGTCAAATGCAAACAGGGTTTCTACCCCACAGTATGCAAAACTACACATGTGTATGTGCCACTTGTATGCAGAGTACCGTGATTGTAAAGTTCCGCATTAAAGAATTTTGACTCTCATTGGCTAAAACGAGGGACAAGTCATTAATATATCTCCCTTGCATGTCTTTAGCTTCTGAAGAATAATCGAGTATTTGGTAAGAACTATGTGAGCTGAAAAATGATGTAAAAAGGTTTGGACAGTCACGGTACACATAATCAAGCAAAACAGAGGCTGTTCACAATCTTCCTTTACAATAATTATGATAATGCTCTTGCCTATTTCCATTGAATTGTGTAATATACATTCCTGATTTCCTTTGAGAGCTACTTTCCATTTATTTATTAAAAAGATTTCATTTTCTCTAAAGAAAATGTCTTCTGAATCCTGTGCCCAAAATGTATGATCAGTAGCAAGCATTCATAATTCCTCCAATTTTGGAAGGGATATACAACTGCATCACCACTCAAGATTTTTATATTTTTTACATTCCCTTACAAAAAAATATGAAGTTGCTTGCAAAGGAAGTCATAGAATTGCAAAGGAAGTCATAGAATTGCCTATTGGTGTCGTATTCTTCAGAACTTCCAAACTTCACATGTTAATGATTTTATTAGTCTCTGGCGGATTTCTGTTAAACATTCACAGACTCGTTTTTTTTTTTTCTTTCTTCTTTTTTAAATTAAAAGTTTCTCGCTGTTACAATGGATTTCCAGCTCCGATATGAGTTCAGTGTGTTGTGGTGCTATATAGTTCCTCAATCAGCAAGCGATCATGAAAAACTTGATTGATGAATAAAAAAAACAGTAACAAGGTGCTAACACTTGCCTGTTCGACTCTTCAAGTTTGCTACAAGTGCAATAACTATAGAGGGCTGCTCACATTTGTCCGATAACGATGACGATAATGATAACAAGATTTTTTTCATTACAGGTACCCTGAGCTGTCCTGCATGTCACGAGTATACTCACACATACACACCATGTAGTAGGGTGTACTTTTAATTGAAAATCTTGTTATCATTATCGTCATTTAGCATTGGTGGATGAAATTCACAGGTTCCTTAGGTGTCATGTTATCTAGCTCAAAATGGTTGCCAATTTCACACGTCTATTCCAGACTGGGATTTCTTTCAAGGCTGAATTGAATCAGCATTTCTTCCTTAAACTGGCAGCACTAAATGTTTTTTCCTGCATTTGGTACATTTTACCGAAAGAAAGCAGTTTGTCTGTGAAAAATAACACAGAAAGAAATTATGTTGAGAAATCAGTTTAATGGGGAAAAAAGACTTTAGACTTCCTCGACATGTTGCCAATTTAAGTATATTGATGCTTATTTTCCTCCAAAATGAGGTAAACCTGAAGAAATAATAACATCTTATTTCTGGTTTGTGGTACCAGGGTTACATGGTTAGTGTTGAATTTTTACCATATTCATAATGCTTCCCTTGTATTATTTTCTTGCCCTTATCAAGTTATAACTTTATTATGCAACTCTAAAGAACAAAAGATATCAGTGTACTTAGATATTTATGTTTAATGTTTTGTTCTGCATGGCGTGTCTTCCCATTTTGAATTTGCTGGAAGTTTTGATGCCGCACTCTCTGATTATCAGATTATAGATAGCAATATGATTTTATGATTGGTAGTGAATGAGGATGTTTTCTTTTATTTCTGAAAATTGTGGGAATAAAGTGACAATTTTATCCTTTCCACCATCAAGAAAGGTGTGCACTTTGTGTAAAGAGATCTGGGCCCTGTTTCATAAAACTTGTTATCAGTAACAACTGCCACATTGCTATGACAAATTTGCTCTCAGCCAGTTAGATGCAAGGATTTCAGTAGCTTATAACAGTAATTGCAACTTGTTATTGATAACAAGTTTTATCAAACAAGGCCCTGTTGTAAAACATTTTGTTATTTGTGCAATTTTCTATACGTTTCGTTTCCCTTCTTGACCAAACCTTTAAAATGTGAAATGCTGCTATTTCTTTCTCTCTTAACATTCATGAAATAAATACCTGTATTTTTTGTGAAAAAATATCATTACCACATTATGTGAAAACAACATCATTTTATGCCTTGTCCATGTACAGTGCATGTACATGTTTTGGTATGTATTCTTTTATCAGCATTGCTCTTTAGATATTTTTCTTTTACATTTTATTGTTGGATAATCTCTGTGAATCCCATTTCAGTATTCTTTTCATCTGCAAACATATGTTATTTTAATATGCATGAATTTGAAGTAAACCTATTGATGAAAAGCGTTTTAAAACTGGAAAGGCTGCATTTTTTTAAAAAGCAGTAATACAAGTCATCAGTTAATTGGGGCATTACAGACACTCAACTGTAAAAACAAGTTCTAGTTTTTTTTTAAAACTGTTTTGATTATAGTATCAACAATTATTTGTATATTTTTTTTTAACTCACACAACCTTTTTTTTTTTTTTTAATAGGAAAATGGTCTTTGGTGGTTAGTAAAGTCCCCCCCCCCCCATGACAATTTTCCTGTTACTTTTTCAATCTACACATAACACTACACCCCTCATAAGGGAACTTGGCTAATGAATCAATATAAATGTTAAGGCAATAATTCTTTGCTAATTTTCATACCAGTGATAATCCTTATCCAAAAATCAGGGTGGAACATTGCAAACTTATTGATAAGTCAGTTGTCCTAGGTTTTAATGGTTCTCAAAAAAAATTATCAAATTAATCACTACCTGTATATTACCAGAAATTCTTTGTATATCTATACCTGTATTTATGAATTATTGATACTTTAGATGGAAGCAGAGGCACATTTAACATTTCCATGGTCAAATGTTGACCTTCCGTTTGTAAAATTTGTTGGCACCTGTGCCTGAGCCCCTCCCCCGCCTCCCCCCCCCCCCCCATAACATGAAAAAAAAAGCTGGCTACGCTAATGGGTGACTATTTTGATTTAGGGTGTGTTAGGATACGGGATATTGTATGAAAACAATATATAGAAAGGAAACCTTCCTTGAGATATTGCTGATGAATGTTTATTATTATTTGTAAATAAAGAATATGAGTCAAGATGTCTGTACATTTGTAAATAAGATAAAATTTTATATGATGACTGAATGGAGATATATGTGTTTAAATGATTTTTTTCCTTCATCTTGTGTTAATAACCCATTGATAGTTTAATTATGAGTATTCATGTGCAATTTAGTAGGAGGGCACGGGGTGCATCGAGTTTGGTGGTTAGAGCAAATCATTCGTTGAATTCAAAATTCAATTAAAAATGGAAATAATGCTAATGGGTACAGTTCCTGTTGGAGATTATGTCATAAATTTATAAACAAAAATATAGGGAATGATTTCATTTCATAATGTTAGAATAAGTATTTTAAAACACTCCTTGCTACCTTTGTATTGTTTTGTATTGTTTTCTTTCATCTGTTTGCCGGAGAGAATATCTTTCGACAACCTTGCACAGAAATTGGAAATAGTTGCTGGTGGTAACAAGCAACATGTATTTAAAAAAAAAACCACATTCAGTCTGCACAAATAGAGAGATCAAATTCCATATGTCTATTTTTAGGCCATGGGTGATATTTACAAAATTATTTTGGCTATCTTTAACACTTTAGAATGGCAACTTCAAAGGCGATTATGCAGATGCCTCAGTGTACACAGCCACCTATGTGCAGTCATTAACAGAATTGAAAGAAAGAAATAAAAGAGTACATAAAAGATGGAAACATATTGAGAATGCCACTCTGTTTTTCACTTTAAATGATCACTTTCATCGATTATTGCATGAATATGGTCGGTAGTCCTCCTTTCTTAACCATCTCTTTCTGTCTCTCCCTTTCTCTCTCTCTCTCTCTTCCTCTCATCTTTCCCTTCTTTCTCTCTTCCTCTCATCTTTCCTTCTTTCTCTCTATACTTATTTATTATCCTGTATGTCATCTCTTATTTAAAAAAAAACAACCTATTTTTGCTTTATAGTAATTTTTTTCTCTTTTCTTGAGGTTAATTGTTATTTTCAGGAGATGTACATGTATTTATTAATGTTGTCCCATTATAGTCTAAGTAAGTTTATTTGAATTCCTACAAGAGGCTTTATTGTTTGTGTATGTTGTCTTTCGGTTTCTAGCTATTTTTGTTCTTTCTTTGTCCCTTCTTTGTCCCTCCATTATTTTGCTTAAAGGGATTTGGTAACTTTGTGGAGGCTTGGTTTAATAAATTGTTGAATTTTGATATCTGTCTTGTATAATGATGTTCAGAAGGATAAATAAATAGCCAGGCATAGAAAGGTTTTCAAATGTATAATGCTATTATTAAGATATCTATGACTGAATACTCCCATTTACGAAAGTGTATGGCCATACGCTTTAGTCTAACACTGAGTCTATGGGGGAAAATAGTCTGATGATGATTTTGAAGTGCTTTTATTTTTTCCTGGACTTCATTTTTACACCATATTACATACACTGATAGCATGTAAGGCCAGGCAGCTCAGATTTTATCAAGCCTCTACAAAGTTACCAAATCACTTTAATGGATTAACAGTTCATATGATTGCCAAAAATAAATAATATGTCTGTTGAGAAGCTAAAAGTTATTAACTCTATATAGAGGTATTTGAGTTAATGCCCTTCTGGCTTTTAAGTTTTAGCAGACAGTTTGATATAATTTGATTTTATCGTGGAGTTCAACATAAGGGGCCTACCATTATGCAACAGGTTTATTCTCAGGGCCATATGTTTCTTATTGTTTTCTTCCTTAGGTGTTGTCTCAAACTGTGTTTGTTAAGGCACGTTCACACATTAAGCGGTAAACCGCCTGAAAAGAGGTTTGGATGCAAAATCGGAACCATTTTACGGCAAATGGAGATGATGAAAAGAGTTGCCGCTTGCTAGGAATGCCCCTTAACATGCTCATTCTACATCTGTGTGTCAAAAGATTTAATGAACATGAAGGGCACGACGCTTATGTCATTTTTCATTTTTATCAGCAGTATTTTAGGGGGTTTTACTGCATTATGTGTGAACGATGCTTTATGCTCTGTATGCCAATAATACAAATTGCATTACATAAATCTTGTGTATATCAGATGATGCGTTGTCCATGATATACACAGATTTTGTATGCGTGCCTGGATTTAATCTGGAAATGACTGAGCACGTGTTAACCTTTCAACTATGTGAGTCTGTCGTGCAAATGGTTCCAGTGAAATTATTCTGCGTGCAAGAAGAATAAAATTCTATCATTTTCCTATTAATTTATGATTCTCATTCAAAATATGCCAGAACTTGGACCAAGAAACAAGTTTGAAAATGGTAATTTCTTGCAAAATTGTATATTTGAATTTGATTATGGAATTGCCAGGGGTAATGAGAGATTGATATGTGATTAATGAAAATCATGAAAATGGTGAATGTATACTGATGCTGTACTATAATTTCAAAAAAATGTAATTTCAATGTAACATGTGAAGAATGCATGATGATTAAATACATCAAATGCTGTATGGGTCATTTTGTTTCTACTTATATTGTGTTGTGTGAACAGAATGACATGAACATGGGCGGTTAAGGGAATAACCAGGATTTTTTTAGGGAGGGGGAGGGAGGGTTACTGCATACTACAGGGGGCACTGGGGAAATTTTTGTAGTGAAGCATGCATATACACTTATATATTATTCTGCAAGAGTACTTCGCAACTGAGCTGGGGTAAAATTAATTTTAACTTTTAACTTATGCACTGTTAAACATTTAATATCATGTTTTAATTTTTTGCACTTTTTCAAAAAGGATTTGTTTGGGGCACCTTGGGGTACCAGACTTTTGTGGGGCCCAGGGGCACATACTCCCAGTGCCTCCATCGATCATGGCTATGCCAATAGTATTGAGGCAGGGGCGGCTCCAGGATTTGATAAAAGGGGAGGTCTAATTCTCCCCAAGTCCAGAAGCAAGAAAAAACAAGATATTGAGCATTTTAAAAAAAGGGGGTGGGGTCTTATATCCCCAAAATTTCTGACAAGCAAGCAAAAAATGAATAACAAATCTTTAAAATCAAGAGTATCAAATTTGGGGGGTGTTGATATATCTCTGACAAGCAGAAAAGGGGGGGGGTACATTGCCATCCCATTGATCCTTTGCTAGTAGTACAACATCAATCCCCTTCACGAAATGTGCCTATACAAGTCATGCCTATAGGCTAATCAAGTATTATGTGGGGGGGGGGGGGGGGGAGGTTAAGGGCTAGGAATAGGTTCATGACAATAATAATGTAAGTACAGAACACTGGACCTACTGCTCAAGTAGGTCTGGTAGGACCAAAGGGTTTAAATTTAGGGGGAGGGGCCATCATCCAGAGCCATGCCGATAAAGAGAGTAGAAGAAAAGAGAATTGGAGAAGAAAACAGAGAGACGGAAATAGGAGGGATAGAGGTTGACAGACTTGGTTACAGAGGTTAAGAGACAGATTATAGTGGTACAAAGAAAGAGAGAGAGAGAGAGAGAAGGGGGGGGGGGGGGGGGAGAGAGGAGAGGGAAAACAGAGAGATGGAATGGAAGCTATATAGGGATGCCATACAGGAAGATAGACTTATAGTGACAATAACACACATATCGAATTAGTATACAAAAAGAGAGAGAGAGGGAGAGAAGGCCTGGGTTAGAGTATGTGAGAAAAAGGAAGAGAGGAAAATATAGAAGCGAGAGAGAGAGAGAGAGAGAGAGAGAGAGAGAGAGAGAGAGAGAGAGAGAGAGAGAGAGAGAGAGAGAGAGAGAGGAGGGGGTGGACTGCAGAGGGGCTGTCAAATCTTGAAGGCTTTGTAAAAAGTTTTTATTTCATTTGTTTGATATACACGTTTTCCGAGTGCCTTATTTCATATAAATACCGAATCCCTATTGGGATTGGGAATTGGAAACCATAAAGGTTTTGCCAAGTGGCAACTCAGAGATTTCAAGGGGATACTATTAGAGAGTGATCTTCGACATGTTCAAAGAAAAAGAAAAAGATTTAGAAATACGATGGGTGGGAAAGATCAAGGGTTTATAGGTTGTTCGAAGGAGATTGGCCTAGCCTAGATTAGAATATCTACAGAAAGGACAGCAGCTGCTTCTGTCCTCGATCTGTCAAAAAAATTTCTAAAAAGCAAATGGCCCTATTAATTGTTGGGCAAAAAATAAATGAAAATAAAAAACAAATTTTGCCCCCCTTCTATTGAAATCATTAGGAGCATGGGCGCAAATCCAGGGGGACAGGAAAACATGTCCCCCCACCTTTTTGAAGATAGGCGAATGTCCCCTTCCCCCCCCCCCCCCCCACCTTTTTGAATAACCTTTTTTTTCCTTTTTTTTTCCTTTGCTTGTCAGAGAATTTTGGAGGAAAACTAGACCAAAAAAATGTGATAACTTTTTTGTCAGAAAAATTTTCCAGACATTTCGGACAGGTACAAAATTTAAATCATGTGTTGACCCCCCCCCCCCCCGAATTTCAAAATGGATCTGCGCCACTGATTAGGAGGCATCCGCATGCATCTCCTCGCCTCCCCATCTAGGATCCAGGATATCAGGAACTTGGGGGCACAAGTCCTAAAATCCTCTGAAATACAACAAAAAACATAAAAGTTACCCAAGTTTCATGAAATCCAAGAATTAGAAAGGAAATTAACCCGAGAAATTAATAAGTAACGCGAAGACGATTTAGTTGAAAGATTAAGGTTTAAACGTACAAAGAATGCTGTTGTGATTATGTTATATGCTGTTATGATTATGTTAATGACGGACTTAAAGTTATAGGTCCAGAGTTTCTCGGTATATGAAAATTGGGAACGAAACCCTCACTTTTTTATTCAGTGGAAATAAAAAAACCAAAAGCGTAATTCGGAAGTTATATTTAACGGCTGGTGATATAAGCTATATGTGGAACTATTGGAGACATGGTTAGAAGTGGGAGATTTAGGAATATCTATGGAAATTATAAAGGTAATGAAGTTATTTTTAACAACAAACATAATATATGTTTTCGAGGTTTTCCATTCTATGATCATGTAGATTTAATATCAAAAGGCATAGTCAGATTGGAATATAATGTGGATAAAGATGGTGAATTGAAAACAGAAGCACATTTTACTAGTAGAGGTCTTAGTTCATGGAATATATTACAGGTAAAACATATTTGAGAAAATTCCCTTTTAATAGTTGGAAAGGGCAAGTGCATATAACAGATGAAAAGAGAAGGAATTAGATAGGGAAGGAATTTTATTTTTTATTATGGGGCTGCCATATTCTCAAGCAAATTGCTTATAATGGCAGTCCTTCTTCCGCAAATGATTTTATATTTGATGAATTACAATAATTTGACAATTTATCATTTCGTGTTTGTTTTTGAAAAATGATTGTTACATATACTTGTTATTTATGATTCATTGTCAAAAAGTACTTTTGTATTTTATTTTATATATGTTGCGGAAAAATGTTGTACTGATATATGAATGCAGAAGAAAAATAAATCAAATCAAATCAAATTAAATTAAAATTGTTTCGAAGAGATTATACAACTATTCTCAACAGTAAATTATAAGTCCCTCTGTAGTAAACAGATTAAAAGAATCATTTGATTTGTTTAATAGAGACACTGAAAACATTTTTTTTAGACCAAAGAAATGTACTTTAAATAGTAAGTTTATAGGGAATTCGAATTCAAAATGTTATTAGGATTATTTACACTACTCATGATTTATATCGGTTTGGAGTGGCTCCAAGTAGTTTATGCTGGTTTTGAAAAAGGGAAGAAGGAACATATCGTATTTCATGAATGTGACATATCAATTCAGTTGGGTAGGGTATTTAAGGTATATATTTTCTGTTGTATATCTGTATAATTTCAAATAAGCTGAGATTTTAAGTGAATTACAAGAACATGTATGTGTAGATTCTTTGTTCTTCCATGAATGTATAGATTTACTTGTAAATTGTAAAAGTTTCTATTCTTTCATGATTATAATACATGTATTTCTATTTTTGTATATCTGTTGATTTCACTGAAAAGATATTCATAACAGAATACTTAAAAAAACAAAAATCCATTACAGGAAGAAAAAAAAATCCCCCCCCCCCAACCCCACCCCACCCCACCGGCCGCGCCCCGCGCGCCCATGCATGATCATGAATTGCATGAATCGGATCGTCGGAACACTTTTTTCCACTTAGCTAGCTTACATTTGCCACCACCGTACCGGTACCAGCTGCGGTGTACGTGTAGATCGTGACTTTGCAGTTTCGCGTCTGTAATTTTAGTTATTTAATTTTACCCTTTCGTTGGGAAACATACAATACATCTGCCATCATGTCTGGTGCTGGTGTCAAATTAATTGAAACCAAGGTATGTATTTTCATATCATTGCGACCGTAAATGTTATATTTATTTGTTATGTGGATCAACACGTGTTGATTGCGCTGTATGTATCCGGGCGACGTCTATGCTTCAATCAGCTCGCTCAGATCAGCTTCCCACATGTACACTGATGATATCCCGCGCCGCGCCGCGCCCCCATTGCGTGCCAGAGCTGCTCTGCTGGTGTGTGTATGTTAACTTACGTGGGGTGACGAAGTATCAAAGCAAAGTCGAAGCCAAGGCAAAGACATAAAAGACAAGTTTATACTCATAGTCCTGACTGTATTTGGGAATTCATGTTTGATCCATGTTTGGCAGAAAATATTATGATTAAATTTACAACTTATTAATGTTAGAAATTGAATGCAAGAATGCAAGAATCTTCAAATTGAAGGAAGCAGACTTAATGAAAGAAGAAGAATTTTATGGCCAGGGGTCCTTAAAAAGCTACGCAGGTCCTAAATAGTCTGCAAGCACAGACCCTATTTGACACTTTATCAGAAAATCATTGTGTCTTGAGAGAAAATCATTGTGTCTTGAGAGGAGCCTAATCCAGCTACCTACTAGGCGTTGTGGCGTGCGCCTGTAATCCAGCTAACAGTGGAAGTTATAAACTGATTCAGCGGACCCAGGTTCGAGACTGAGTCACGTCTTTCGGATGGTGACGTTAAAGGTCGGTCCCCAGACGTAAATAATCATATCTGATTGATACACGTCTGTAAAAACCCAAACACACACACACACACACATGGTCGTGTCAATATACAGTACATGGCCTATGGTAGTCTTACAGCGCAGACTCTCTTGTACGACTGACCAGGGTTTGTGCCTGCAAACTAGGTCCTAAAGCTACGCACCCCGCAAATAGGCGCAATGCGACGTGTTCAATGCGCCACACTTTTGGTGTGACTGAGCTACGAGATTATCATTTACGTTCGCCATAAAGCCTGAGTAATTTTCCTTTATTTTTGGTAATATTATTACTATTTGCAAATCGGGATGAAATTCACGTCAGTCAGTGTAAGAATCAAGATTTGCATTGATTTATTACGTGTGCGTAGCTTTAGGACCCTTGGCCTTGCATTTTTTGACCAAAATTCGACATGGGTATCGACATCAACTTGAAAATTAATGTTATTGATATTTGTCCGTCTTAATTTGCTCAGGAATTTAATTTAAGAGTATGTAGAACCAAGATATATAAAAGAAATTCGCATAAATTATTGAAAAAGTGACTTTTTAGCCGCTGGAAACAAAGTGCGTAGCTTTAGGTCCCCCCATCATATAGATCTACATGTAGGGGTTCTAGAATACTAACTAGAGTCTAGATTCTATTAACATGATTAATTAATGTGATTAATCAATGTAGTCATTAGTATATATGATCATCATGTTGGGGGCAATGGGGGGATCTAAAGCTAAGCACTTTGTTTCAAGCCGCTAAAAAGTCATTTTATTCAGGGGCTTATGCAATTTTCTTACCTACCTAGGGATACCTAGGGAAGATACTGAACGCAGGCACTAGGCCTCTGTATTTAGTTCCAAGTTCTTCTTCCTTTTTAAGATGGCTGGATCATTTCCTGGTGCAGGTGACTCATAGTCGTACTTAATCGGCTCACTTTTCCAGCACCTATCCAATGCTACTTCAAAACTGTGCACACTCGGGGCAGTAATGGTGTCGTTAGAGAGATTATTCCATGGTTTACGTATTCGTACATAAAAAGAATTTTTGTACCTCTGAGTTTTGGTCCTAGGAATAAACAGTTTCTTACTATGCCCTCTTGTCTGATTTCTGGATTGTAATACAAGATTTGGTGATACATCAGAATCGTATTTATTAAAAATCTTGTACAATTCAATCATATCACCTCGAGCCCTCCTGTAAGCTAAAGTAGGGATATTCAACTGTCTCAATCGTTGTGCATAAGGCAGCCCCTTTAACTCTGGGACTTTACTTTAAATATCTTGGTTCTACATATTCTGAAGTTAGATTGCTGAGAAAATTACAAGGGACAAATGTCAGTAACATTCATTCTCACGACGATGTTGACAGAGACACCAAGGTCAAAGACCAGCAGTACGTGAGATTTTCGGCGCATCAGCGCCAGGAAGGCGAAGAACCGTGCGCCACCTCGTGTGTCTGAACCACTCAGCCCCACTTGAAACTATGCAGCTGCAACCTGCTGTAATATATCCAGCCAAAGTATCAGATCAAAAGAGTGAAACTCAGAATATTACTTACCAGCGAGATGTCTGTGAAAGTCCCTCTTGTTTGGTGACCAGCTAAACCACTGATTCAGGGAATGTGGAATTTTAAGCATTAAATTTTGTGTTCATTCTGTTTTTCTGTTTAGACTGATTGATCCTTCTGTACTGCTGCCCTCTCTCTGTGGAGAGAGGATATCTGCATTTGTTTACTGTGGCTGGCAGTAGTACAGCAGTAGAGGGCTGCCCTTATGTGTTTTCACCATTACCATATTGGTTTGGGAGGACAAGGTTATATTATAACCTTGTTCATTGGATAAGTGCCTCGCGGTATGTTATGTATGGAGATAGGCTGTGAGGTCAGGCATGAGAAAGAGATTTTTGGGCATGACTGTCAGACCTAATGCGTGAGACTTGGTAGGTCTGTGTCGATGCCCGTGTCAAATTTTGTTCACAAAATGAAAGGATCCTAAAAGTAAAGCTACGTACACATAATAAATGAAAGCAAATCTTGATTTTGAAGCTGACTGATGTAAATTTCACCCCGATTTCCAAATAGTGATAATAATCAGAAAAATAAAGAAATTACTCATTCTTTTTGGCAAACGTATGATATTCTCGTTGCTTAGTCACAGAAGAAATTTGGCACATTGAATGCGTCGAATTTGTGTGTAGTCCCATATATACTTTCCTGTGTGTAGTGGATATGACTCTCAGCAGGACTGAGTCAATTTCTTATAATTTTGGTGATTCCAAAACCTTACAGTGTACACACCAATTCTTATGCGCTATATAATCAAACTTTCCCAATTGCTTTGAGACTGTTTCTTTTACAATTCAATCTCATGACCAGAACTCAACTTTGTCTTTAAATGGCTGTTAGGAAGAACTTCTGATATTTCCAGCAAAATCCAAAGCCAAAATCATGTCCAAAACCGAAGAAATCCCTGCCGATTTTTGTTTTCGTTCCACCAGTGTTTTAGACTAAACTCGGCCAATAAAATTTTGTCCACAAAGAAACTCGGTATGTATTGATCAATAGATGACCTTAAATGAAAGAACAGTTCTATAAGTAGATTATCTCTAATGTTAGATCTAGATCTATCTCATATTGGATGAAAAATTATGGCATGATATTTCACCACATGTAGAAAGTAAAATTATGGATTTTATGATAGTTCACTTGAGATAAAAGCAGCTCAGATGTAAATATTATGTTTGATAATATTGCAGGTCGAGTTTGACGCATTCATCAAGGACGGTGCTGTAGCAATTGACTTCTATGCAGATTGGTGTGGACCATGCAAGATGATCTCCCCCTTCTTTAAGGTAAGTTTGTCTCGAGTGACACTGTGACAGCTATTAACCGGTTGAATGCTACATAATGCCCTAGTCCCACTCCCACCGCTGAGACGGACATCAGACCGACTGCAGACCGAACAGAAAAATAAATTGCCCCAAGCCCTCAAACGACCAAGAATTGGAAGGTTTGGGGTTGGTTTGAAGTTGGTTTGGCAACATGACGGAGGAATAAGCTAGATTTTATGAACAATGCATGTTGAATCCGAATTAATGAGTATCCAACAGGTTAAAGCATAATCAACTTTTCTAACAAGCCAAGCCAAGCTAATCCCAACCTATAAAATACAATCTTATTTATTAATGCAAAGTACTAGAGCCTAAATTGTACCACCACATGTACACAGGACTGTACTTTGAATTTGTAATCATAAAATATAAAGATAATACATGTGAATAAATTGATAACTGAAACATTTAAAAAAAAAATCCTAATGGAAGTAACATTGTGGCACCATTCATTAATTTCTTTGCTGGATATTTATAATGATGATATCTACCACGGCAGTCAATTGTTGCATTTCATATTATTTATATCATTTCATATTAATCATATGTATGAGAGAATTACAATGTGTCAAATAACCGTACCAACACACATTATGACACCATTTCAGTAATTTATGCGATGGATATTAATTATAATATCTACCACCCAATTGTAGCATTTTGTTAATCATATGTATAAGGAAACTACACTGTGTCAACAAACCATACTAATTTCCAGTTTATACCCGTTTTCCCTTGCATCTGGGTCATTCCATGAGGTTGGGGCAAAAAAAATTAAGACAATGTCTATGTAACATTGGTAAGAGATCTTGTACTACACATGGAAGATGAAATCATCTGTTGCAAGATTTTTATGAAATGAATATATTTAGTAGTGCCAGAATCATTCCTGTTTCAGTTGCTTCTCTTCAAAATCTTTGCTTATTAATATGCATTTCTTCTTTTACCACCGTTACATGGATATCACATTTATATGATATAACATTACATAAAATTTGGGACTGTAATATTGATTCACCAGGAAGCTAGAGTACTTTTAAACTTAGTTAGTGCTCAAGATAATTTTTATGCTAAACTCAATTTGAAAAAAACATTATTATGGTTGATAGGAGACACAGTTTCTCACTTCTGGCATGTCCCAAAAAGTGCCCCAACCCTGTGGAATGACCCATCTCCCAATCACTTTGGGAAGAGAGTCAAGAGACACAAGTCATTAAATTTCCTATTTCCCTTCCAGGCTCAGGTGATATCATAGAGAGAATTAATTATGACCAATATCATGTCCATTACCACTTAACCCAATTAATTCCCTTGTACAGTGTATACTACGTACATGTACCTGGGTTTACATGCATGCCCTGTAATATTGCTTATTGATGTGGCCATGGCTTTGCTTTGTATCGCTCGAATCTCGATCAATATTATTATGGTGAGTCGACACTCATTGGGTATGGACACGAAGCCTGTCGCTCTGTCCTTAAAATTATGTCATTCTCAAATCAAGAAACACCAATACCCCCAGTATGAGTACTACAATACATGAACTTTGTACATATTGTGACTGGTGGAATTTTATACTGTTCCCGGTTTGAAAAGCAATGTAGGCTTTTGTATGATACACAACATGTACATGTAGTATTGAAGTCGTTTTTTATAAAACTGAGCTTCTTCAATTAAAAAAATGAACATTGTACACGTATATACATGTACATGTATGTATCTACCTTGTTTTGTATCTTCTCTCAAAATCATACAACACAATTGTATTTATATCAAGATTAACAATGTGTATCTGTGGTTCTTGAGCTCAGTTTGATGTAATACGTAAGAATCTGTAATGAAGAATCACGGTATTCCCCCATATGAAGATTTTGTTGCATTTCCGAGCTTTAGATAGAAAACTTAGCATTTCTAGCCAAGCCCTATTCACTGGCTCAATATTTAGCTACATGTACTTGTAAATAGCATGTATTGATTTGAACCCCTTCTGTGCCCACCAAGTTCATGAACAAATGGCATTTAAATGAATTTTTAAAGATAAAGTAGAGTTCTGGTCATGCAATTACATTGATAAAGAAACTGTCTCAAAGCAATTGGGAAAGGTTGATCATGTCTCCATGAGAATTGTTTTATAAGTACTGTGACCTACATGTATTTGGAATTATAAAAATGATAAGAAATGGACCCAATCTCACTGAAGAGTACATGTACTGTATACATAAATGGGTGTATGGGACTGCACACACAAGTGGCATGAATGTTCGGCCCAAACACTTTGAACAGCTATTTCTCGTCATATTTCATATGAGGGCATTTGAAGAGCTGTCCTTTTTAGGGGACATTTCTAATGCGATGTTCTTCCAAAGTAACACAAAAGGAATGAGAAAGCTCAAAAATTATTTTTCACCTCTCCCAGAACCCACCCTTCTCTTTAAGCATTAACTTCTAATGCTATGTTTCATTGTTGTATTTGCCATTGGGATAAACTTCACTAAGAAGGAACCTGCATCTGATTCAGGAAGAAAAATATAGCCTCTCTTACATGTAGTCCATACACATTGTTAACCCTCAAATGTTGGGGCCCACAGCGCTGAAGGGGTTAAAGCACTAGTTTCACATGATTGTTTTGCGCCCTGTTGGACCTGATATTAGTAATTTTCTATTTGCCTTCACAGGAATTATCAGAGAAATATACGAGCGTGAAATTTGGCAAAGTGAATGTCGATGATGCGTCGGTAAGTACGTTTACAAATGAAAAAGGGATTAGTTGATGCATGAAGTATTAACACGGGGTGGGGTCTTGACATTTAATTAGCCGTTGCCCAAGGTCCCCGAGCAACCATAGTGGATTGTTTCACAAATTAAATGTATCAGAGTTAAAGCTGTTGCATCCAGTTAGTGTTGCAGTGTAAGCCCATTGTTATTGCCAATGCATAATACCTTTGTTTGGGGGGGGGGGATTTTAGAAGACAAAAAATATCTAGTGCTAATTCTCCTCATCACAAGGTGCTCTGATAAGACAAGCATTACCCTATCCTACCTACGCCATGACTGATCCCACTCTGACTACTGGTAGCCTATGATTATTCTATAGCTTAAGCAGTTTCTCCCATTACTGCACGTCGCTGGCTGTACACGGCTACGGCATTACGGTAGCAGCCTGCTATTTCTATAGCAAGGACTGGCCAGACATTACCCTGACAAGGCATAGGTGGATTCAAGTAATTACTTCCTTCTGGTACTGTACCCATTGACCTTACCTGGGTCTAGTGTAGCAAATGTTTTTGAAATGTGCTTCCAATGTACCTTGATGCTGTAGCGGAATTTGTGTGATTTTGACCTGACATTGTCGTTTTAGGGGCACCGTTATCAGCCAATAACCCTTTTGAGGCAATTGACCACATTTTGTGGTTTGGCTCCATAACTTTTGATTCAGAGCTCTAGAAAATATACCAGATGCATGAGTAGAAAGAGCAACAATTTCTGTACACCAGTATGTCCATTTTTGTTGCATGACCATACTGCGTTTGATGACAGGGATTTTTATATTGAGAATAAGCTTGAAAATCCTTAAATTGGCAACACATTGAAAGGTTCCAAATCATTGTTTTTTATAAAAAATTGGCAATTTTTTCAACTTTACAACAAAATTTCTTACCATGTCTATTTTCAGACATTACACCCTATTTGAACCATGTAGAACTAAAGAAAAATATTATTGTTGCCAATTTGAAGAACAAAATGTGATCAATTTAGCCCTGAAATGATTTCTGTCCTGAAAGGGATAAATGATACGAAAGCAGACACATGTCAGTAAAGGTGTTGTGGTCTCGTTGATAAATCAACGTTCTTTGGATCACAAGGTGCATGTTTGAATCCCTGCGCAGCGCTACCGTCCATTGGCAAGATTTAAATCTAATTTTGAAGGCCCACATATGTTGTTAGAGAGCATGGATTATCATCATCTCTTTTTATCATTATTATTTTTTTATTGGTTCATTTGGGTCTTTTTCAAGTGTTATTTAAGTGGCCAGTATAATACTTTGTGGAAAACACTGTGAAGCATTTTGTAACAGCAAAATATATTTGCTATGAGAAATACTCTGGATTGGAGGGATTGGATTTACCAATACATGTATATACCCAGGTGAAGAAATTCAAGAAAATGAGTATAGGTAGGAAGAATTTGCTTGAAAAGAGTGCAAAGCTTGTTTTATATTAGGGCTGCAGGGCTAGAGCTTGGGTAATAATCCAAAGCTCTATGGAAGCTCATCTAGAGATATTGGCCTGTATTCTTGAAAGAGGTTTATTTTAAACCTCTGTCGTTGTCTAAATTAAGCATAAATGAGCGTATATAAGCACATTACATTTGAAAATAAAAAATCTTACTCTCAAGATGACATGCGTGTTCTACGCTTATGGAGGTTTAAACCATGATCTAAAATAAACTTCTTTCAAGAATACCAGCCATTGTGTGAACAATGATATGCACTATACAGGGGTTGAACAAGAATATTATATTACTATTATTATCATTGTAGTTATTAATTATAATTCTTATTTATTATTTTTCTTCTTTTCTTTTTCTCCAGAGATATTTGTCATCAGTGATATGTACTTTTCCAAGAAATGAATATTGTTATAATTGTTGTACTACTACTACTCCTCCTCCTCCTCCTCTCCTCCTCCTCCTCCTCCTCCTCCTCCTCCTCCTCCTCCTCCTCCTCCTCCTCCTCTCCTCCTCCTCCTCCTCCTCCTCCTCTCCTCCTCCTCCTCCTCCTCCTCCTCCTCCTCCTCCTCCTCCTCCTCTCTCCTCCTCCTCCTCCTCCTCCTCCTCCATTTTTTTTTTGGGGGGGGAAATATTTTTATTATTACATTATAATGAAGATGATCATTATTATTATGATTATTATGATTATTTTATTAATTATTATTATTCCTTTTGTAGGAGGTATCAGAAGAATGTGGTATCAGTGCCATGCCTACATTCTATTTCTATAAGGATGGAACCAAACTGGTGAGTGCATCATGACTCCTATCCCATTCAAGTTGAAAGGAAAGAATTGAAATCACTGAAATGGGACAAATTTCACATTTTATGAAAGTTCAATACTTCCTCAACACAATAAAATTCATTTTTGCCATGAAAAAATCTCCCCAAACTTCTTAACAGACATTTGAACGCCCCTTTTCAGAGTGAAATTTCTCGGTCGTGTGATAATATCTGTCTTTGCTACTTGTTTATTTACAAAAAGATATTAACACAATATTTATTCAAATCTGGCAATATTTTTTTTCCTTTTCTCTTGTTCTTTGAAGATAGTAAACAGTATTGGTAGTGAAAAGAAAATGTTAAGGAAATGTGTAATATAGTTTATATTATACAGTCAACCTTGCATAACTCGAACTCGCATAAGTCGAATAATCGCCTAAGTCGAAGGTCTATTCAAGTCCTCTTCTCTTTATATTCTATTGTTTTAACCCCTCATAAGTCGAATTTTCTCTAAGTCGAAGCTATTTCTTCAGTCCCTTCAGATTCGACTTAGGCAAGGTTGACTGTATATTGCAAAACCAGAAAATTTTCTGACATGAAACTTTTGCAAATTGTTAATGGGAAGAAACAAGCAGTGATTTTTTTTTTCCCTTCTTCTTCTTGGTTTCTAACGCTCACGTGCTTGTTGGATAGAAATATGAAAAATAAATCCTTGCTCTTCATGATTTACAATATTTTGATGACAATGTGGAAAACAAGATCAACTAAAATATGTAATATTGTATGATTTTATTGAGGACTTTATGCTTTCTTTGTGTCACTTTTGCATTTACTGTATAGCCGGAAGACTTGAAAGGAGCAAGTAAGGACAAACTGGAGGAGTTCATCAAGAAATTAGCTGCATAACTGGATTCTAAACTAGGCTGCAACATTCTATCTCCCCGCCCAGGGGCAGGTCCAGGATTTTCTTAAAGTGGAGGGGGTCCAATTCCCAAAAAATTTGATAGGCCCAAAAAAATGGTTATCGAATGATTTAGAAAAGGGGTCCAATTCCCCCAGATTTTGTTAAATGATGAACAAAGTGGGGGGGGGGGGGGGGGGGGGGGGGGGAGGTAGTTGGGCCCCCATGACCCCCCTGGATCTACACCTGCCACCCCTCACCTGTATACGTAATCTACCACTAATTTCATGGATCACTCGACTGTCCAACCTCCAAACTCCTGTGTAAAACCACTGCAAATTCAAACAACAGTGCCCTACAACCACCACAGTGGCTGAGTACATGTGTACCACTGCCATTATATGACTGTACAACAGACAGCCATATGATAATAGCAGTGTTTCCTGTTTCCCATTATAAAGCAAATAGGAGATGTTGCCAACAACTGAATTTTGGGTAACAGGAATGACCTCTGAATGACCTGTGTTTGTGTAATCAATTCCCTTTGTTACAATTTTGTGATTTTTTTTTTTTCTTCTAAGTAGTAATTTTGTTACTGTTTTTTTTTTCTTCAGAATAAAGGTGAAAATCTTGCACCTGCATGCTTTGACTAGAATTTGTTTTTCATTCTACACAAAATGTGAAAGATTCTGCAAATAAAATGGAAAATTTTAAAGTGCCTTTTATGTTGTGATTGCCAAAATGGTTTAAAATAGGGTTCAAGAACACGTCAATTCCGTGCCTCACAGGGATCATTTCAATAGGGCTATAGTGTTCAAGCATGTTTAACTGTAGTTTTCATCAAGAGGAAATTCACATGTACAGTATGATTGGGGAAGGGGGGGGGGGGGGGGATGGCTGTTTGTGCAATTTTTTTAAAGATTGGTGTGAAATGGTCATTCTGTTTATAGTTCAATACCTTTCTATGTAAAGCCATTTACATAGATGCATGCAGCTGTGGAAAAAAAAAAAAAAAATCAAGCGAAATGGGAAAGACTGTGATTACCTCATGGGTGGCGGGTACATTATGAAATATTAAATGTCCTTTAATGCGACTCAATCAATATACATACATATATGAGTACTCCTTTTTCTTTCTTTTTTTGAAATGATATATTTTCTCTATCGTACATGTGAATCGTATCTTCTATGTGAATTATGCAGTGTTTTTTTTCATTTGTATTTGAATTGAATATCTATGTTTTCATACTTGGTATCATGTGGAAGTAGAAAGAAGCACTAATGAATCCTAGGAAAAGGGAAACAAAAATCAGCATTACATAATCATTTATTCTCATTATCCCTGTGTTTTCTAAGCAGTTTCTGTCTTAGTTAAACAGTGATTTCGTTTATTTCTTCATCAAAATTTCATGTGTTAAGTGTGACTTGAATTGTAATGTCACATGGGAAAAGGATATGTTACCATATGCATCCGCTTAAATGATCCAGTGACCTTTAGTAGTATATTTTGTTCATGTAGGAATCATGATTTAGTTTCATATCCCATAGGCTTAATTACTAATTTAAAGTGAAATGGACAAAAGAATAATCACCCAAATTTAAGTTATTTTTATTATTTCCAAATGAGAATGTGAATTGATATTTGATTTTCATTGTTCTTGATTCAGTGTTGATCCATTTATTTGATCTAGATCAAATCAAATTTTGTTGTGAATGTAGTTAATTAAGTACAATATTTCTGACATACTTTGCTGTGGCCTAGTTGTTTGTTTTTTTGTCATGGGTATGATACTTAAATAAATATGTGTAATTCTATTCAAATACAGTTAACCTTGCATAACTCAAAGTTGTATTTAAGTCGAACTTTCCCTAAGTCGAATCAATTATTTTGACCAAACTATGGAAAATATGTTTTATACACATTTTCTAAGGCAAATTTTACATAAGTCAAACTATTTTTGTGGTCCCAACAGATTAGACTTATAATGCAAAGTTATCTGTACTGTGAAAGATAAAATAGGACCAAAGAATAGAGGGAGAAATAGTGTGAAAAAGAAAGAGCGAGAGAGGGGGAGGGGGAGAAAGAAGAATATAGAAGAAAGAGAGAGAGAGAAGTTTAAAGAGGAGAGTGATGTGGAGAGGAGACAGAAAGTCAGAAATGGAAAGAGAGGGAAGAGTAAACTCAGAAACTTATGTAAATTTCGCAAGAGGTCGTAACTTATGAAGAAAACTTGTGCCAGGAAATATTTAAATTACATCTTAAATAATTTGTAATATGCATAAGTTTCTGGTTTAGTAAGGAGGGGGGAAACAAATAGGGAAGAGGGGGAGAGAGGAAGAGGATGAAGAAAGAGCGTAAGAGAGAAAAGAAAAATGAGAAGGTGAGGAGACTGAACAGGGGAGGGGGGGGGGGGAGGGGGGGGGGGTATTTCACATACCGGTCCATGCAAGGTTTCAACATCGTTGCTGTGAAGGAATAATGTGATTTTTTTTTTCTTTTCTGATAAATATGCATGTTCATACTTTTTTAGTTGCACTAGTAAGAGTAAGACCCCTAAAGCTTTTTCCATTCTTTCATGACATAGCATTCACAGCCAAACCAATGTGTAACATAATGTAGAAAACAAGCAACATGAGATAACATTTATGAACTTACATCACAAATATTTCAACACTTTTATCAAATTTGATAATGCACACAATTGGCATGAACAGCAGGCCTGCTTGACAAAAAATGGCACATAATAGTAACACTCCAATAATAATAAAATCAAGGCAATTAGTGCTTGAAATATAATTCACTATAAATCTTTTATTCCATATACAAGTGCAAAACGTCATCTTTACTTTAATGGTCGTGGTGTTCAATTGGATAATACATTCTTCAAAATACCACAAAATATATCATTCTACATATACATGTACTCTGCTTGCACCATTGTACATTCAATCTAAATGTTGAAACAACACCGATTTGCTTTAGGTGTCCTACACCATTATGATAAACAAAACTCATTTTTAGAGAGGAGTTCTACCTTGGCATCATACATTTGAAAGAGAGAGAGAGAGAGATGGATGAAAATGCGATATAATAAGTTATAAAATTCCTATTTTGTGATCAAACACAAATTGGCAACTGATTTTTCCTCGCAAGCATAATGGCTTGGGAGCAGCTGCATAATCTCTGTTTCAAAAAACAAAACAAAACAAAACAAAACAAAATCGTAAATTTCACTGAATTTTTTTTTTTTTTTTTTTGCATTTGTGCTTCAACTCTGGCAACTCTGTAGGATGGTTAAATTCCCCTTTGAAAAAGTTAAGTGACCTTGAAATATGCAAATCAAACATTGTGCTATTATAGAGTGATCAGCTTTTTCATGTTAAACATGAATGCCCATCAAACAGGTCATATGAAACATCAAATACCAAACCTACATTTTGATAAAAATCAGTTTAGCTCCAATAATATTTTTTTCAATATGAAAACTGAAAAATGCAAAGCTGCAAAGTTCTCTATGAGAAGCAGGCATAATACACAATACATGTACAATAAATGGCCCTACGTACATGACAAGGCAAAATTAGACCAGGATATATTGCATAACACACATGGCACAAATAATCAGCTTGAAAATGAAACTACAGGCAGGAAATTGTAAAGAGTTTTAATTTGCTAGCTTCCATTTCCTTATTGGTAGATCTTATCATGCAGGCATGTTGAATTTGCTTAAAGGGCACGGTGGCTTACTAAATAAACAAGTGTGGAGTGCAGAAAACGTTGTGACTGTTACATCAATACATGGATACTGGCATGCTAATTTAAGCAGTAAATACTTGCAAGCTCCATTACATCATAATCCTACTCGACCATTTCAACACTATAATCATGGCTGCTTTGATTTTGCCAGTCCCACTTCTTTGTATTCTATTGGGGTTTTTTTATCCCTGATATAACAAGTATTCGATATGAAGAGGTAATTTCCTTGGGCCAAAGGACTTTGTTATGAGGTTCGATCCACTGTACCATAAGCTAGAAAAAAAAAACAAGTCAGCTTTGGGCCAAGGAATAGCTACATAACTAGGCCTACATTTAAATAGATAATGCATTATATCGGTATGCCTCAAATTTTGCAATTAAGATCTTATTCTATCCAATTATACCAAGAATAAACAGTCACAAATACTTAGCTTTGGGCCAAGGAATAGCTAAATAACTAGGCCTACATATGTATAAATAGATAATGCATTATATCGGTATGCCTCAAATGTTGCAATTAAGATCTTATTCTATCCAATTATACCAAGAATAAACAGTCATGAATACTAAACCCATTGGCTACTGAATTCTCCAATTTCCATAGGCTTAATACTGGGGCCACCCGGTTCCCGTAGGCAACAGACCTGTTCACAAAGTTATTCGAATTTATGGATGTTTCTTTCCTGGGGACCTAGTAACAAGGTATTCCATTAACCTGTTATCAAAGGTCAAGTCTACACTAATATCAAGTTGATTTGAATAAACAGAGTAAAATTAAACAAGCATAACAGTGAAAATTAGTGAAAATTTTATTGAAATCGGATGTAAAATAAGAAAGTTACGGCATTTTGAAGTTTTGCATTATTTCTTGAAACAGTGATATGCATAACATGGGTGGTATGCAAATGAGTGAACCGATGATGTCACACACTCACTTTTCCTTATGTATTTTATTATACAAAATATCATATATTTCCATTTTTTGCTTCAATAATGTAAAACATGGTTTGACTCCTTATGGAACATGTCAAATCATCATTATTGTAACTTATTTTGATACAAGGGAGAGATTCTTTATTATCCATAAAAATTGAAATATTTGAAATTTTATATAATAAAATACATAAGGAGAAGTGAGAATGTGACATCATCGGTTCACTCATTTGCATACTGCCCATGTTATGCATATCACTGTTTCATGAAATAATGAAAAACTTCAAAATTCCGTAACTTTATTTAAAATCCGATTTCAGTCAAATTTTCACTGTTATGCTTGTTTAATTTTACTTCATTTATTCAAATCATCCTGATATCAGTGCGGACTTGGCCTTTAACGAATGAACTACAATACTTGGAATCCCGTTTGCATACATTACTTGTTGCTATGTCTGGCAATCCTCTGACAAGCTTTCAGGTTGTCAAGAAAAAACCCTTGTCTTAAAGTGATTGATTAACTTTGTGAAAAATTGTAAAATCAGCTCAAATGCGAGAGAATTGTGTGCAGTCCTCTAACTACATATATAATTAAGGATATGTGAAAGTATGAGAGAAAATGGAACCCGTTTACTATCCTAAAAAAGAGAAAATCGCGATCAATCGCTAGCGCAAGTCGCTCGGCTTCTTCGCTGCGCTGCAGTCACAAAAACTAAGCACCAGCGCTTGGCGATTTCAGAGCGGGTTTCCAGCCCGTACGGTATTCTGTGATAGAGCGAGGTATGCCAACTGTAAGAGTTCTTTAGGGTTCGGTGGTACTCTATCCCGACATCAATGTTGAATCGTTAATATCTTGATATATAAACGACCGATCAGCTTATAAAACTCAGGCGATTCCTGTCTGAGCTAAAGGTTTGCAATTATGATTACAGCATTAGCTGGAACAGTGATTTTTTTTTCAATCCTTGGCAAAGTTAATCAATGCCTTTAAAAGTATGCATACAATTTGAATATATTTGTGAATAGGTCTATTGGTTAATAATAATTAAGCCAGATTGCTGAAAATCACATTCACTGAAAAACACACAACACATATGAGACTACATGTCGTTGTCCGGGTTCATTGTCGGGGCTATTTACTTTGGTTTCTTCTTTGTCTTTTTTGTGTGTATGTGGTGGTGTTGTTTTTTGCCTGTTTATTCAGCTTATAAGCATTTTCTCCCGAATTCTTCAGGAGATATAACTGATTTGTTACAGAACTTTCAGAATTAAGTTCTGCTGAATTCTATGAGGAAATTATCTTCCAATCATGACCAAAGGATCAGCTCTCACTGGAAAAAAGGAAATTCCTTGTGAAAGTTCAAAATGCCAAGAATAAAGCGAGCGAAAGTAAAAGCATACTCTTTATTTTACCTGCAAATTCATGGTATCCTATAATACTATCTCCTGTTTAAAGGTGTAATTCAACTTCTGAATTTATTGCAAAATCAGACGAAAAGGTTACAATGATAATACATGCATCTATAATTTTAGAGTTACTGTATGTATATATATATATATATATATATATATATATATGTGTGTGTGTGTGTGTGTGTACTGCTGTATGAATAGAATTCTTATCATTCTCATTGAAAGTTAACATACAATTTCCTTTAATACTGAAACAGTGATCATTTTCCCTTACTGAACTATGATTATTTTCCCTACAATTTCTTCTTTTTGTTTTTTTGCTCTCTATGAGAAATTAAATTTTAGCTACTTTCATGACCAAAAATGACCCAAATGGCCAAGTCCATACTAATATCAAGTTGATTTTAATAAATAGAGTAAAATTAAACAAGCATAACAGTGAAAATTTCACTGATATCGGATGTAAAATAAGAAAGGAACGGCATTTTGAAGTTTTGCATTATTTCATGAAACAGTGATATGCATAACACACTCATTTTTCCTTATGTATTTTATTATATGAAATTTCAAATATTTCAATTTTTATGGATGTGATAATAAAGAATCTCTCCCTTCAATCAAAATAAGTTACAGTAATGATGATTTTACATGTTCCATAAGAAGTCAAACCATGTTTTACATTATTGAAGCAAAAAATGGAAATATATATTTCATATAATGAAATACATAAGGAAAAGTGAGTGTGTGACATCATCGGTTCACTCATTTGCATACCGCCCATGTTATGCATATCACCGTTTCAAGAAATAATGCGAAACTTCAAAATGCCGTAACTTTCTTATTTTACATCCGATTTCAATAAAATTTTCACTGTTATGCTTGTTTAATTTTAGTCTATTTATTCAAATCAAATTAATATTAGTGTGGACTTGGCCTTTAAATAGATCCTTTTAGGGAGACATCCATAACCAATTCTTTGACACAAAACAAATAATGTATTAAACATGTTTAACTCATGTTCCCTTTAAAACACATAAAAAAACAGGTCATTTCCAAATATGGTCATGAAACTATATATTAGGTCTGTCATAATGGTGGACCATGTCATTCCTCAATGGGAATACAGGCTTGTTTGGTTCAGGATTCGCTGAAAATAAAAAGCATAGAATATATTGATGCTTTAAGTGCTGACAATTCATACAGTTTCAAGTATTATTTTGCTTTATTTCATAATGAGCAGCTTTTTTCTTATACTATTACATTCATATGTATTAGCATTTGGTAATAATTTTGTGAAATTCTTTTATGACATTACATTATAATAGTCCGTAAAAGAATGGCAAAATCACCTCTAAAGGTCATTTTATCTCAACTTTTTCAAAAAGCACATTGAAATGTCATTGCAAAAGTTAGTGAGAAGGAAGATTCAAGGTGGGTGGCAAAAGTATAGAATTTCTTTGAATTCGCTCCTCTGCTTATGACATCAATGATTTTATGATAATTGCATGGTACCACAGAACAAGAATTTTCTTCACTCTCTTCAGAGAAATTGAACATTTCTTCCTAACCCCCCAAAAAGGTAATTGTTTCTCCATCATCATGCATAGATTTTTACCCCTTCCTTTAAATAAATAAAACAATTCAACGACTACAATGTATCACTGCCATGCACAAATATTCAATAGTACTTTTAACTTTAAAATATGTACTTACTAAATCAATGGGACCATGCATTTTATTTTTCAAATAATTTACTTGTGTTTGCTACAAGCTCAATGCAAGTCCTACATGTATCATATTGTACACATCATCATACATGTCTCGATAGCCGAGGTACTGACAACTGTACAAGTGCTTATACACAAGATCCTCACCAATAAAGCACAGCTCCCTTCAGCGACGTTTGGGCAAACAAAATTATGGAGGATGAGCGTCGTTTTGTTTGCAGTTGATGTACCAATGGCACAATTATTATAATTCTACCTCAGTCAGCTTTTCAACATCAGAGTTTCTAGGTCTAATACACTCTCCAGACAGCCTATTCATTTTCTAAAAATAGAACACCTATTCATAATCTTGAATCCGGAACTCGTCAGTTGGACTAGAATTCAAGTCGTCTGTTCGGAGCCAGAAGGGCGTTAACTTTGCACAAAAGATGCGAGTTAACACCCTTCTGGCTCCATATCATAGATTCAAATATACGAATGACTTTGATGAGTGATCAGTGTTTGAACACCTAAAACTTCCCCCCCCCCTTTTGCCAAAGGGGGATGTTTGAACACTCAAAACACCGCCCTTGGTACGCGCATGACTTTGATACTTTATCTACTAGTATTCATTTTGAATAGAATCTCATCAGTGTCCCTCATGCAAGTCTTTCTAAAAATTTGAATAGATTCTATTCATATATGAATAGATAATTTTGAGTGTGTACATATCTAGCTGCAATCACCCCGTTTCATACTAAAACCATCAAGTAATCCTTGCAAGAAGTAGAGGAGGATTCAAAGGGGTATGAATGGGGAGGGGAGTGGAGTTACAGACACCCCCCCCCCCCACACATTTTTCGAGCTTCACAACACAAGACCAACTTTTGACAGTTGTAATCTTAAAATGCAATGGTTGATTGTTTCCTCCTCTGTCCCCTATAAACTAGACACCCCATATTGAGGTACAAAAATAATATCAAACATATATGACATATTACAGTGCTGATGAATATTGCACTATTGATATTCAAAAAAATATATAATATAGACCGCTGATAATGATTCTAAGAAATGCAAGGGTTTTGTAAGCTTTATTGCCCTATCAATCAAATAACGTAGATAATGTACTTTTTTTAGCCCAGTAAATTAAGGTATTTTAATATTTGTGCATAATTATCACTAGGTAAAGAAAACAAACTATTTGGCCAGTCATATGTACTAATAGTCTGTTGTTTTTTTGTTTTTTTGTTGTTTGTTTTTTTTTTTTGGGGGGGTTTCCAGCTTGAAAAGAGTACATGTAATTTTCACCTTTTTGGTTTCTTTTAAAGATAGAATAGTCATTGCAATGGCCTATCAAGGAGACAAAAGTACATTTCAATGATAAATAAACATAAGACATGCAGGTATTTTCTCTCATTTTGCCAGCATGCATAAAAGCCAACAAATATTCAAATTTTGCATAACAAATAGTCATCTACTGATTGTTTTTATGGTTAGTTTTTTTTCTTTTTGGGATTGGTGTTTGAGTTTTAATGGCAAGTAGCCCCTCAGACCTCACCTTTTTTCCACTGCAAATCATAAATGTTTATCCTACCAAGGAGAACTCCCATCTCCCTGATCCTACAGTGGTGCAATGAATAAATCCAACACTGATATGAATTCATGCAGTAGTCTACTGCCCTCTTTTGGTGAAATACCATACAGCTGATAAGAATATGAAAGTTGGTTTCAAACATTTTTGTATGAAGTATATTGCATGTCTCACTGATTTAAAGAAAGGAAATATTTGTTCAAATAAACTACATCCAAATTCAAGGCTTTATTTCAAGGTCCTCCTAAAAAGAAGGGTTTTACGGCAGCTTTTACAAAGCTATTAGTAGTACAGATTGCACATACGCCAAAAAGAGGTATCATTACAAAATATAAAACTCTGCAAGAGAAGGCTTAAGTACGATGGTACAACAATATTGTTCTTATAAATAATATTACACAAATATTCTGGTCAAGATTGGATCTCCAATTAATCTAAAAAAACAATGAAGATTGTAATGCACTGTTCTCATATATATGTAATGACTTTGTCTCATAACGTGCTCTGATCAGTTGTAAATGACAGCCTTTAAAACAATTATTAAATCTATACATAGCTTCTGACATTGAATCACTACTGTTCAAGATATCTACATGATCCACAAATTGGTCTAAAAACATAAAAGCCCTCCATTAGCTTTCATTAAAAAGATGAAAACATCCGCGAGGTTGCTATCAGGCAAACAATACCGACTGCAAGACTCGTCCAGATGCCAGCCATTATTGGAGTACAATGGACGTCTTCTGTTCTGCATCAGTGAACAAGCTTGACCTTTGCCCCTGCACAGAAACTCTATACGGTACAGAGAATTGACAAATTTAACCTGCTGGCTACTGGATTCTCCCATTGCCACAGACTTAATACAGTGGCCACCAGGCTTCAGTAGGCAATGGGTCAGCTTGAACTTTTAAAACATCATATTAAAATATCCCTGTGATGTTAAGGAAGAAAATTTGTGACCATAATTTGTGACATCAGCAATTTTTCAAATAAAAGATATTAGAGTTCACATGACATGGAGCTTTTTTTGCATGCTCTTTTTGAAGGTACATGTATCAATTGGACAAATCACTACCCTATGGATGTAATATAGCCATACAGCACATGGGCAAATTCAGGATTTCGTAAAAGAGCAGGCAACATAATGCCGAAAGAGTACTACCGGTATTCAAGGGGGCAACTTTGTTGGATTGTGTACCGTTACTTAAGGTAAGCCAATAGACCAGTTCACCAATGTATTCATAGCCACGCCCACAAGCCTACTCAATAATCAATAGTTGTTGTCTCCGATTTTGCTCTCTTTAGCCTTTGCTCTCTTTATAGTTTTAGCCTTTAAATTTCAATGTAAATATAAACTAATGATATCATCTGATGTTCTCCTTGCCTTGTCCTCACTTGTGATAAAAAATAAAGACCGATAATCAAAGAAATAAACCACAAAAGCTCAAGAGTTTTGGACTTCCCCCATAGACATTGCGCATGCACACACACACACACACACACACACACAAAGCTTGTTTGACCCTCATCATTCACAACGCTTGCAAATGATTTGAATACTCATTTGCATGCATTTGTAAACTGGCCTATTGGGTTTCAACAGAGGGGGCATGCCTAGGCCGGTTTTCCCCCTACGTAAATCTGCCACTGCTACAGCGGACATTGTGGCTCAAAAGTCACGCATGTTCATGAATGCGGAACCTTTCTTGTTTACGAAGGACATCCACTGCCTCCAAAAATGGCCGCCTCCCAGACGAAGCCTAGAAAAATATGTCCTACACAAGCTATATACATCTCACATGAAATATTTAGAAAACGACGATCAAAATAGCCTAAGGTGGAGGATGATGAATTCTACTTATACTTTGCGATGCATTCCTTCAGTTTATGTTCGTTTCCGCCATGGAACTCGCAAACCTGAGAAAGAAAATCAACCAAAGAAAAATGGGAAGGAATATAGGATTCAGATTAAAAACATGTTACAACAACTTTTCATCAAAATCTACAACACTGTATTCACCCTAAAAGGGCCGGGGGGGGGGGGGGGGGGGGGGGGGGGAATGGAACCCCCCCCTAGACATTTCTCGCGATATGTCCACAACGCGCAAAGCAGTCGCTGCGGCGTTTCATGACTTTTTTCTTTCGAATCTCGCGCATCTTTTGAGACCATATTCCCGATGTCCGGGCATGCGGTTCCGAAGTTACTCAACATTTCGTACTTGCACGTCGGACCAAAAATTGCTCAAAAACGTGATTTCATGTATAATTTCAATACAAAATGTGTTTTCAGCCAAAATTTAGAAATCTATGAATATTTTTACATTTACTGATTAAAATTAATTTATTTTATGCTGTTTATGATCGTAAAAGTGTCCCCGACAAATTTCATCAAAAAAACAATAAAAAACAAAAGGTAAAAAAAAACAAAGAAATACATAAGAAATTTAAAATACAATAAAATACATAAGAAATCAAATTTGATACTGAATTTTTTTCAAGTATATTTGCTAAGAATACTGGAAAGAGTGTCTAGACCAAAAATTAGAATTTTTTGAGCTTTATTTAATGATTTAGAGCAAAATTTTGATTTCATGCATAAATTAGCATAATTTATTAATGTGAAATAATTTCGGAGCATTTAAAGGGAAAGTTCACCCTGAAGATTACTTGAGTTAAAAAATGCAGAAAAAATAAAGAAAAATATTGGCGAAGGTTTGATGAAAATCGGTCAAATAATAAAAGAGTTATGAGTATTTAAAGTTTTGGATTCGTGACGTCACATGCGAGCAGCTGCCCATTGGTCATGTAATGAATATTCCATATATTCGCATTTTTTTTACGTTCCACGATAAATTAATATTGTTTCTTTTCAGAATCTAGTATTGAATAACATTTCTGACAATATATCAAATGCACAGACGAAAATATTCTAAATTTTCTGAGAAAACTGTATTTTATGGAATATTTATCACATTACATAATGGAGGAGCTGCTCGCATGTGACGTCACAAAATCAAAATTTCAAAAGTCCATAACTCTGTTATTCTTTAACGGATTTTGTCCAAACTTTCGCCAATATTTTTCTTTATTTTTTCTGCATTTTTTAAACTCAAGTAATCTTCGGGGTGAACTTTCCCTTTAACTATACAGTTTTGTAGATTACGTTGTGGACGACGTGCGTGCCGATTTTTGGCGCGATCGCACGGTCGACGGTCGAGATCTCGGGGGGGGGGGGGGGGGTGGGGTGGATTCCACCCCCCCTCGGCTGTGGCATAGCCAAATATCCCGGCCCTTTTAGGGTTAATGTATGCTACTCAAAGTACAAAGTAGCTTCTCTAACGCTTCAAGAAATGTGCCTTTCTAAATTTATGTTAATATATAGTTCGGTTGTTCTTGTTTTTATATTTCTTGCCTTGTTTTCACAATAAAAACTTCTTCTTTTTTTTTTTTTTTTAAAAGAAGCCTTTTTCATAAGAAAGAAAAAAGAATCAGGCTAATGAAAATGACTACAGAAGAATTAGCTGGTTACAACAAAAGCTTCATTCAACAGTGTTCTTTATAACAAGATTCAATTGTATCTAAATTTCAAGGCACTTGTATTTTGTAAAGAGAGGTTTTAATAATATTCCACTAAAATATACTCTAGAGGGGTGGATGCTTCGTTCAAAATGATACTGGGAAATACAAGAACTAAAATTCCTGTTTTCCTTTAAAAAAAAAACTTACCCTTGTTTCCCCTCTGTAGAAGCAGAATGTGGGCATACATTGGATTTCACAGGCCTCAGCTACTTCCTGTTGGTATAACAATATACATGGTTAAAAGAATTGTCGAAAAGTTGAGAAAGTTGCCAAATTTCGATAAAAACAATGATTTTGAACCTCTCAATGTGTTGCCAATTTAA
Organism: Heliocidaris tuberculata; assembly: GCA_025618425.1. NCBI lineage: Eukaryota > Metazoa > Echinodermata > Echinoidea > Camarodonta > Echinometridae > Heliocidaris > Heliocidaris tuberculata. The sequence goes on from CM046838.1 coordinate 30,393,388, forward strand.
GGATTTTAAAGCTTATTCTTTTTTAAAATTCCTGGGATCAAATGCAATATGGTCATGTAACAAAAATGGATATTATATAGTGTGTGTGCAGAAATTTCGGCTCTTTCTACTCATGTAATCTGGTATATTTTTCAGGGCTCTGAATCAAAAGTGATTGAGCCAAACCACAAAATGTGGTCAATTGTCTTGAAAGGGTTAAACCAATGTTTTGAGACTGTAAAAATATTTGTTTGCTACACTGTAAGCCTATGACTTCACTTACCGAAGCGACATCTACGTCGACTTTACAGAAAACTACATGGGGAGCCAAGTCAGCTGTTCTTGAAATATTCTGCAAAAACAAAAACAAAAACAAAAAATACTACAATAAAATAAAATTAAAATATTCTGCAAACACAAAAAGGAAATGTTTTACAAAAAATACAAAATAAATAAATATACCTAGGCAAACAGTTTAAATCTGTAATGAAGAGATTCCTTTAAAACCTTTTTTTTTTTTTGAAGTGTTGAAAAATCAGTCTGGAAGGTTGTGGGAAGCAAGGACAAATAGAGGGATAACATAAAACTGCAGGGGAAACTGTACAAGGACTGTAAATGTGAAGAAACCCAGAACCCTTACAATAAGAACTCTAAAAAAAAACCTGCAGAGCACAGAAACGTGAAGACTCTTTACAACATGAGGAGTTCAGGAAATCTGATGAAATCCTGAACCCAGGAAAACTGACGTATATGGTTGTGGCCTGGAACTTTAGCACCCGCCTCAGTACAATGCAAACACTGCTGGCTTCTGGTACTGACATCAGCTGCCCTGCCCTGCCCTAATACGTCTTCTCCTTTCAAGACCTGGCTGCAGACTGCATAACATAGCATCTTCTTCAATGCTCATGCAGCCTAGATCAGTAAATGTGTAAACAAAACACATGAGTGCATGCCTAGCATAGCATCCTCTATTCAGCTAAAAGCAGAATAAATTAAGAGCAGGCCTAGCACCTAATAATCATAATAATGCAGGTTGCTTTGACATAGCCCAAAACAGACCTGTTCACAAAGTTATTCAAATTTATGGATGTTTCTTTCCTGGAGACCTATTAATGAGAAATTCCATTAACCTGTTATTAATGAATGAACTACAATACTTAGAATCCAGTTTGCATACATTACTTGTTACTATGTCTGACAAGCCTCTGACAAGCTTTCAGGTTGTCAAGAAAAACCTTTGTTTTAAAAGTATGCATAAAATTTGAATATATATGTGAACAGGTCTATTTCTAGACTCCTAAATGAGCAGAGATTGTGACATATTGTGACATCATAAAGTTGTGCCTATCATTATGTATAAGGAGATGTTATGGTCTAGTTGATATAGGTCATCATTCCATGATGCAAAAGGATATGGGGTTCCAAACCCTGCCATAGCATTTATGTCCTTCGGCGAGACATTAATCTGTACTGGCCGTTCTCCACCAAGGTGAAGTACATGGGTACCCCATAAAAAGAAATTCCTTGAATACTCGAGTTTATCATTGTAGCCCGGGTAAGGCAGAATAATAATATAACTGAAGGGCCCTCAGGAAGTACAGTATTATTATTATTATCAATTATTATTATAATTATCATCATTATTATCATTACTATTATTATTATTATTATCAATATTATTATAATAATAACTCTTATTCCAGCGTTAGGGGGAATCCTTTTATCTCAGCCTATTGTTATCATTCGCCTTAACGCACGGTCGCTCTCGCCGTAACGTCGAATTTCTATTGTGACGGAATAAACGGCATTGATAGGATTCCCCCGAACGTAGGAAATAATGTTGTTAATTTCATTATCATTATCATTATCATTATCAGTATCATTATTAATATTATCATCATCATTATATATATATATATATATATATATATATATCTTACTTCAAACACTGGTGTAATAGCTCGACAGGGTCCACACCAAGTGGCGCCAAAGTAGATCACAACTAGCTTGTCCCCAGCCTGGGAGAGTATATTGTCGTAGTCTTGCTGAAAGAAATAATGAGACAAGGGAAAAATCAAGAAAAGATGACAGATTAAAGAAATGGATATAGTGAAATCAATATGCAATATCAATATCATTGAAAACTCTTTGAACAGGGAGAACAAAGGTCATAATGATCTTGTTCATGCATGACTTAGTTTACTATCTTTAAATGTGAAAAATAAAATAATGCAAGGCAAAACAAAAATGTACCTGTACACAAATTAGATGAATGGCAAGTAGGAGAAGAAAAAGAGGTAGCTGCAGGCAAAAAAATGTCCCTATTATTGATACTCACTTATAATAAATATTTGTGTTATACAAACTCTCAGATTTAAAGTTATATGATAATGACATCATGATGATCTGGTGACTTATGCAAATTTGTTCATGCATGTTTCCTCTTTTTTGTAAAAGGTTATTATATTTATTAACTTTTTATGTATTTTCAATGTTGTATTCACGAGTTTGTTTTCATCTTATTCCCTTGAGAGTAAGACAAAAAATATTCAAGTTCATATTAAAATTCAAACTACTAATATTTCTCTATATTTTTTTTTTTTTTAATGTGCTGGAAGAGAGAAAGTGCTATGGCAATTTCTTTTTGAGAATTGTCCCTGCACTTCAAGTAGAGCGCCATCTACTGATCTAAGACAGTGCAACATTGCTTCAAGATTTCTGGAGATGTGCCAAAAGATTAGTCTCAACATTATTGCATGTATACAATTAGAAACTATTTCATCCTGACTATTTAATACATGTAGGCCCATGCATACAGACCCTACACATGTCAATCTGCAACCCCCCCCCCCCCCCAGCAGAAAATTTTAGTATGGAGCCCTTATTATAGAGAGATAAAAAGAAAACCCTGATCAAAGTTATTGTTAGTTCAAATATTTGATTAATTTATTTCTGATTGTCTTCAGGAAGTTGCAGAGTTTTCTTTCTCGCTCTCTGTCCTTTATATGTTTGCATTGTTTGTGGTAACTTTGGATTCTGGATTCATGTCCAACCAGAGCCCTGATTTTCACCCTGGATTTCTGTACCATTCAACAACTTTCAATTACATTCGAAAATGTCAAGTCCTTTCTTTACAAAACATTTCAAAATTTGAACTTGGGGTGGAGGGGGGGAATGCATACAGAACCTTAAAAGGGTAAATTTGGACCCATCCCCCCCCCCTGCATAGAAGTAAGCATGGAGCCCTGATTTTAGCCCTAGATTTACGCACCATTCAACGACTTTCAATCAAATTTAAAATGTCAAGTTGTTTCTTTACAAAACATCAAAATTTTAACTGCGGGTGAGGGGGGGGGGACATGCATACAGAACCTTTAAAAAGTACATTTGGACCCCCCCCCCCCCCCCCGAGAAGTAAGCATGGAGGCCTGATTTTGGCCCTAGATTTACACACCATTCAACAACTTTCAATTAAATATGAAAATGTCAAATTGTACCTTCACAAAAAATGCTTCACATGCATGTATTCTACCCCAGAAGCTTCCGTCTGCTTCATTAGATTACTCCCATTACTCCAGCACAAGAGCTTTTATGGGTAGTGACCCAGATATTATTACTCCTACGGAGAAATTTACCCACCCTGAAGCCTGGGAAAAATGAATAAAATAATGCCGTTAAGTCATCTCATACTGAAATTAAAGAGGCTTAGAGCTGATATCTTGCAGTATATATTATGTACATGTATAGTGTAAGAAGTGTATTGCGCATCAGCTAGATATATTTTATTTTTTCAAATATTTGCAAAAATGATGAAGTTTTGGAAGACCTACAAAATAATGTCCGTAGAATAACCATATATGATCTAGTTTGTGAGTAAAATGAGAAACCAACTGATCCTCATACTTTGACCCATTTTCAAGTCAGCAAAAAAAAAAAAAAATTAAGTTAAATAAAAAACTACATTAGAGCAGTAAGCGATTTCATTTTTCACAAAAATAATTCAGAACCTATAACTTTAGGATTTTTTATATTATATGTATTATTGTTATGGATATATTGATGAACCATGCCAAATTTGATAAAGTTTGCTTTGAAGAACTGTGCAACAGCAATACACTAAATTTAAGCATTTGCTAAGTGTAAATTAAAGTCAAAGATCTGACATAGATATGAACTCCTTGTAATATAACCCATCAAGTGTCCATAATCAACACACATACTCTCAACATAAATCATCCTACTTCATACATTATTCCATTCAGGATAGGAATTGTAAACGGCTCAAGTGATCACCTTCTCTTATTCAAATTGACAACACCAGTATTTTTCTTTTCTTACTACATTTTATCTTATAATTAAAGTCATGCATCTGAAAAAAATATATACATGAACAGAAATGTGTTTATCTTTTATTGCTGTTGAAAACTGCCAATTTGTATAAAAAAAGTGATTTTTAGAATTTTCAATATGTTGCCAATTCAAGGATTTTAATGGTTATTTTCCTTTATACAAAAATCCTACATGTAATACCATAATAATGCAACAAAAATGGCTATAGTGTGTGCAAATTGTTTGGCTCTTTATATGCTCCTACATCTAATTCATTTTTCAGGCTCTGACTCAAAAAGCTTACTGAACCAAACCATAAAATGGATACAGTAGTCCCGAATGTGCCTGAAGTGCGTTGCCAGGGGAGACAGCCGCCCAAATCTGAGCATCTCTTGACTGTCAGAAGCACTTAACTCAGCAATCTTGAGGAGATTTATGATAAATGCCATACATATTTAGGAAAGAACCCGATGGGGAACAACGAGGTTTTAAGCCCTTAAAAACATCACACACAGGAGTGTCTTTTCAAAGCCTGAGGAAAAAAACATTTCTATTGTGTCATGCTTAAATTCCAAGTGAATTCATAATGGTGAACAAATTTTTGTCCTGTCCTCAGATCTTTCTGAAGTTAAATGACAGTATATCATAAGCAACATTGCCAGAGTGAGCAGAATTTTGCTTTCTGGCAGAATTTTGACCATTTTAGCATCTAGCATGATGCTTAGCATAATTTGACAAAATTTAGCAGAATTTTAGCATAATTCTGGTGTTTTGTTTTGTTTTGTTTTTTGCTTGTCAGAGAATTTTGGAGTAAAAATACACCTACAATTTATCTGATTCTCTTATGTAAATCAATAGAGATTTACATGTATATGTCGTCTATTGTAAACTGGACTGGAGCTGAGCACTGCATGTCTTTCTATGTTGACTGAACTGCGGCAAGACACGAACCTTGCTCACTCAATCCACCTTCCTTGGTCAAATATTAATTTTCCTCTGCAAAGGCAGGTATATAGCCAAATGATGGCTCTGGGGGTATTCTTCCCTCCACAAACAAGCTTGAGGGTTCCCCTAAGAGGGCCTGTTCACATATGGCATGGTAAATGCCATTAAAAAATGCAGCGGCAAAATAAAATGAAGTGGGTACAGTGCGCTTTTCCAAAGGAAAAGAACTCTAAAATCAGCAAAACACTGTCTCCATTTCTCTCTCAGTTCAGCATTAGCACTTGAGAAACAACACATCGTCTGTTTGGGGTCAGAAGGGCGTTAACTTCCATCATTTGTACAGAGTTAGCGCCCTTCCGGCTCCAAACAGACGACATTTAAATCTTCATGTCTCTCTCACATTTTCTATAATAGCAAGACTTGTACATTCAGTGTATGGCAGGATCCATATTGATTTGTAAAATCCTTATTGTGACTGTACAACACACACTGGAATGAATGTTTGTCATAATATTCTTCCACCAACTCCTGGAAAAATAAAATGCACACTTCTGGCACTCAAGCAGATGAGTTGATATAACTAATCAAATATATACCCCAAGCAAATCAATCAATCAATCATACGAAAATTAACAATTGTAAAAACATTCACAAATGCAAGATGGTGAACAATGAAACATGTGTCTAGTCTTAAGACTACTAGTTAGATTAGAGGAATTCGCCATGGCAACCCAAAAGCCTGTGCTATTCTTAGCTTGTTTTTCTCTCTCAATCCCTCCTTGTATAGTCTTGCCTTCAGGTATCTCACTCCCCCCCCCCCCCCTCTCTCTTTATCTATTTTCTTCTCCGTTTATTTTTCTCAATCTCTTTCTATCTCCCTCTTTATCTCTCAATCTCTCTATATGTCCCTCTTTACTTCTCAATCCCCCCCCCCCTCTCTATCACTTGTTCTCTCTCTCCCTCTTTACCTCTCAATATATTTCTACTTTCTTGTTTACATCTCGATTTCTCTCTACTTTCCTCCTTATTTCTCTCTCTCTCTCTCTCTCTCTCTCTCTCCCTCTCTCGTTTCTTTTTTTCTTTTTGTGGATTTATTGAAATCAGATAGAGATGGTGTTCCATTTTAATTCACAATGAAATTCTCTATTTTATCTGGATCAAGGAAATGTGAGACAGACATGAAGATGTAAAAATTTTTTTGTTTCCAAACACTGATGTTGAACTGAGAGAGAAATACAGACCAGAAGCAAGATTTATGGAAGATGGAAAATTATATCAAGTGGAAGAGAGGGAGAAAGAGAGGGATAGAAAGAGCTAGAGAGAGAGAGAGAGATGGAGAGAGAAAGGGGAGACAGAAAGAGACAGAGCTAGCAAGAGAGGGAGACAGAAAGAGCTAGAAAGAGATGGAGAAAGGAGACAAAGAGCTAGAAAGAGCTAGAGAGAGAGAGAGAGAGAAGAGAAGGTGCTAGAAAGAGCTAGAGAGAGAGAGAGAGAGAGAGAGAGAGAAACTATCCCTTTTCAACCCATACATCTTTAGATTAAAGGGCAATCCGACCTTTGTAAAAAGTTGATTTGTGTGAAAGCAGAAAAATAAAAGAAACAGGATTGTGAAAGTTTGAAAGATATCGGACAAAGAATAAGGAAGTTATGAATGATTGAAAAATGAGATCACTACATCTGTGCGAATCTCAAATTGGCAATTTGGTGAATTGACTGTGACGTATCCATGGTCAAATCTACACTAAAAAATATCATTAAATTCCAGTTTTCTCTTGAGTGCCTTTTCCCTCGGGGTAGTACTAAAAGTATATTGTAGAAAACACATTGTTATAGGTCCTCCAAAAAGAGAAAGATCCTACAAAGTAGTGCTGGTATCGGCATGGAAAATCTATGTCGCCATGTCGCAATAAAATTAACACCGATGTCGACATGTGTCGACATCTGGACATGAGTCAAACAAGTCTAAACTCGGGTCGCTCCCGTAGTGACCGTACACTATCAAACCAGAGTTACCCGACACAAATTCACAAGAGCTTTACATGGAATACATGCACTATGTCCTCACGGGCTCACACTTGCAGTCATACTCACTTACAGTTCTCAAAGATGCACACTGTCAACTATTTGCCCCAAAATTTGTTTTGTATGATCCAATTTATCAAGCATTAATGAAAGTCATGCGGTGCGAGTCAGCTAGTGTCGCATATCTAGGCATGTACATGTACGTAATGTATACCGGTCGCAGCTAGATACGCAGCGATCGTGTCGCGCGCGCGCGCTGCTAATGCGTATGTGAAACAAATCACGTACACGCGCACGATGCCACGGCGAGGTACATGTAATTATATAAGACCCATTTTATGTCGCCATCGGAGCATGCGTGTCGACATGTCGGCAAAGTCCAAAACCAGTACTTTTGTCGCCATAGTGGCGACATCAGGCGTGTCGATACCAGCACTACTACAAAGTTTTACATTTTAGTCAATTCATGTTGGGGCAATTGAGAAAGTTGACCACTGCTACATCACAGTGAATGTACCGATTCAGCCAATCTGAAATTCCCATATTAGCATAGTGATTACAACTTTTTAGAAATCAAAACTTTCTTATTGTTCATATGATTTTGTTCAAACTTGCACCAATCTACTCTGCATCTTCTACTTTCTCACAAATGAAATTATTATAAAGGTTAGAATGCCCTTTAAGTATAGGTGTCCCAATTAATTTTTTGCTAAGTATACTGCGATATGATTAGTTCTTGATACAAATATCTGCAATATACGTCAGAGTCTCTTGCACTGATTTACTGCTTTGTGTGCAGGAAGTACAGAAATTGAAAACCATATCTCCATTAGAAAATTATAACACCCCCAAAAAATAAAATGAAGAAACTATCCGTCTTTAACTCATGTAACTGTTTACAAGAGGTAAAGAATGTAGATGTCTAGATTCATTCTGTTAAGTACTGAAACGTGATTAGTTCTCTATACAAATATCCGCAATCATGTCAGGGTATGTAACGCTGATTCATTGCTTTGTGTACAGGAAGGACGGATACGTAAATGCATACACTATCATTTTCACCACAGCATCCAATTATTACACGCCATTTGTAGCGGAGTGCGGGTGTGAGCTAGTCTGCTGGCACAGACCCTATGTGACACTCAACAAATTTCCACAAAACCTCGAGCCTAGCCTAACTTTGTCAGTATCTAATCGTGTCGTGTCAGGAGTAGCTACAATACAGGCCAATGGGTTGCAGTCTCTGGCCTTGCAGTTCAGACCATATGTTATGCATTAAGAACATCTACATTGTACATGTATGAGTACAACTGACGGGGGGTTTGTGTCTGAAAACTAGGTGGTAGTCTACTGTGCGCTGAAACAAATGCCGATTTGCTTTCAGATTAGTCTGTCAGCATAGACTTTATTTTGAAGCTCATGTAGTATACTGGGGCTTAAACCAAGCCTACACAAGCTCTTACAATGGTAGTTTTAGGATTTAAACAGTGCAGGGTCTGCCTATAAGTGTTAGTCTACATCCTGGATCATTCAGACCCTTCCCTCTCTCTCTCTCTCTCTCTGCATTTATATTCTATTCTGACAGGTAGAGAGAAACAATGACAAGACAAAATATAAACAGGTATATCTGGAGGACTTTCGAGCAAAATATGATTCAAATCCCATGTAGGCTATATACTTAATAACCACCCCCCCCCCAAAAAAAAAAAACAACAAACAAACAACAACAACAACAACATAAGGGCATTTCTCAGAAGCACAATACTCAAAACAATTCTTTGCTGCTGTTATACCTGAAGAAAATGTTCTAAATACTACAGTTAAAACTTAAAAGCATTGGATTTAGATCCACTGAGAATGATCATTAATGTTACCTTATTTGCCACTGTTCATATCTTTATATGCTTGGATTTCAAATAAACAGCTCTAATTTGTAAGTGTATTTTGCATATCACAGGGAGGAGCAGGGTCAAACTATAATTCATTATCATAATTCTGACTCTACCAATTAATGTAAAAGGACTTTGATAATTATGATCAACATAGAGATATGGTCTGTACTGTGCTTGCATACATGTGTATACTGCACAAAAGAATCAGATTCCTGCTTATAACAGCTCCAGTATTACTTGCCAGATTCTCATCCTCTCTTTGGTGTAGTATAGCAAAATTCAGGGAGAAAAGAATGATGATTTTGAAAGACATGACAGCTCCTCCAGGGAGTCAGGGAGTAATTGCTTCTTCAAGGCTATTTACTAGTTGCTTCCATTTATGCACAATTGGTCTAGTTTTTGTCAATCATGATTGCATCAGTAATAAAGGGAAAATGGGAAATAAGAGAGGACTACCGAGTACAAACTGTAAAGAGAGAGGGAAGCACAGATTCTAAGGAGAGCATTATTTCTTTATCATACATTGATGCTTTTGAAAAGAATCCTCAGGAAGCATTTTTTTTTTTTTTACTCAATACTAGTTCATAATGGTTTCATAATTTCTTCTTATGCAAACACTTTCAACTATATCTGTTTTCTCTCGCAGAGCTAAAAAAAAAAAAATCCAGGCCGGTAAGCCCAGTATAGTGTTTTTCTGTTTAAAAGTTCATGTCATTTTGCAGTAAATGGAAAACATCAACACTGTATTTTCTTTGCTTAAGAGTCAAGATCCCTATTATGTGATACAATGTATTCACCTAATGAATAATTTAAATACAAATGAGAACCAATTTTTCAAACCCCTATGTGATGCAAACATTTCTATAGGCCTACATTACACTGTGAATAAAAACAATCAATGCCATCTTTAACATAGCACCACCAATGATAGACCATGAAATACTGCTAAGACTTACAACATAAGCATACATGTATAATTCAAAGTTTCAAATATAATTTTTATGATATAAATGCATGCAATATTTTTGTCCAGGGAAAATCTATTGGATGATGAAAAATTATATTTCTGTGAATTCTGTCATTCCCAGAACAACAGAGTCCTTTGGAGGCCAATCTTCTGAAGATGTGAAATCACTTACCCATCTTAAGGCTTGTTCACATATATGACAACTGCAGCATATTTTTTGCCACAACTGTTTCCGCGCCATACATTATGTGAACGAGGTCTTACAATGAGCTTTTTTAGAAGGATCATCTATGTATTGTACATGAGAGAGAGATGAAAGAGTAACGAGAAAAGGAGATGAAGAGGATGACTACAATAACAGCAAGAGATACAAAGATGCAGATGATGGTTATAATTAGGAGGAAGAAAAAAGTTGGGAAAACCTGGTCATGAGAATTGTTTGTAGATGTGCACATCATCATTTTAAAGCAGTTGATGGGAAAACTGAGTATTTTTGCACTGTAAACTATTGCAACACTAAAGAGTATTCACAATTGAAGGCTTTCGGTAACACCAAGGAGTTATGGTAACACCATGTGGGAGCCTCTGTGAAAAAGCTGTTAATATATTCTTTCGTGAAAAATAACCCACTTATATGGGGCGTTTAGAGGAATTTTGGAAAAGTGAAAGGAAAGAAATAGTATGGTCAGCCAATTTCAATGAAAAACCTCTACAGAGTATGATACTGCATGTAGAGTCAAATTATCCAACAAAAATTGCTGACCCCAGATGTGGAAGAAAATCATTACTCTTGTTCTAGAACATGCAGTTAATCCTTGATGGGTGGAAAAAAAACCAAAACAAAACATAATTCATCTAGTAATAACCAGAAGGGCTTTAACTCTATCATAAATGATATGAGTTATCAACTCTCTTATTTTCAGGAGAAGATATATGTAATCAGCATAATGACATCTGTTTGGTTGACATAATAGCCCAGCATCTTTTTCTTCTTGTAGGAGATGATCTACATACACACCTGCTGGTAACCACGACAACTGCATCCTCATCATCAACCTCCCAGCGGGGTCATGACAACGCATGCATTCATAGCATGCATTCTCAGCAATCCACAAACACAGAATCAAGCACCAAGGGCTACCCAAAGAGGAGAGGAGAGTGGGATGAATTTAGAGAGATTCACAAACGCAGAATCGAGTACCAAGGACTACTACACAAGGAAAAGGAGGAGGGAGATGAATCACAAACAAAGAATCGAGTATTAAGGACTATACAAGAGCATTATTTGTATTCTTCTTTTACCGATAAAGCCTTTTTAAATAAACAAATTTGTACACTTAATGCCTTCTCTTGTACTCACAATGTTCAATTTAGTACATCTTATTCAAATCTACAGAATTCTCTCCTTCCCTCACTTCCATTTTTCTATTATATTAAATATCGTCTCTCTCTCACCCTCTTTTCTTTCTCCCCTCTCTGCCAGCCCCAAATCTCTTTCCCTCTCCATCTCTCTCCTCTCTTTCTCTGTATCCATTCCCCCCCCCCCCCTCTCTCCAAAGTTGTCTCTTTCTATGCCTATTTGTCTCTCCATCTGTCTGTGTCTCTCTCTCCCTCTATTTCTCTCTTTCTTTCTCTCTCTATATAGCTCCCATATCACTCTCCTTCATTTTCAGCTCTCTCTCTCTCTCTCTCTCTCTCACTCTCTCTCCTTCTCTCTTTATCTCTTGGTTTCACAGCTGACTACACCCCCTAGTCAGGAAATCTCCACCGGCAGCATTACAGTCGATCATTCCGCCTCTGTGCATGGAGCTTCAGATATATTACCCCTCTAAAGAGATTATTGGTAGGGTCCGCCCAACTCCGACGACCGCAGCACAACACGACCCTTAATCATATTACCCCACTCTCCCCATCACATCTACTTCACAGTTGCCGAGAATTAACCCCTTGGACGCACCCCAGGCGTGATTCTGGCAGCACCACTATGAAATGCCAAGATAATTTGATTGTATCTAGAGTTGCAAAGGGTTAATAATGCGGCCTGCTAGAATAGTGCTGTATTATGCGTTGACGTACATCTTAAGATGCTGTAATGTAATTTCAAGTGTACAATCCTCCACAGAATAACATAGTGCTCACTACTCCAAGAAACAGCACGTAGGCAGACGACGAAGTTTGGCTTGTGGCTAACCTATCACAGTTTCTTGTCCTTCATACATGTATCCCACTAATATGTTAAGCATCTTTAAAGATAAAGTTGAGTTCTGGTCATGCATTGCATTGTGAAAGAAACTGTCTCAAAGCAATTGGGAAAGGTTGATTATGTCTACGTAAGAATTTGTGTATATTTGTGAGGTTTTGGAGTCATCAAAATGATAAGAAATCAACCCAATCTTGCTGAAAAGTACATGCGCTGCACACAGAAATGGGTATTTGGAACTGCACAAACGTGTGGCATGAAATATTGGCCCAAACAATTCAGCTATTTCTCGTCATATTTCGAATATGAGCGCATTTGAAGAGCAATCCTTTTCAGAGGGCATTCTACTGCATGTCTTTTCAAACTGGCATCAAAAGAATGAGAAAGCTCAAAAATAATTTTTCACCTTTCCCAGTTAACTCAACCTTCTCTTTAAATAGTGGTCGAGTATGGAGCTTAATAACTTTTACATCAAGTTTTAAATGTGTTTCTCGCTCTCACTTAGCAGGCAATTGAATTTGATTGAATGTGAACTAATAGTTTAAAGGTGTTTTATCTGAAATTTTTCATATGGCTGATAGTCTTCTCTTCTTCTAGTAAAAATATTCAAAGGGCTGCACATTTTCGCAAGCACTATTTCGAAGACGAAAATCAAAATGATAATTTCTTGTACATGTACATGTAAATAAATGTAAAGACATTGTGCAAAATAATGATATTTATGAAGAAAATCTGTTCTTGTACCATAGCACATATCTCAATATTGCAGCAATGTCTGCAGATGCACTTCCAAAGAGCTTTGGATTACATACATGCATGTGGCCCTTCCATCAACTGTTTTACATTGATTATGTGCACATGCAATGCAGATGAACTGGTTTTCACACCTTTTTTTTTCTCCTCCTAATCATCATCATCAGCTGCATCTTCTATCCATTGCTGGTAGTGTAATCAACCTCTTCTTACAAAAATACAATTATCTTTTTCTTACAACTCTGACATGAATGTACATGTAAGATGCATTTACAAAACACATGCACATGTGGAGGTGCAGTTCCGTAGTCGAGTGGTTTATACACTTCAGTGGAGATGTGAAGGTCATAGGTCCAATCCCCATCACAGCACTTTAATCGACTGAGGTGTTTAATCTATATTGCTTCTCTCCACCCAGGTGTGAAGTGGGCATCCTATACGATGCAAATGTTGTTATCGTCTGGTCAGCATTATGCATATCTTAAAAGGACACCTGCTGTAATGCTCCCTAGAGGGTACCATAAAGCACTTAATGTAGAGGCATTGTATGTGTATAAAACACTATATAAACCGAGAGTATTATTATCAATATGTAATTTCTAAGTGTTGTGAATGACTTCATATCTTCGGAAGAGAGGAGGGGGTAGCAAAGGAAGCCTACACATGTGACCCCCCCCCCCCCTCCCCGGCGGATCCAAGGGGGCCTTTTTTGTTGTTGTTGTTTGTCAGCGATTTTTAAAGTTAAAAATAGACCCCAAAATGCTGCTGAGTGATGACCCTTTTCTGCCCCCCCTTCAGAACAAGCAAATAAATTGTACTAATTAAAACTATGACTCAAAATACACACCTGTCTAATGATACATGGTTGTATGTTCCCCAGCCAAATTTGAGAATGCTTCTTTTTAATGACTTCATATCTTCAGTAGACATAATAAAGGAATTTTTAAGATAAGATGTTCATTTTTTTTTCTTCAATATCTAACATCATTCCATGACATAGTTCGCTACATCAGTTCATTAATAATCCTTATCCATCTCTCAAGTCCACACATGTCCATGTACATGTAGCATGTATTGCATAATAATTGCATACAGTGTGCAAGTGTGCAAGTGTGTTAATCAACATTGCATCATAGCTTAATGAACCATCACCAATAAAGCATAAACCTTCGGCAGTTTCAAAACACCGTTGCCATGGAAACAAGGTGACATCCTTTTTTTTTTCCTGTAAGATGCTCACTCGCACTGTACCAAGCTGACTTCTTCAAAAGAATAAAGCTGTACCCTTTACAACCAAAGTCTATCTCATTTCAAACTAATTACACTAATAACCGCTCTCTCACACATATCGTCTGTTTGAAGCCAGAAGGGCGTTAACTCTGTGTGAAATTATACGAGTTAACGCCCTTCTGGCTCCAAACAGACGATATCTACTCTTCAAGATAAAGAACAGTAACAGTACAATGAAAAGGAAACTGGAATGAAACATGGCATGAATAGGATCATATTGTCCTGCTTGTACCAGGGGATGTTTTTGATATATTCCATCCACGATTTCTGATGAATTTCAGAGTATACATTCGTGGAAGGAATACCATAAAGTGGCAATACAGACACAGAGCCATGCAATAGGATCACCTCGTTTCCATCTCATTACACTAATGACTCCTCGCTTACACACCCCCTCTTCAAGATAATAAACGGTGGTGAAAAGGTAACTGGAACAAAACATGCTTCACATATAGTCTCATGTAGTTCTGCTTGTATCAAGAGACAATTTGATGGTCCATCCATTATTTCAGATGAATATCCAGGGTAAAAGGAACGCCAGAGAGGGGCTATACAGAGCCCTAATCTAGGATCCTTCTTCGCTAACATTAACAAGATTACAAATTTTGCAGCCAGAGGCTAAAATGTCTTAATGACCTTACATTTATGTGCAGTAGACAGCATTGCTAATACAAAATAAAACAGGATTAACCATAATACCTTTGGAGGAATAGCTGAGGTATGGCCACAGACAAAACATTGCCATGAGGGGGAGGGGCTAGGCTCAACTGAATTTTTACGACGGGGACCGATTGACATTTTGAGGATTTGAACATGCATGCATTAGCCCCTTGTTTAAAATTTGAATTGGGTGGGGGGGGGGGGGGGGGGAATCATTAAAATCTGGGGGCCCGTGTATCGTGAAACCCTGTTTGTGTTGAGCTGGGGGGGGGGGGGTCATCATTGAAATTTGGAGGCCTGTGTGTCGTGTAACCCTGTTTGTGTTGAGCTGGGGGGGGGGGGGGGTCATCATTGAAATTTGGAGGCCTGTGTGTCGTGTAACCCTGTTTGTGTTGAGCTGGGGGGGGGGGGGTCATCATTGAAATTTGGAGGCCCATGTGTCGTGTAACCCTGTTTGTGTTGAGCAGGGGGGGGGGGTGGTCATTAAAATTTGGGGGCCTGTATGTCGAGTAACCCTGTTTGTGTTACGCTGGGAGAGGGTGGGGGAGGGGATTCCAGAGGTTTGTGTTTCCATCTTAAATTATTAGTACTTATAACCTACATACACTGCAATTTTTATCTTTGCTTTTTTATGAAATTATGTTAATTTTTTTTTCTACATGATATTAGAGACAGCCGAGAATGATTTTTTTTTTACCAAAATGTATCTTTATTTATGATCAGTAAACATAAACATGAATAAATGGTAAAAAATGGCAACTACTTGACATCTGCATCTATCTGTAGGCAGGGTATAAACCATTCCCATCTAGTCTCTACATCAGCTAATTGAAATGTGCAGGGCAGCTTTTTAGTCAACAGAGATGAATGAACTCTACATTTACAGCGAAGATAACGGTACCAATTAGTTAAATTGTCTACCAGAAAAGGGCAAGGCCTGGAAATTGAATCAATTTCAATTTCATGAAATAGATCCATTAATAATTTAAATTTTCTGCATGCAATCCATGCACAGAATAGAAATTAGCTTACAGATACCTTCCCCTTTATAAGGGGCTTTATTAACATTTAAATATGCTCATGGCATTTTGCAAATTAAAAAAAAAAATTAAAAAGCACCTACATGTATACCTACACATTTCCTTAATATCAATCCATAGAATAAGTCAAATTAATGAGGTAATGAATGAAATAATAAAGAAAAAACAAGCCAGAGTAATTCAGAATGTTAAATTATAGTCAAAAACATGCCCCTGCAGCAGAAATGTTATTAAATTGAATTGAAGTGCGGTGCTTTCTAAACCTGCTCCAATCAAACACATTGATTTTTACCGCTCTTTGCAAAAAGAAATGAACCAATATTGAAAGCTAAAACTGAAAATGAAAGAATCCAATATATTGACCCAATAACTAAAGCTGAAATTGATTTTTCTTTTCAAATGAAAAAGTCATCAGGAAGGTTGAAGGATAAAAATGAACTCTAAATGTTGTGAGCTACCCTGAATTTATCATGAAGCAACTGAGCTCTTAATAGGCATTGAAATAGTCATCTGTAGAAATCGAAATTGGTTCCTGCTCTGTTAGCTTATAAAAATTCCTTTTAAATGATCCCCAGATATTTCACATCGTCAGATTATGCAAAATATATTCAGATATGTAAGAATAAATCACATCATCTATTAAATTATCAAAAGAAAAAGAAATCAATTTCAATATTATGAACCTTTACAAAATTTATCTCTTTCTTTATCAAACTGAATTCAAATTTCATCTGAAAGTAAAATATTCAAGGCTCCTAGTTATTTTTAAGGAAAGATATTTTTTTGAATTTGATTGTAGTATGTATAATACATGTATTGTTATGGATATGCAACTCCTTGCTCATGGCAGATCCTGGATTTTGTAAAGGGGGAGGGGGGACAATTCCGAAAAAATCATTGACAAGCCAGAAAAGGGGGTTTCAGTTGCCTATTGGGTCTAAAATATTTGAGAGGGGGGGGGCACAAAAACACAACTAGGGGACACAGTTTTTTTGTGTACTCCAGGAATACATGGCTGGGTTTTAAAAGGTTAGCACATATCAGTTGTGCTTTTACCCTCCATACAAGACCACAGAGTCGCTCCCAGGGTAGATCTCTCAAGCCATACGTAGAATTCGCCTTGTCATGTCACAAAGATGTGTCATGCTGAAATTTATGGAATGAGATCGTTTGAGAAGATACCGGGTGTGTTGGGGTCAAATATCCAAGCTTCTTTGTTTTCAAGAATCACACTCACTGTCACTGAAGTTCAAGTCACTGCTATTAAAGGAGAATATGCAATGCCAAACGTATAAAATGTAACCTTTATGTGTTTCTTGGTCTCATTTTGGCAATTGAAAATCTCTGACCAAGAACTGGATTAGTATAGGCTATAGGAATTATCCAATGAACAATTTTCACTGTCCAGAGCATGTGTTGTAGAACCTTGATTTCAAATAAAAGATGTCTTCTTTTTGGAGTCAGAATGGCATTAACTCTGTGTAAGAGCCTAAGAGGATATGAGTTAACGCCCTTCTGGCTCCAAAACAGATGATGTGGTCTGGTTCCGCTGCTCAATATTAATCTGGATGAAAATCAGTGTTCCACATGTCCAAACAAGACAAGCTCTTGCTCTTCCTCGAACAAACTATTGGACAGAACTAAAATGTGGGCAGATTCTAATGCCTACAGCACTTGAAGAGATATCAACACACTAAAGTTTTTATTAGTTTTTATTTCTACATTGAGGCCAGGCATCACTTGCAACCTCAATCGTATCCGCCCAATTAAGAATATTCATCTTCTGACCCTGCATAAATCCCTTTCAAACCTAGTTTCCAAATCTATATCAATTTCATCTGAGGCCTTGAACTCAATGCAAAGTGCTCGTCTGACTGTTAATTGAATAAAACGTTTCGTTATGAAATTCTATGACGGCAAGGTGAGGCTGTGATTGCAAATGAAGGTTATGGGTTAATGTCTAAATCCACTAGCTTAACACGATAAAAGGCAGTAGCTAATCCAGGAGGTACAGGGGGAATGTGCCTCCACCCCCCTCCCCCCCCCGGCCCCCCCCCCCTCCCATGCAGAATCCAATCTGGCATGTTCCTTGCCTCCTGCAGCAATTCTAGCATAAATGAAGAAATCATTTTTTTGTTTGCTTGTTCGAGAATTTTGGAGTTGACAAAAATTAACACCTAACAATTCTGATTACCTTTTCCCTGGCTTGTCAGATTTGGGGGGGCCAATGCACTCCCCCCCCCCCCCCCCCCCCAAACGATCTGAGAATCCTGGACCCGCCAATGAAAGTTACTGGATATCTGATCTTTTTGTTACTGGATGTTTAGACTTGAAATTTGCCTTCAGCACCCATTAGCCAATATCTGAATAAACCTATGGTATGTCACCTACATTTGTCTACCTTCCATAGTAGTTTAACTGTTTATATGCCTGGATCAAATCCCTGGACTACCACATTGTCTGTTCCATTGGTCGACCAAGCAAGTAAAGAGTGAAAGGGCTTTTCTTTCAAAGCTCTGCAAGACATATTATCTTGCTTTTTGTTGATACTTTCAAAACTCACAATTTTTCAAGCTGCTGCAAAAAAAATTTTACCTCATAAAACTACAGTGATGTAATAGGCAAGATAGAGATGAAATATGACTTAGCCATACCTGCTAAATATGCCTGTTAAATATGGATTTTAAATAAATTTCAAATAAACTATTTATCCATTTCTCACTAATCTGTAGGTAGTGTCAAGAGATTTGATGGAGGGGGGGGGATGATGTGGGAGGGACTCAATCAAACACATTTTTATTGTTAGGAAAACCCCATCAGACTGGAACTGTAGACTACACAAGTACATGTATGTGATGGAAGTGCGACACGATTTTATGTAATGAATGAGCCAGAAATCCTCAAGGTTGTCTGATTCGCAACCAACTCATGATACACTGTACGCTGAATGCACAATGACAAAGTACCCTGGTAAAAACACAATTGTATACATTACATACATGTAGTGAGTTATACCCATTCATGAATCTTTTAATTTAGACCAGTGGCAGATCTACGGGGGGGGGGGGGGGGGGGGGGGGGTTTAAACCCCCCCCCCCCCCCCTTGGGCTGCCAAGTAAACATTTATTTGGGCAAAAAAGAGAAAAAAATAGAGCATGCAAGTATGCTTAAGATCGCAAGCTAGCAACCCTAAAAATGAAAAATCTCCCTACTGTAGGAGGGGGGATACCCCCCTCCCACACCCTCCCCCCTCGCTCGCTTCGCTCGCTTCCAAGTAAACATTTATTTAGGCAAAAAAAAAAAATAGAGCATGCAAGTATGCTTAAAATCGCAAGCTAGCAACCCTAAAAATGAAAAATCTCCCTACTGTAGGAGGGGGGATACCCCCCTCCCACACCCACCCCCCTCGCTCGCTTCGCTCGCTTCCAAGTAAACATTTATTTGGGCAAAAAAGAGAAAAAATAGAGCATGCAAGTATGCTTAAAATCGCAAGCTAGCAACCCTAAAAATGAAAAATCTCCCTACTGTGGGAGGGGGGATACCCCCTCCCACACCCTCCCCCCTCGCTCGCTTCCAAGTAAACATTTATTTGGGCAAAAAAGAGAAAAAATAGAGCATGCAAGTATGCTTAAAATCGCAAGCTAGCAACCCTAAAAATGAAAAATCTCCCCCCTCGCTCGCTTCGCTCGCTCGGCTCGGTCTCTACGCTCCCTCGCAATACCCAGCTCAGCCCCTCAAACCCCCTCCTTGGAAAAAAGTTAGATCCGCCCCTGTAGACCCATCAACTAATTAAAGCAAGGAGTTAAAGCCCGGGGGGGTCTGTCCTCATTGCAAGGGGGGTATCAGGCGCGACCAAAAAATCACGTAAAAAGGGTTGTTTTTCAAGATCGGGCACGTTACGTACGTAACGTGAATAGGGTCTCAAAATCACCAAAAATCAAGAAAAAGGGTATCTTTTTCAAAGTGATGATTTACGCATTTAGGGTCATAAAAAATCAACTTACGTACTTAGGGTCATTCAACACTAAAACAAGTTAAAATCACCATTTTTAGCTGAAGCTGACGTCATAGCCTGTTTTGCATAAATCAACATAAACTGGATCATTATTTGCAGGCTAACTCGGCACTAGGGCGAACTCGGCCTTGGGGGGAAATCGCGCACAGAGTTGAATTGATCGCAAAGTACTTGTGTTGAGACGGTGTTAGCATGGACTTAACTCTTGAAATACAGTCGCCTCGCAGTGCCGAGTTAGCCCTAGTGCCGAGTTAGCCCGATCCCCAGGCCATACGTCAAACAAACAACAACAAAAAAGACAAAAAGAAAAAGAAAAAAAAAACACATGAAATGAAGTGTGTAATTTGATATCTTAACTTAATGGAATTAAATCAAAAGTAAAGATAATTACACTTAAGAACTGTCTTTTTTGAGTAATTATTAAATGGATGTTGATTGATGTGAAGTCCCGGTGTGAAGGGAAGTTTCATGAATGTTCCGTAATCATGATTAGAATTTCCCGGTTAGAATTTACAAATTATTTAGACTGCCTGATCAAGGGCCTCATGCAAGGAAAGTAAATTGTTTTTACTTGCTTAGGGTATAAAAAATTGTTATTTGCTTAGGGGTAGGAAAAACTGGTTATTACTTGCTTAGGGGTTTACAAAAAATGATTACTTACTTAGGGTAGCAAATTACACGTAATGATACTTATTTAGGGTGTATTTTTTGCATCACGTTAATACTTGTTTAGGGTGCTTTTGGCGAGTCTCTGGTCACGCCTGATACCCCCCTTGCAATGAGGACAGACCCCCCCCCCCCCCCCCCCCCCGGGAGTTAAAGCACAGAACCTCTGATAAACTCCTCGATTAAAGGAGAAACTGAAGAAAACATTTTGACTGGAAAAAATGTAACTGGAAAATTGTGGCTGGAAAATCTTAATGTTTTAAAATTAAATCTCAATTTGTTCAACTTCACCTCTTGTCAAACATTTAGACGTACCCCATGGAAAACATACTTCATACTTGAAAGAAATCTTTCAATCTGTTTCAGGGAAACTACAAGCAGCACATGAAAAATTAATTTATCATGATATACAAGGAACATAGGAACAATATTTAATAGAACCAAAATCACTGTCAATCAAAGTCATAGAGAGACGTTTCCTATTACTTTCTTTTTTTCTCGCTTGCTTTACTCGTTCGCAAAAATAAAAAAAAATGGAAAAGTTGATATTCAGACAAGAGCTTCAGCCGCTCTCTTGAAATTGTGCCCATATGCCTACAGCAGGACTACAGTGACCAAACAGTATTAATAATTTTTCGATGCTTTCTGCCACAACATTTTTTTTTCTATGCATTGTACATTTAGAAATAAAAAATGAATTGCGTTACAGAAAGCATTATTACATTAGGTAGTGTAATGTTCACACCTTTATTCCCAAGCGTTTTAATAGGACACAGGCACAAAGAGTGATCATGCGCAGGGGCTGTGTTGCTAGGCTATTTTTGAATTTTTTGAATGGAGGTGGTGTGAGAACAAATCTTTTGACAGGTTAGCTAAAATACTCCCCAAAAGTCCCCAACCCTCCACTACCCCCCCCCCCCAAAAAAAGGAAAGTGCCAACAAGCACATGTGCATTTTGCCTGATTTCAAATTTGCCAACAGATCCTTAAAATAAAGAAGAGGTCATCTAAAAATTCCAAATTTGATGAAAGAGTAACACTTCTACAACCCCCCCCCCCCCCCCGTGATACCTGGTCTGTATGTCAATTTACTGAAATGAATTAAGTCAACTCTAATTGACCATCAGAATCAAAGGACCTTGAATTAGTATCCATCTCACTGAATGGAAGGAGTATGAACGTACCTCACTTCTTGGGTGTGCATGTGTGTGTGTCAACAGATTGAAATGAATAATTGAGATCAGGGTCCTGTTTCATAAAACTTGTTATCAATAATAACTGCCCCATTTCTATATGACAAATTTGCTCTCAGCCAATCAGATTCAAGAATTTCAATAGCTTATAACAATTCTTGTAACTTGTTATTGATAACAAGTTTTATGAAACAGGGACCTGAAATGGGAACCTTGAATAAGCGTCAATCTCTTGGATGAAAGGCGTGTGAACACATCTCATTTCTTCTTCCCCAAATGAGGAATCCATGACAATTCTATGCTTCTCCATCAATGGATTTGCCAATTGCTCACTCATGTATTTGGGGCTGTTTCAATATCAGCGGCAGTCAAATTTCCAATTTAAAGAGGAGGTCGAATTCTGGGAAAGGTAGAAAATAATTTGTGAGGTCAGGTTGGAAGAAATACTCCCTGAAAAGGATGCTCTTCAAAAATGGCAAGAAACAGCTGAAGTGTTTGAGCCAAAGTTTCATGCCACTTGTCTGTGTAGTCCCATATACCCATTTCTGTGTGCAGTGCATGTGATTTTCAGCAAGACTGACTCAATTTCTTCTCATTTTGGTGATTCCAAAACCTTTCAGCATACATCAATTCTCATGGACTATATACTGTAATCAACCTTTCCCAATTGCTTCCAGACAGTTTCTTTCACAATGTAATCCCATGACAAGAACTTAACTTTATCTTTAAAGATGCAACTCCACCGGTATAAATTGGCAATATTCAGGTTTTAAAAAAAAATTGTCATTCACAATGTAGGGTCACTTGGCTAATTGGATACCTTAGTTCAATCATTTCCTTCGGTTGGATTTCTTTCACCTTTGATATGATCAACTGGAATTTTCAGGGGCTGTTTTGTATCATGGTACCCACAGCATTTTTTCTCCTCTGAAACTGTAACAGAAGTTTTTGAACATGTTTGCATTTGCCTATTGAAGGAGGTCACTCCAATACTGCTGTCTGGTGTATGTGGTTATCCTGTTGAAAATCTTGTACATATATATGTGAATGCCATTTACTTAATCAACAGTTAATCTGGGCTTAATTTCATCAAAGATGTAGGATTAGGGTTAGGGTTAGTGTCCGATCCCCCCCCCCCCCCAAAAAAAAAATCTGACAAGCACCTCCCCCCCCCCCCCCCAAAAAAGGGGGGTGGTCCAAACCCCATGCATCCCACCTAATCCCTCCCCAATCTGCCCCTGGACAGAGTCAAATATACTGTGTACATACAGGAATGTACCTTTGAGAGTGGTAGCTTTTACATCAATGATTCTTCAGCATGTGTCTTTTTTTCAAATGTTTAAAAACGGGTCACAATTTTTCACTTACATGTAGGCTTTCTCAGATATTCATGTAGTCAGTCATATTACAACTCATGAACAATAAAGAATAACAATATTAACTTTACTAAACAATGATAATGATGAAAAAAAGAATATCAATAGGCTTAATAGCAATAATAATAATAGTAATAATAATGATAATAGTAATAGAAGTAATAATAATAATAATAATAATAATAATTATAATATAAATAATAATAATATCAATAATAATAATAATAAAATAAAAGTAACAATAATAATATTATCAACATAATAATAAGGGTAATAATAATAGTGATAACTTTTAAACAATAAAAATAGTAATAATCAGTGTCAGATTTTAGGGGGGGCACTTCCAGCCCATGCCCCCCCCCTTTGAATGAAAAGTGTACATTGAGCCCCCTCTTTTTGAAATTGCCCCCCCCCAAAAAAAACAAAACAAAACAAAACAAAACAAAACAAAAACAAAAACAAAAAAACTGTTAGAACTGATACTGATTACCTTTTTTCTTTGTTTTTCTTTTTTTTGCTGGAAGAAAAATTTACCCCTAAATCTGATAACCTTTTTTTCTTTCTTTGCCTGTCAGAAAATTTTCAGAGATTTGTGACCCCCCCCCCCCCCTTTTTTTTTTTTTTTTTACAAAATCCTAGATCTGCCCCTGGTAATAATAATCATATTAATCATATCAATCATCATAATAACAGGGCCTAAACCAAAAAAGTATCATCATCATCATCATCATCATCACTGAAATTATGTCAAAGTTCATATGTCATATTTCCACTGGACTCTCTAAATAGAGCAGTGACCCCACAAGCCCAAGCCAGGGCAAGGTCATGGCCACTCACACTTACGCGAGGTTATTGGCCATGAAGCTGATTCATCAAATGAATCCACACTGTCACTCATAATTATTTAATATATGAAATTAGCGAAGAAATATCCAAATTAATCATATTAATATTACTAATATATATTCGACAGCTTTGAGCAAACAGGAAACAATTGATTAAAAACGCAGAAGTGCATATCTGCCAAGGTGAATAAAACGTCGAACTAAGTAAACTTAGCTAAGATTCGTCACTGATGATCACTCAAGAAAGGGCCAAATGAAGCGCATCGATGCCCTGGGGTTCGGGCGAAGACGTTGATGCCGTCCGCTGATCTCTCCGCGGCGCAACTGGAAGAACGCCAAACATGTGCAAACATCTATCTCAGATTCGAAAATAACATCTTGAAGAAAACGAAAATGGGAATTTCTTACCTTGCTGTTTAAGACAACCCATGTTTGGTTTGTGGAAGCCATTCTCGTCGACTGATGAGCTTGATCTTGTAATATAGAATGATAATGTCCCAAAGCCTGCGTCCAAATCCACCTGTCACGATCACAGCACCTCAGCTCTCACCAGCTGCACACAACGCTCGTTTCTTGGGTGGGATGGGGAGATCTTGGAAATTGAAGAAAATCAATAATATGTGTCTCGCCGCGACGAGGTCGCGAAAGGACAGAGATGGCGCTATACCACATATTCACACGTTCTCCATGAACTAAGTAATAATTGCCAAATTTAGCACACCAAAAGAGAAGAGTGAAGAATGCAATTGTACAAAAAGTAAGAGAGATAGAACTGTATGTACCCGTAGTGGTAGAATAGTCAAAAACCAGAATGGCTTGTCTTGTAAAAATGTTTTTATACAATGTTTTATCTATTATATTCAAACTCATAATGTAGGTACTATAATAAATACGTTTCTTTGTGTGTACTCTCATACCCCGAGAGGGGGTCGATAGAGTCAATAAATCTTATCTTATCTTATCTTATTTATCTTACCAGACTACTCTAAAACCATGCAGAAACGTATATAATATTATATTTTAGGTTCAGTGCCGTAGAGGCAAGGGGGCATACACCCTCCCAAATCGAAAGGCAAAACGGAAGGTGGAGAGAAGGTGGAGAGAATGAGGGGGGGGGGGAATAGGGGGATAACGAAGGAAGGGGAAAGAGCGACGTGAACAGAAGATGAAAGGACCCCTTTGTCATGTTTGTGACTTTATTAATTCACATTTTATCACCAGAGTAAGACTACTGAGCCATGGAAATACAGGGGCTACATAGTTTGTGTTATATATAAATGTTTATTCGAAAAGTTTTATTTACTTCTATGATTCCATCATATTTTCAAAAAAAGAACCAATAAACGTTAACTGATAGGAAATAAAAAATAAACCAAATTAACAAATCAATGTTTAATAATTTAGGGGACTTGTTAAACAAAGCCAACTCAGAGTTTATTCAGCTCTCCTATTTTATTTTCTAACAATGTAATTATAGGCTAACTGATATCCAACTCCTATTTCGCTTTATGTACGAATATAGAAAGGTATGTTTGTTTGAATTGATTTTTTATTTGATTTGATTTGATTAGTTTCCACGATCAGTTTACATAATGTATGTACAATGAGAAAGCGAAATATTAGCATATAAATCAAATGGCATAATACAAAGGATGATACATATATGATAACAGCTCAGTATAATAGTAAAATATTTTCCAGCAGAAGTAGTAAACGCATACAGTATATACACTTGTGGGGGAACCTATTAAAAGCGAGGCTTGTCGAGTTAGGTCCCCATTAAGGAAAGAAAAGGAGCTGGAAAGTAGAATTGGAGAGATCAAGATGAGAAGAAACATGTCGCTTACATAATTAGAAATGAAAGGAATAAATGAATTGAACTTAACTGAATGTTGCCCTATATGGCATTCATGCATAAATATCGAATCATAATATAACGTACCAGTATTATACACACGCTTCAATGAATTGTCATTCATCACATACATGCAATTATCGCAAAGCTAAATTACTGACAGGCAAAATGTCCCCTTACATGCACGTTTCTCGAATCAGGAAATCATAATCTACTGAATGTGTGTTAACTTTTATTCACGTTCTATTGATTTATGAATCAATATCATGAAGCTCGGGACCCCGTTTCATAAAACTTGTTATCAATAACAAGTTACAATAACTGTTATAAGCTACCGAAATCGCTGCATTTGATTGGCTGTGAGCAAATTTGTCATAGAAATGTGGCAGTTGTTCATGATAACAAGTTTTATGTAACGGGGCCCAGATTTGCATTGTTATCACTGACTCAATACCATTTACTATAAGGTAAGAGTATCGTATGTTTTAAACAAAATTGTATTCGTCAGGAATACAGTAGTCCTATCAAAGCATGAAATACACGGTGTGTAGGTATGAATCTGTTTGGTTTGAATCAATCGATATGCTCTCATTTAATTGCTAACTGTCGTTGTGATTTACAACCATGCACTGTATATACCTTTAGTGTGATTTGAAATAGACATTCTATAAGCGGACAACGCAAGGGCGTCGATGGGAGGGGGATGACTACCCCAATCATGACCCCAATAATTTTGGAATTAATTGCGCATACTGTATCAGGGGCGGATCCAGGATTTTGTCAAAGAGTGGGCACAATGCTGTAAAAGTACACAATAAAGGGGGCGTTTTTTTGTTGTTGTGTACCTAAGGTAAGCCAGTTGGGTTTCAAAGGTGGGGGGGGGGGGCACGGGCCAGTTTTCCCCTATGTAAATCCGCCACTATACTACATGGGGTCTGAAACCACCCCTTCCTTAAGACAATATTCACCACCCCCGGCTGGTTACACATAGGTGATGGAGTTTATGGAGTCCATATCTCCCCTAATAATTGTTGGGGGTAGCATGCCCACGACTTCATTTTTGTT
>CM046838.1:31025478-31281483 GCA_025618425.1 Heliocidaris tuberculata
TAGAAATTACCCTAGTGAGGAAACAGTAGAGTACAAACATCAGACTCCAGATGGTCAAATGTGCATGTCTTCAACCCGCTGACACGATGCCTTGTGCACCCCCCCCCCCCCCCCCCCCCCCCCCCCACTAGCCACTGGTAGATATTAAAGGTCATGTAAAGTTTTGGTAAGCCCTCAAAAACTGTTTGTCAGATTTCTTCAATTTTTGTTGATAAATAGCAAGATACTAGCAATACTAAGACACTGTGAAGATTTCGCCTCCTAAAGTTTAATATTAAAGGTTCCCTTTTATGGAATTACAAAGGAACTTCAATTAGTAGACTTTTCTACTGTGAATCCAGATCTGTCAACCATTTTACCTGAATTCCATTCATTAATCTGTAAACTTGAAAATAAAAAAATAATTGGGAACGCCCCAAAAAATTTTGGAAAATCGGTCCAGCGATCGATGACGTCATGTGACGTCACACTCAGAATGCTTGACTCCACGCAAGCTGAAAGTGTGTGTGTAGGCTATTGAACTTCGTGTAGATCCTAGCTTCGACTTCGTGTCCTAGCTTCGACTTCGTGCCATTACAGCCCTTCATTTTAGTTTTTTTTTAATCCTATATCAACGAACGATAACATCTTCAGACAGAAGAAATAAAAGAGGAATTAGGGGCACGGCCGTATTTGTTTGAACCAGACATGTCGGATTCTGATTATATGACAGAGACGTCCCTGATTTCAATAACGGAGAAGATATCGACGGGAGACTTGGGAATTATAACTAGTAATTCCTTTTGATAATTAGATTGCCGATTAAATTTTAATTTACGCATATCCACTAATTATGAATCTTGTTTGCGCTTGCAAAATGCCCCAGTCCTGATGAGGCTGAGCTGATAGCTGATCGAGGCAGTGAGCTCGACGTGCGCAGGTGTACACGCCGTGCCGTTCGGTCGTTCGCCTGCTGACCCTGCCTGGCTTGGGCTTGGGTAGGGTTTTACTGGTGCATGGGGTGGTAGCGTTTTGTTTCTAGTAAATTCTAACATTGATATCCAGAAAACCCTTAGCTCTCCTGTTACCTTGCATGTTTTCATTGTGCTGCTATGAATAATAAGTACCGGTAGACTAAGTTAGTGTAGGTACAGTGATAGTTGATCAATAGATATATGATCAATAGATACCGTAGATCAAGTTTGATTTTGGGGATGGCATCTTGCTTCAGGGACGGCCTCTTCTTGATGCCAAACGCCGCATGCAGCCCCGTACTATCGAGGAAGTCCTCCGCACAAATGTGCTCGGAACACACGGACACTGCGGTCACTCGGCCCCTTCCAATTGACGCGAGTTAGTTTCACTTTTGAGGTCCATTTTCTTCTAATATTTGGGTCTTTGAGGAATAAATGTAGACTTACACCCTCCTATGTGATGTTGCTGCAACCTGCAAAGACACAGCGTTGCGGCATACTTCGATTTAGAGGTGGATTTCGAGGTGGTATATAACTGCAAGTTAGTTTGCACGCGTGATATATGCAAGATATTGTAAACAAGCACCGGCGATGTCGGTTTGTGACGTCACACGTCAATCATGCTCGAAGAACGAGAATTCGGGGTTTAAAAGGGGGCGGAGCTTAGCAGACTCGTTTAGGCCTGAATACGTGGGGAAAACATTATTTTAAAAATATTCAGATACGTATTCATTGCAAACGGATGTCATTTTTCAGTTTAGATGAGTATCATGTACAAAATAACAAGAATTAGAATTTCATAGAAGGGAACCTTTAAACAAATAAGAGGCAGAAACTAATTTATGTGCCGGGACAGGCACGTAAAATCCCAACAAAGGCAGCATGTGCTATACACTGTAAACACACGTGTAAAACCAATGATGAGTAGCTACACACTGTGCACACACGCTGTCTCTATGCGAAGCCCCAAGATTGCTGTGCGGGGAGCTGTCGGGGTGGAAGGGTCCTAGCATAATGGCAGTGATCAAGCATTCCTTACAGATATTTACACTGAAATTCACCAGAAATCATAGATGGAATACCAAATGATCTCTTACAGACATCTTTTGATACAAGGGGAAAAACATGAGACTATATTTGACATGTTTCTTTCCAATTTCCTTTTTGCTACCAATACTGTACATGAGCTTTAAAGTGTATGCCATGGCAACCTCCTCTTTATTGAAACCAAACACCATACCAGTACATGTACTTTTCCACTTAAAATACTTCCATGAAGCAAATACTCCCAAACTCATGCTCTTTTGTGTTCAGTTCTTTTTTTTAAAGTATAGATCAATCATGAATTGTATTCTGCAAAAAGACAAAAATATGTCCATAGAGTAGAAATACAAGGAGGGTTGTTTGCAATGTCATCAGACTTGACACTACTTACACAAAAGACAAATTGTGTTGATATCTTTTGGTAGGGGGGAAAGTCCACTTTTTATATTGTTCAAGCTGCTTTATAGATATTTGGATAAGGTCAATGAAGTTCAAAGGAAACGGACCATGTAGGAACACTTGTAGGATCAAAGTAGAGTAATCACTTTTTGAATTGTATTCCTTAAATTGGCAGTAAAATGACATCTCCCTGTATATTGCCCATGAAATTTCTTTTTCTCATAGTAAACAAAAATATATGATATCTTTGTTGAGGTCTACTGCAAACCAGAAATTTTTGTGTGCATGAAACTTTCGTGAATTTCACGGGTGGTCGAGATTTGCGAAATAATCAAATTGCAATTTAAACAACATAAAATTATTGCCATTTGCGAAAGTTTCTTGCTGCAAAGTTGACTGTCATTAACAACTAACGAAAGTTTTATGTCACAAAAGTTTCTGATTTTACAGTATTGCATTTTATCAAGTTCAAAATTGATTGCACATGACAGCTTGTAGATTTTTGGAAAAGTGTAGCAATAAAATAAAGTTAGCAATGATTCACCCACTGGCATTTTTTCTGCAATCAGCACAACACAGTTTCTTCTTTTTTTTCATGTTTAATGAACCGATACATTTATTGAATGCTAGCAATGTTACTTGGACTGTGACCGCTAACAAGGACAAAAGTGCCAGTTCATGAAAACTCCAAAACCTATTGATAATAACATGATTGCACATTAATGATGCTTTAATACTTGCATGTCGAAGTTACAAATGTAATCAAATCATTTATTAAAAATAATGTTAAATCAGAAACTTTCGTGACATAAAACTTTCGTGAATTGTTTATGAAAGCGAATCTTGCAGCAAGAAACTTTCGCGAATTGCAATAATTTTATATTGTTTCAATTGTAATTTAATTATTTTGGGCATGAAACTTTCGCAAACCTCAATCACTCGCGAAATTCGCGAGAGTTTCATGCATGCAAAAATTTTTGGTTTTACAGTACTCCAAACTAACTAAAAACTGGATTTGCCTTATATTGCCATTTGTCAGAAACATATAGTTTACACTGGGGGAGCGTTTCATCAAGTGTTTTGTCGGTGGTTTTTACCGACAAATTTGCTCTCAGCCAATCGGATGCAAGGATTTCAGTAGCTTATAACAGTTATTGCAACTTGTCATTGATGACAAGTTTTATGAAACGGGGCCCTGAAATTTTGAAAGGAAATTGAGCATGGAGGTCTTTAGATTTGCCATAAATAAGCGAATACATTGTATAGAATCATTGTTTTCACCATAGAAAGTTGCAACATTTTGTACTCTGTACTCTGTATGATCCTATTCATTTAACCCTTTCAGGACAGGAATTATTTAAGAGCTCAATTGATCACATTTTGTTCTGCAAATTGGCAACAATAATATTTTTCTTTTAGTGCTACGTGGTTCTAATAAGATGTAATGTCTTGAAAATAATATACATGGTTAGTAGCTTTGTTGAAAAGTTGAAAAAGTTGCCAATTTGGACAAAAAACAATGATTTTGAATCTCTCAATGTGTTGCCAATTTAAGGATGTTTAATCTTATTCTCCTTTTTAAAATTCCTGGCATCAAACGCAATATGATCATGCAACAAAAATGGACAGAGTATGTGCAGAATTTTTTGCTCTTTCTACTCATGCATCTGGTATGTTTTTTAAGGCTCTAAATCAAAAGTTATTGGGCCAAACCACAAAATGTGGTCAATTGTCTCGAAAGGGTTAAAAAAGAAAATCATTTCAAATTCTTGGTTTGAATAGTTTAGCTCAATACAAGAAAAAAACTGTCAGTGTTGCCAAATTAAAAAGAAAATTTGATTAGTTAGCCGTTTAAAAATCCCTGTTTCAGTGGGCAGGCGCGCCGGAAGCAATTCTGGATTGGGGGGGCAAACAACCCAGGGGGCTCACTATTTTGGAGGGGGAGGGGGCTCATGTCAAAAATTTTCGGAGGTGACCAGAGGTGTACGCAGAATTTTTTTTTTTTGGGGGGGGGGGACAAGACGCGTAAAAATTTTCAAAGAAACTCGAAAGCGAGATAGCGAAGCAACAGAGCTGGTTACGAGCACTGGCGTAAATCACACATATAATCTTTTATTTTGCGAGCGAGCGAAAAATAACCACTTTTCTAAGTTATATACAATATTTTCATTCCAACTCTTCTTCTTTTTCTTCTTCTTCTTCCTCTCCCTTTTTTTTTTTTTTTTTTTTTTTTGGGGGGGGCGAAAATGCATTTTGCCCCCCCCACTTTTTCGTTTGGGGGGGGCGACTGCCCCCTCTGCCCCCCCCCCCCCCCCCCCGCTTCCGGCGCCTATGTCAGTGGGTACATTCCCAAGTTGTAAGCCACGAGCATAGTCATGCATACCCACCACATGCTCTTTGCTTCATTGGGCCTTACACTCTCTTCCATGTGGTTTAAAACCATGCTTTTGAATTACATGCATACTTGCAACATTCTGTACATGTTATTTTTCATTCTTTGCAAGATATGAAGAGCAAATAATAGCAGAAGAAAATAAATGCTACTCTTGAATTTGAATTTGAAAAGATATAATTGAATTACATTTCCCATTTTTTCACCCATACAGGCCACCCTCTCATGAGAGATGGAACCTTCAGATTGTGAAAAGTTTTATCGAGCTTCAAGTGTTTTATTCCTTCACATCATGGTCAACGAACGGCCAAACGGCAAATACGACTGATGTCATGAGCAAGGTAAGTCTTGGGCTGAATAGGTAAAATTCCATGAAATATGTCACAAGGGGATATCCCCTCTCAGAACCTCCCTCTTATTAGTTAGACCCAGTGGCGTAGCTAGGATTTTTTACAAGGGGGGCAAATTCTGCTTGAAGGGAGACCCGTATTTTTTTCTTCTCTCGGCGCTCCAAAACTCGCTCAGTGCAGGGGGGGGGGGGGGGGGGGGGGGGGGGTAGCGACAATTTTTTTTTTTTGCCAGCACTCAAAAAAGTCGCTCAGTGGGGGGGGGGAGCTATCAGATATTTTCCTTCATAATTCTCTGACAAGCAACAACAAAAAAAATCTCCAAAAAAGAAAAAATCGAGAGAAAGTTGTAAGGGGGGCACTCTGCCCCCCTTGCCCCCACCTCAGCTACGCTATTGGTTAGACCACCCCCCCCCCCCCCTTCCAACCCTACCCATGACTTGGCCCATGCTTACAGCACCGGCAATACCGGTATTCATTTCAATGTGGTCTTGTTTTTTGTGTGTTTAATCTGTCATTCCCTTTTGATTGTGTATTTGTACCCGGTTTGGG
The DNA here is from genome assembly GCA_025618425.1 of Heliocidaris tuberculata. Taxonomy (NCBI): domain Eukaryota; kingdom Metazoa; phylum Echinodermata; class Echinoidea; order Camarodonta; family Echinometridae; genus Heliocidaris; species Heliocidaris tuberculata. The sequence goes on from CM046838.1 coordinate 31,031,166, forward strand.
GTTTTTTTTTTTTTTAGGGGACTATGAAACGGGCTCCGTTCGTGTGTGCGTGTGTGTGTGTGTGTCCGTCCGTGCATCCGTGCGTCCGTGCGTGCGTCCGTCCGTGCGTCCGTCTGTCCGTGTGTGCTCAAATGTTAGAAAATGCTACTTCTCCGTCATTTCTTGGCCGATTTTGATTCTGATTGTTTTATCTGATAGGGCTTGGTGAGGGCTTCCAAACTTCTACACAAAATCGTGAAATTCATTAATTATGCAAATTCATGCAAATTTATTCAAAAGTGACGAAAAATGCTACTTCTCCTCTATTTCACATCGGATTTTGATTCCGATTGTTTTATCTGATAGGGCTGGGTGGGGGCTTCCAAACTTCTACACAGAATTTTGAAAATCATTAATTATGCAAATTTATGCAAATTTATTCAAAATTGACGAAAAATGCTACTTCTCCTCTATTTCACATCGGATTTTGATTCCGATTGTTTTATCTGATAGGGCTGGGTGGGGGCTTCCAAACTTCTGCACAGAATTTTGAAATTCATTAATTATGCAAATTTATGCAAATTTATTCAAAATTGACGAAAAATGCTACTTCTCCTCTATTTCACATCGGATTTTGATTCCGATTGTTTTATCTGATAGGGCTGGGTTGGGGCTTCCAAACTTCTACACAGAATTTTGAAATTCATTATTCATGCAAATTTATGCAAATTTATTCAAAATGGCTGAAGGTTCATAATGTTTTCATGTTTTATATTTCAGTTGTATACATGCATTGTTGGTATTCTCTTCTTTTGCATGCAGTAACATTATTATTTTATTCACTAAAGTTTTTCACTGAAGTTTTAAGGTTCAGGCTAGTTAATTTCCACAGATCTGCACTTCCGGCGGGGACATTTATTACGCATTGCGTAATTTACTCATTCACTTGTTTTGTTCTGTATGTTGAATGATGATTCCAAACTTTTGAATTTATTTCAACAAATTGATTTGATTTAATTTGATTTGATTTGATATGACATGATTTGATTTGTATCCAGATCATGGAGATGACCCAGAAAGGGGCTCGACTCATCTGCATTGAACCAACAGGGATGCAACAAGGACCCTCATTTTCCTCTGGATTTCGTGGACATGCTGGCAGTAAGTTAACCCATTGAGTTCTAAGGCCCTGAGATGACATGGTCTGGAGTCTATGCGTGTTACATCCAAATTACATCCAATGGGTTAAAAGGGAAGTACAAACTGATGAGAAGTTGAATTTAAAGGGAAGGTTGAGTTCTGGGAGGGTGGAAAATAATTTGTGTGCTTTCTCATTCTCCTCGTTATTGGGAAGATTACCTTCCAAGATTACCTTCCAAGAAGAGATATCCCATGAAAAGGATTTCTCTTCTCATATTCAAAATATGGCAAGAAACGGCTGAAATGTTCGGGCCGAACTTTCGTGCCACGTGTATGTGTAGTCCCATATGCACATTTCTATGTGCAGTACATGTGACTCTCAGCAGGATTAATAATAATAATAATACAGTGAAAACTGTCTATAAAGACCGCTCAAGGGAGAAAAGAAAAGCGGTCTTTATGAGCAGGTGGTCTTTAAGTACAGGTTCCTTTGATACATGTTGCAATGAGAAACAGTTTTCAAGGGAAACAAAAATTGTGGTCTTTATAGAAAGGTGGTCTTTCTATACAGGTGGTCACTAAAGCAGGTTGGGCTGTTATAAAAAACTGTTCTTGTATAGCGCATATCATATTATGACATAATGTCCCTATGCGCTTCCAAAGGGTTTGGATATTATTACCCTGGCTTTAGCTCTGGCTGATTACACACAGTGCATTTCAAGGAATAAATCCTGCCAGGTACCCATTTAACACCTGGGTGGAGAGTGGCAAACGTGGATTAATGTCTTGCCAAAAGACACTAGTGCTGGGTTGAGATTCGAACCCTCAACCCTTGGATTGAGAGTCAAGTGAATGAACCACTATACCACGACAATATCTTCACATTTTAGAGATTCAAAAACCTTATAACGTACACTAATTCTCATGTACTACATAATCAACCTTTCCCAAACACTTCCAGGCAGTTTCTTTCACAATGGAATTGCATGGCCAGAACTCAACTTTATCTTTAAGGAAAGCAGAAAAACTAGAGAATGAGATCCCTGAAAATATTTTAAATTCATCAGAAGTCGTGGACAGAACGTCAGCTTATCTTGCACGTGTATCTTTTGATACGGGTAGAAGAATGTTGAGACTACATTGAACATGTGCCAGGTAGCTTAGCGAAACGTGATGGCACATAAAGACGCAGGAAAGGCGCAAATGAAAAATTGTTCAAAATCATCGCTTTATTCCATAGAGGCAGAACCAATATATTAGAATGTACTAACTTAACTGTATTAACACTTTTAAGCAAAATATTATGAAAATTGTTATTCAGATACTTATAAGTCTGATTGCAATTTTAGATGCACAGACAAAACTAGCAATTCTCCTCTTTTCGTCTTTTCTGCATCTTTGCATGCCATTACGTTTAGCTTAGCTACCTCACTCCGATGTCCTTTTCGCTGCCAGTACTATTCAATAATTCTAACTTCTTCATCACAGCCATTGGTGTTGACTTGCTCTTCCACGTACCTCAGCATCCCAACCCCACTCCGTTTGTCTACCATGGCATCCATGTACCTATCAACTACTCTGTCCAAGGGGGGTTTGGCTTGCCCCGATACCAGTGCCTGACTGACCTCAATGCCCAGTTTGGAGCCTTCTTGAACCAGGGGTGGAAGCTGGTGGAGATTAATCTCGACTCTTCACAGCTGCAAAGAGGTGAGAAGAAGGGCCAGTGGGTGATTTCAAGTTTGGTGTTGGTGTTGGTGTTGGTGTTGAGAGGGTGAATTGGGCTGCTGATTCTAGCCCCAACACCGAATTCGGGTTTACAAAAGTAATACCAATCACATTATTGATAGCTCAACACCTAGTGAAGTCAATCCCAGCACCAGCTTCATTTCAGGTTCAGTGTTGTGGCTAGTGCTAGTTTTGCCCCAACACCAACACCAGCTTTCAACACCGAACTTGAATTCACCCAAATGGGAGGCTGTTAGCCTTTGGTAATTTTTACTCATTATTGCCAACACAAAATGAATAAATATTTGATTTTCATTTAAATAGGAAATGCAGGATTTCTCATGGAGAAACTTAACTCTTACTGTGCCAAGGGGTTTCGCTTGTTCGAAGATTTTACCAAAACACAGTGCTATTTTTTCAAACAGCTGTATTTATTTAATCATATCTTATATTGCAAAATGTTGTGCAAAAAAGTTGTAGGAAATATTTATATAATATTGAATGGCCTTGAGTGGGATACAAGGGTACATGTATATCGCACAAGCTATGAGCATATTTCACGAGTCGGCACGACGAGTGAAATATTTTCAAACCGAGTGCGATATACCCATGTATCCCATGAAAGAAAAGCTGTTCAATATTATTATTATTATTTGTATGAAACCTAGTTCTTCAATTTTCACCATTACATTTTCTTATGTTTTTGTATTGACTTCAACATAAAACACACTGGTAGAAACATTATTTTGTCCTTACCCAAGCACCTTACAAGAGCTGCACACTCACATCCATTGTTTTAATCTTTATGTATTTAAACGCGTATTTACTTTTTTACGTCACACGCACCCAAACCATGAGATATGGAAAAATATCACCCGGCTACTTTAACAAAAAACCTTGAGAAAGTTGCACTGTCATCTGGGTACTTTTGCGCAAACTATGAGATACGCCAAATTTTCTGGTCGCCTGAAAACCCTTCATACAAATAATAATTATCAATGTCAATATATCTTCAAAAACTTCACAAGTTATCTACTAATTTCATATTTCACTTTAGAAATAAAAATGATTCATTAACTTTAAAATATAACTAACTTTAGAATGATTGTAAGTATAGTTGTAATTATTGTTATTTGAAATGTAAGACCAGACTCAATGTATTATTTTGTCCTTATTGATATTCAGCAACTGGATTCACAACGGGACAGATTACCATGAATTCTATGTGGTTCTTTGAAAAAGAAGCTGCATATTCCAACGACCCCACACCTCGATGGCAAGGAACTATCGTAACATACCAACACAAAGTGAAGGTGAGCATATTCTTCCTTTCAGCACAGTACATGTAGTTAAATGGTTTAAAGAGAATGTTAATAACAGGTAAGGGGAAAACATTGGTGACGAGTGTTCTGTTGAATTCAGAAATTTGGTCAAAAGGTTTTTCATATAATAATGTACATATATATATATAAAATTGTGAGAAATGAAAATGAGAGAATAATTCTTGCGTAGCTTAAATCAAAGTTTCCCAGAGCTGTCCTCCCTTTTTGAATTTTTGCAAAGGTTGAAAAAGGTTGAATCGAACCCGGGTCGTTGGCTTAGAACGCCAATGCCTTAACCATTAGACCATGGAGACGGGCCAGTGATTTCGGCCGGGTTCGATTCCCAGCGGAGACATTTTTTCAACCTTTGCAAAAATTCAGAAAGGGAGGACAGCTCTGGGGAACTTTGATTTAAGCTACACAAGAATTATTCTCTCATTTTCATTTCTCACAATTATAATTATTTCCACGAGAGTTGCCAAAGCTGTTGTATATGTTATTTCCTTACAATTATAAATATATATATATATTTCATTAGATACCTACTTAGGGCGAAAATACGTGGTAAAAAATGCAGCGAAAGGGGGAAATCGACTATAAGGAGAAATATGCATTTCTCCTTTATGTTTTGAACTAGACTTTCTGACCTTGCCTGCCATATCACAACCTGTAACTTCACTGTCACAATGCTATAATGAGCATCCACCGACATGAGGACCCTTCCATTTTTTTTTTAATGTAGGGTAGCCTTATGCATGCATCTCAAATTTCAGGGTTCATATTGTGCCATGGGTAAAATATGTGCTGTTTGAGGAAATGTCCTTTATCATATCCTTTATTATGTATAAACAGGTTTACATAAATTTTCTCCTTTGCTATGCTTTTTTTTACTATTTCCACTTTTAGGGCGAATTAGTGGTGTACTGTGGAATTAGTGGTGTACTGTGGTGCACAGTTGTCAAAGTAACTCTGATAAATAAAGTACATTGATTTGAATGACTGCTTTGAAAAATAGTTCATAATGATGATGATGATAATTGATCACAATGATGGTGATGATGCTGATTTTTGTATTGATGATTACAGTGATTGTAATTATGATGATGGTGGTGGTGGTGGTGATGATGATGATAAGGATGAAATCAATGAGGATGATGTTGATGATGACAAGGATAAGGATGAAATTGATGAGGATGATGGTGATGTTGATGATATTGCTGTTAAAGATGGTGATATTTATGATGGGAAATATATTCATTTGAATGACTGCTGTATAATTATGGTGATGATGATGACAGTGATAATGAGGGCAGGATACATACATGTACATGTACATTCAGTTCAGTTCAGTGACTGCTATATGCTGATCGTTATGAAAGTAATAATGACGAAGATGATGGTCACAATGATCATGAAGATGATGATGATGGTGATGGTAATGATCATTACCATGATGATGATGGTGATGGTAATGATCATTACCATGATGATAATGGTGATGATGACATTTAATGGCATCTTCTCCCCTCTGCAGGCTCAGTTTGGTGGTGTAGCAGCATCCAGAAACAACTGGGACCCCATCCTGGTGGAGATGGGCCAGCGAGGCTGGGAGCTGTCCTGTGTCCTGGAGACACCAGAGGTGCACCAGAGCGGACTGACCACGGCAACCACGACCATTCTTCTCTTCTTTCAGAGACCTATCATCCAGTGATACAATTTCAAAGGAAACATTAATTTCTTACCCCAAAAATCAACCTCTGCTTGGCCATGAAGGCAAATCCTATAAGGATGCAAATTTGAGAGCAACACAGATTTTAAATTTTGGGATAAATTCAACTTCTTTTTACCCACGCCGATAAAATCGGCAGGGTTATGTAAAGGGTTCCGTATGTTTGTATGTTTGTTTGTTTGTTTGTTTGTTTGTGTACAAGATAACTAGAGAACGGGTGAACGGATTTGCACCAAATTTTCAGGGATTGTTTGGATAGTGACAGGAAAGAATCGATTAGATTTTGGTGATGATTGGTTGATCCCTGCAAATTCTGTGTGACCTTCTAGTTTTGACTCTATAGTATAGTATATGTAAAGATCACCGTTTCGCACGTATCAGATTTAAGGAGCCGATACCGATATCCCAACAAAGCGCATCGATAGCCTAACACTGGTAATGGCGTCAGCACCATTCTCAACGAAGAAGAAAAAATGTTTTTAACTACTGAATTATTAGTCTAGAATATCGTAAAATTGCCCGAGTAGTCCGGTGATTCTAAAAGCAATCCTTATTTGATCTAGAGACCGGTAAGAAACTTCACAGAAATGGATAGTATTGATAGGAACAGTAAGTTTAGATTTAATTTCTCTCGAGTTTCTCACTTGCAGCAGAAAATGCTGCGGTAGCTAATGCAGCTAGACGCCGGATCGGACGGCCCAGCGCGTACATGGCAAACGGCCAAATTTCGGGCATCGGCTCAGATTAGCCGTGAAGTTTCATTACTTTTGCATTGTGATTGTTGATTTAGAACTCATCCTAGTTAATAATGTGGATTCTCTGGGTCTTTTACTACGGAATATCGAACATCATATTTATCAAATCTATCTGGAAAAAAAACTAGGTAGGATTTTTTATTCACTCATTCCGCCCCTTTCCCGTATCTAGCATACAAGTAGCAACACCAGCACCAACACCGAACGTGAAATGAAAATTTCTTAATCCCTAGGGTATAGTGTTAGTGAACGGAATTTTGTACATGAAATTAAACACCGGCTGCCGAGCTCGGTTCAGCAGACAACATCTGACAAAAATTAAACACCGGCAACCGGAACTACGTCAGAAAATCAGAGGTCAACACCTAACACCGACTGATTTTTTTCTCATTTCATAGTCGGTGTTAGATCATGATTTCGCGGCAAAATAAACACTAACCACAAACACCAACACCGAGCGTGAAATCACCCAATGTAGATTTCAGTTTTGACCCCATAGTATAGTATTGCAACTACTCTGTAGCACCGCCAAGGCGTGGGTCTGCCGCCTTTGACGGCCCCTCCAGTTCTTTCTTCTTTCTTCTTCTTCTCCTTATCTTGCTTCATCTTTTTTCAGGGGCCCATCCTCTATGATGAGAAATCAAAGGAGACACCATTTTTTTTTTTTTTTTTTTTTTAGGAACAAACTTAACTTTTCTTCTTTTAGAGGCTGATCTTTGATGCTGTACGAATGCCGGGTAGAAGGAAATACAGTTTTTGTCGTTTTGTTTATAGGGATAAAGTAGAACCTTTTCTTCTTTCCTAGACCATCAAGGGATGCAGACTCTCATGAAACCCCCCCAAAAAATCAATTTCTAAGAATATTAGAGGCCCAATTTAGGGGGAAGAGGAATTAAAGGAAACTCAAATGTCTTATTGTGGGGGATAAATTTAACCTCTTCTTCTCTCAGTGTCCCATCCTCTAAAGATGTCTAGTTGAAGGAAACACAAATATATACGTCCATCATGTAGGGAACATAAAAATTAGGCCTTGCTTGGCGGATGAAATTCAAGAGAGGAAGGGGGCGTGGGTCTCTCTTGGTAAAATGAAGTTATAGAGAGCAAAGCCACCAAGTGGAAGAGAGTGTGGAATGAGGAGTCGTATCATCATTTCTCAATTTCCTTTTCCCCCTCTTCCATTTTTCTCTTCCCCCCTTATTTTTCCTTCAATTTGCTATTTGGTGTCATGTGCCCCTCACCCTCCGCCTCTTGCCCCCCCCCCCCTTCAGGTACATGTATGCCAGCCAATCTTTGTTTTGAAGCTTTGATGATTCAACGATGATAGTGGATATTTACATCTCTAGCAACAGGCTGCCTTAGATGAAATGCAAGATTGATGGGAAAGGGCGACGATACTTGAATAATACTTTTTTTTTCTTGATTTTTTGTTCATTCTTGTTTTTAAACTTCTTGGTGTCAGGTCATGCAACAAAAATGGACATAGTGTGTGCACAAATTTTTGCCCTTTCTTCTCCTGCATCTAGTATATTTTTAGAGCTCTAAATCATAAGTTATTAGGCCGAATCACAAAATGTGGCCAATTGTCTTGAAAGGGTTAAATTGTGTATGGGAGTGTATGTGAGCGTGTACATCTACATGTACACATTTACCAGTGTACATGTAGATGTACTTTGGAAAGATGTTGATTATAGAGTTGTATCTAAGAATTTACATACATATATATTGTCATTGATAAGCAGAATATTCAGATCTGAGTAATTAGTACTCATGTAAATAGGAATATGTTTGGTTTGGTACAGATATATGAGAATCATACTATCTTGTGCTGAAATTAATCAGGATAGCCTTTATATGAATGGGTCAGTCTTTCAAAGCTGACATGAAGTTATTATTCAGTCATATGTACATGACTTTTTTAAGTATGTATGTGAGGCCAGTACAGGTTATTTTTCAGGGTTCATATTGTGCCATGGGTAAAAAATAATATTTTCATTAAAGTGCACAAATTCTCCCAAGGTATTCCATTGATCTGTAATAAAAATTTCTTCTTTTTCCCCTATTTTTACCAGAAGGAATTATGTCATTTATTTAATGATTTCTTTTTTTGTGTGTAATTTGATTATATTATCTAAAAGAGGCTGATTTACAAGAGTCTTGATACCTCTGAAAGTTCACTTCACCTATGTGCTTTCCACTGTCAAAAGACAAAGACAATTTTTATTCTAAGAAATGTATAGAATTATTTTTTAATCAAGATCATTACCTCATAGGCCTGAAATGAGATGAATGAGCATTAATCTTGGTATATGAAATTAATCTATGGGTTGGTGACTAGTGTTATGTATATAGATGTAGAACTTAACAGACCTGCCAGCTGACAGACAGCATCACTGTTATACAAATACCAATGTTACAATAACCAGCCAGTGACAAGGGAACAATAGATGTATGCACCTGTATAGCATACTACTACAGTAAGAATGCTACTGCTGTTCCACTGCACTGCACTTCACTTCTAGCAGCCTAGCAGTAAGCAAGGACACACCCTTCTCTCAAGGTAATTCATACTATAGTGTACTTGAGATATAACAAATATATACATGCATAGTCTGGATGGGAGGATGGGGGGGGGGGGGGGGGCTTCTCTCCAATGTTCTCTAAATATGCTCATTATTGGGAAATTAATGATTGTAATCAAATTAAGTTTTTAAAACTATTTAAAGCACCAATTACACTGACTATGTTAATTACTCCTGGATGTTATGATGCTGACTGGTCATAGAGCAAAAACACTTAGTGTTTAGAACCAAGTCATCATGCTAGTGCCATGAATGCAATGAATTAATCCTTGATTTTTTTTTTTTTTTTTTTCATTTGCTGCATTTTGGAAGCTTTCTTGCTTGCAATATACCTACAATGTTTTCTTTCTTTGTATTGTGGGTATATTACAGGCCAAATCCAAATACAATTAAAGATTTAGACTCAACTCAACATTTTTATTTGCCATTTTGAATTTGCTCTTAGTGTGAGGTGCACAAAAAAAAATTGTTGAAAGAGCAGAATATATTTCTGATTAAAAGGTTTTATGATGTTTATTGTGATATATCATACATTTGTAACCATAGAAGATTTGTCCCTTGTGAAACATAAATTATATTTTGTTTCTTTTCAAATTTACTTATCAATTACATATTATACTCATACTTTGAGAGATAAGAATTTTTTATTGCAAAAATAAGATTTTATGTTTGGTTCATTTTTAATTTACTTACATACATGTATGTAAGTACATTGTATGTTGCCTCCATTTATGTTTATATATTATGAAATATATGTATATATTTGTGATATTGTCATTGTAACCAGTATAATGTAGTAGCTTCTGATAACATTTGAATGTATAACAGAGTTTTAAATACATGTATATGGTAGAAAATTAGTTTGGACATCATAAGTAATGTAATTATTTGACTTTTATTTCCAACTCAGTTATGATTGTGATCATGCCATATCATTTTTTTCTTTTTGCCAATCTAGCATATCGTATGCCTTTTGAACACATTTTAGAAAACATTTATATTTGAAATATATATTTAAATTGTGATACATGATTGAAATTTCTTGCCACAGGAACCTAATCATGTAGTAATGTGGAGGTGTTCTTTCTGCTGCCATGCAACCTACACATATTCAATTTAGACAGATAGCTTTATATTGTTGTTAAGATTCCAATCTTTTGGGGTTTTTTTTTGGGGGGGGGGGAATGGAATTATACATAATATATTGGCATTTCTGTAAATGCACCCACAATTTTATGAGGTTTTTTTTTTTGTGTGTGTGTGGTATGACAGTAAATGTGTTTCAAAAGCCGTACAGGATACAACTTGCAAACTTTCTAGAGATGACAAGACTTAAGTTGCAAATCATCTGTTGAGAGCCAGAAGGGCATTAACTCTATACTTTAACACAGAGTTAATGCCCTTCTGGCTCCAAACAGACAATGAATGTTATTCCCAACATATATATATATATATATATATATATATATATATATATATATTCTGTTTTATAGGATGACTTAGCCTTGAATATAATTATAGATATATATGTTCCTGATTGAGGTGAATCTGTAATTGTATCCTTATTTTTATAACCATATTTTATATGAATTTCTTAAAATTGTTCATATGTGGGTCTATTTATCAAATTTATTCAAATCTTATTCGAATTTCACTGAATAAATATGTACAAGAATGATTGAAAAAAGTGTGATGTCTTTTCTCTCTCTCTCTCTTTTTCTTTTCTGTTTGTGGTTGTCGCGTTGTTTGTTTGGTTTGGTTTTTTTGTGTATGTGTTATTTTAATTAATTATTCTATACATTCAAGCTATTTAAATGAGCCAGTGTTGGTCAAAGTATAATGTTTTAATCTCTCTGTCAAGACGAAAAGCTTTCTGTTTGAAGTCCATGTGCAGTAGTGCTAAGCAATGGCGTATCCATAGATTGATAAACAGGGGACGACATCCTCCCCAGACGGGGGTGTATCCATATCTTGGCAGCCCCGCGTATTTAGACCTAGTCGACTTCCAGCAAGAAGGCCGTTAAATGCTATTGACATACACGACAATAACGGCCATCTTGCCGAGGCGACGTCATGCAAGTTGGGGTTTTTTTTTTCCTTCTTCTTCTTCTTCTTTCTCGGCTTTCACATTGGTGTACACCGGCTCCGCCCGGTTCTGATTATGCCCCGTACAGGCAAAGGTTACACGTAGTAATGATAAGGAAATAAAATATTATGTTGATCTTTGTAACAAAGACAACTCTCATAATCATTATTATACAGAGCTTGCAACAATGCTAGAAACATAAGATAATGAAGATTAACTACCACCAGGCACTAGCGTACCCAAGGGGGGCAGGGGGCAGAGTGCCCCCCCCCCTGACAACTTTTGACAGAACAAAATAATTTTTCCCCCTTTTTAAGACTTTTTTTTTTTTTTTTTTTTGCTTGTCGAAAAAATTCTGGACCCCCATAAAATCTGATACCCCCCCCCCCCCCACCAAGCAACTTTTGGAGCGCTGGGGATTTTTTTGGGGGGCCACCATCCCTCCCCTTCCCCCTCCCCCTCCCACTCCCCCTCCCCCTCCCCCTTCCCCTCCCCTCCCCCCTCCCCCTCCCCCCAGAATTCTGATTATATTTTCCATCAGGCAAACTCTGACGATATTTTCTTAGGTGGTTGAAGGTGGTGGGGCAATTAGCTCTAATAAATCATGTGAACATAGTTTTGCAATGGCAGCAAATTTAATCAAAGAAAATTGTAATTCATTTTTGGTATCCATATAAAAAAAAATTACATGAATTGGACCAACTATAGGATGAATTATCTATTTCATATGATTAATTGTTCCCTTTTTTTCCCCTTGAGTGAAATCGAATGCACTTCTGTGACTGAGTTTTAAATCGATGAACTCTTTGGGGGTAATCTAACCCCCTGAACAGTGACGATCGATGCCCCCCCCCCCCTTATTACATTGTGTACTCCAATGTGTCATGCACCGAGTTTGACTGGTGCCCACCCACCCAAACTCTTTTTTTTTTTTTTTCATTTTTTATGTTTAAAATGTCATTGTCGAAATGGTTAAGAAGTCGGGAAAACCTATATCATCATGATACTCATAATAAGTGGTAATTGAATATAATTGAAAATAATATGTAGACAAAAGTTGCGAATCGAAATCCTTTTATTACTAATGATCCATGTTCTTTAAATACAAGATGCATCAAGAGCAGCACAGATTATAATCTATAACAAACAAATTAATCATTTGCAACTTTGGTTATAAAAAAAAATCAGACATTTCACCCGTCATGAAGAAAAAAACATACCTGAGATACACTGTGTCCACTGTAATTTGTAGACCGTGATAAAAACACTCGATTATTCTAATTAATCGTCAGTTTACTCCCTTTAAGCTTTGTCCTCCTTATCAATATCTCTTCTTTTCTGACTGATAGTTATACTATCATGAAAAAGTTTCGACATATTTATGATCATGTATGAATTGTACCACTCATATTTGACGTTATTCACTTTGAATCGTCTGTAAATCTATTTTAAATATTTTTTTTGAATAACCGTCAAAAGGTAAAGCAAAATGACCATCTTCAAATTTATCTAAAGTTAATATCCATTATCGTACGGCACGTAATATTTTTCTTGTTTGCTATTTTTGTTTTAGGCAAATGTAAGTGGGAAAAACGGTGCGATACTTTAATTAACACCAAATTTTAAGGTAACATTATTACTCAATGTTTGTATTTAATTTTTGATATCTTGCTGCCCATTATATTATGTTCAAATGATGTTACCATTGTCACTTTATATTTTAAACACTACTTGGCTCTCCAGTCTGCTACTTTCAGTCGTCTTTGTCTTTCTTAATTGCATTGCTTTGAATACTCGTCTTCTTTTAAACCCGTCAGTTTCTAATGATGGTCTTTTTACGTATCAATAACTGTGAAAGAATCAACTCACAGTATTTCAGTAATAAAAAGTCAAAAAGTTATCAGTCGCTGCTGATGTGAGCAAAGATGGCTTTTTTGGTATCAGTAACGGTAATTCACTTTTTACCAAGAAATAAAGCAGCATTAGATAACATGGTTATGTTCAAATAAACGAGTATCGATAGGAATGAACAAAACTGTGTTATGTATCTGCCTAGGAGGTCCGTAAGAGTGAGTGCTCGATATTCCGATGGTTCGTAATTCCTTACACACCGATTTCCTATATCAGGGGCTCATTACTTAACAAACAATTCATTAAGGATTCAAAACTTTTTCCTAGATGAGTCCTAGAATCCCGAAGGTTCGTTGATCTAAATGACCATTTTTTTAAAGTAACCTTTATCTCCTAAACATGCTAAATGTCCCACTTTGGATGACTGATTTTTCGGATATTTTTCGCGGATAAAAATAATCCTACCGATAAATAAAATTGCGGATAAATGAACCTGCGGATGCATGAACCTTCGGATAAATCAGCCTTCCGATATAAATCAACCCTTGAATAAATGAACCTTCGGATAATTCACAGTTCGCAGAAATGAGCCTTCGAATTAACCTAGTAGATATATAAATTTGTGGATAAGTGAACCTTCGAAATAAGGAGTGTATTAAATGAATTGCCGTTCTATGGTTCTTTCTCCTCGTATAAATTCATCGAATCTTCTGGTCCTTTCTGTGAATATTCTTCCCAAGATCCGTCGTACACCGCCACGTCTTCCTTCCCTGCATGGAAGGCGCCCAGGGTCAGGATAGATGCCGTTATGCCTACGTAGCAGGACGAGGTCAGAGGTCGAGAGAGGTCAATGCCATTTGATTTGAAGAGGGCCCTGAGGTCGTCGGGTGACTTGAACCGGTCGGAACCGTCGTCGACAAGGACGTTGGGGAACGGGATGTTGGTCGCCATCTTCATGATACCAAGCTTTACACCTGCGCGTAAAGAATGTGTATGTGTGATGATAAAGAATTTTGTCAATATAACAGAAAAGTTACGATCAGAGAGTAAAACATGTTCCAATCAAAGGGACCAGATAAATATCTGTTAGTTAGAGAATCTGTCGGCATACCTAACATTGCTTCTGTAAGAATGCTTCTATACAATGATTCCAAGTTGTTCGGATCAGAAGTTCTGATCCGAACAATAAGGGCGACGATCAGAGAGAAAAGTGACAACCAGAGAGAAAAGTGAAATCAGAAAGAAAGGTAATAATCAGAGAGAAAGATGACAATCAGAGAGAAAGGTGACGATCAGAGAAAAAAGTGACGATCAGAGAGAAAGGTGTTGATAAGAGAGATAGGTGACAATCAGAGAGAAAGGTGATGAAAAGACAGAAAGGTGATGATCAGAAAGAAAGGTGACAATCAGAGAGAAAGGTGACGATCAGAGAGAAAGGTGACGATCAGAAAGAAAGGTGACAATCAGTTAGAAAAGTGACAATCAGAGAGAAAGGTGACGATCAGAGAGAAAGGTGATGATAAGACAGAAAGGTGACAATCAGAAAGAAAGGAGACAATCAGAGAGAAAAGTGACAATCAGAGAGAAAGGTGACAATCAGAGAGAAAGGTGACGATCAAAGGTGATCGGTGATGATAAGAGAGAATGGTGATGATAAGAGAGAAAGGTGACAATCAGAGAGAAAGGTGTTGATAAGAGAGATAGGTGACAATAAGAGAGAAAGGTGACGATCAGAGAGAAAGGTGACAATCAGAGAGAAAGGTGACGATCAAAGGTGATCGGTGATGATAAGAGAGAATGGTGATGATAAGAGAGAAAGGTGACAATCAGAGAGAAAGGTGTTGATAAGAGAGATAGGTGACAATAAGAGAGAAAGGTGACGATCAGAGAGAAAGGTGACAATAAGAGAGAAAGGTGACGATCAGAGAGAAAGGTGACAATCAGAAAGAAGGGTGATGATAAGAGAGAAAGGTGACAATCAGAAAGAAAGGTGATGATAAGAGAGAAAGATGACAATAAGAGAGAAAGGTGACGATCAGAGAGAAGGGAGACATTCAGAGAGAAAAACATTTAGAGAGAAAGGTGACGATCAATGAGAAAGCGGCAATCCGGAAAGAAAGGTGACATCAGAGAGAAAGGTGACAATCAGAGAGAGAGAGAGTGACAATCAGACAGAAGGGTGACATCAGAGAGAAAGGTGACGATCAGAGAGAAAGTGACAATCAGAGAGAAAGGTGACGATCAGAGAGAAAGGTGACGATCAGAAAGAAAGGTGACAATCAGGGAGAAAAGTGACAATCAGAGAGAAAGGTGACGATCAGAGAGAAAGGTGATGATAAGACAGAAAGGTGACAATCAGAAAGAAAGGAGACAATCAGAGAGAAAAGTGACAATCAGAGAGAAAGGTGACAATCAGAGAGAAAGGTGACGATCAAAGGTGATCGGTGATGATAAGAGAGAATGGTGATGATAAGAGAGAAAGGTGACAATCAGAGAGAAAGGTGTTGATAAGAGAGATAGGTGACAATAAGAGAGAAAGGTGACGATCAGAGAGAAAGGTGACAATAAGAGAGAAAGGTGACGATCAGAGAGAAAGGTGACAATCAGAAAGAAGGGTGATGATAAGAGAGAAAGTTGACAATCGGAAAGAAAGGTGATGATAAGAGAGAAAGATGACAATAAGAGAGAAAGGTGACGATCAGAGAGAAGGGAGACATTCAGAGAGAAAAACATTTAGAGAGAAAGGTGACGATCAATGAGAAAGCGGCAATCCGGAAAGAAAGGTGACAATAAGAGAGAAAGGTGACGATCAGAGAGAAAGTTGACAATCGGAAAGAAAGGTGATGATAAGAGAGAAAGATGACAATAAGAGAGAAAGGTGACGATCAGAGAGAAGGGAGACATTCAGAGAGAAAAACATTTAGAGAGAAAGGTGACGATCAATGAGAAAGCGGCAATCCGGAAAGAAAGGTGACATCAGAGAGAAAGGTGACAATCAGAGAGAGGGAGAGTGACAATCAGACAGAAGGGTGACATCAGAGAGAAAGGTGACGATCAGAGAGAAAGGAGACGGTCAGAGAGAAAATGACAATCCGAGAGAAGGGTGGGAATCAGAAAGAAAGATGACAATCAGAGAGAAAGGTGAAGATCGGAGATTAAGATGACAATCAGAAAGAAACATGAGGGTCAGAGAGAAAGGTGACAATAAGATAGAAAGATGACAATCAGAGAGAAAGATGACAATCAGGGAGAAGGGTGGCAATCAGAGAGAAAGATGATAATCAGAAAGAAAGGTGGGGATAAGAGAGAAAGTGACAATCAGAGAGAAGGGTGACAATCATAGAGAAGGGTGACAATCAGAGAGAAAGGTGACGATCAGAAAGAAATTTGATAATTAGAGAGAAAAGTGGCGCGATTTATTAATAGAAAAGATGAAGGTCAGAATGCTGGTGATCAGAGAGATTGATGACAATCAGACAGAAAGGAGAGAGACAGATGATGATCAGAAAGTTGCGATTAGGAGACAAATTTTCGATGCGGGAATAGAGTTAGGAATTAAAAAGGACTGCATCATGTATAACAACAACTGTAAATCAAAATGTTGAAAAGGGAAATTTCGAAAAACTTGACTTGTCATTTTTGTACCTTCGTAAACCGAGGGCTGTGATCCGTCATACCATTCCACAAGGCGACTGTCCATTACCTGGAACTTGGGATCCTTCACGTTCTGCAAGATGTTATCGTAACTCTTGAAGATATCTTCTCGCCTCTTGGTCACCTTAAACTCCACCGGGTTTGGCGCAGGCGTTGGCACTTCGGTCACCTCTCTCTTCTCCGAGATCCACTGCTGGAGCCCGCCATTGAGCACCGATACGGCGTCGTGGTTGAAGAGGCGGAACATCCACCATATTCTCGGTGCGGTCATGACCTTAACCTTGCCTTCGTAGAGGACCACGTGCGTATCGTTATCCACGCCGAGCGTCTTCCCGACGTAATCAGCGAAGTTCTCCGGAGACGGGACGGTGAAATGGTAGGGGGAGTCCTTATCGCGGACCTCATTGAGATCGATGTGGAGACTACCCGGTATGTGAGCCGTCCCCGTCTCCATCCCAATCCTCGTGGCATCCAGGACTCGTAGTGGTCTTCCATCTGGAGTCTTCTTTGTCTCCTGTGCTTCAGCTAGCCACTCCGTGCTTACCAAACCAGGGTATTGTGCATAAGACGATACGGTGGTGTGCTGTTTAAGGGAAGGTGATTTGATTTGGGAAGTGAAAAATTATCATGAGGGATGTGTTTGAAGCTATTCTATATTACGTATTTCATGCCTAGAAATTGACATGTTAAGGGTCTCATAATGTGGGAAATGTCTCATTTGCAATGCAGTCATTTTGTGAGATGTCATCCATGGAGAACCGTCCCGTTCGGTTTTCTTTTTCTTTTCTAATACTGAAGGCCACGAATTGTTCATAATGAATCTATTATCATTTTACAGCGCTATAATCACAATGACAACTGTTAATTTATACCCTCTATTCATATTTTAAGGCATTTTTAATCATACATTTCATACATTAAGCCCTTTTACTGTACTTGTTTATCAAATAAACAAATTAACATATTTGGTGCAATCTTCTTGATTCATTTAAAAAAAAAAAATTGCCAGTGCGAATTGGGAGGGCAGATATTTTTAGAGAGGCGCCCGCAGTTTTTCTACATAAGGGGCACATGCGAGTGAGAGTAATGAGAAAGCACTTGCTGCGGGGGAGAGGGGTGCCTCATCATCTTGGTCAAAGAAATATTGCCTCCTTACACCATGGTTTCCATTTTGAAATAGTTTGCTTTGCAGTCGAGTAGAATGAAGAAGCTTCTACATTGACCAAAGAGTTGTATTTAAGGTCAGGTCAGTCAGGTTACCAGACTGCTACAGGTCAAGCTGTAATCCTGTACAACCTGTTACAGCACCCAATTAGTAACCTTCAAGGGCAATCCAATCTTGTTCATAGATGATTTGTGTGAAAGCAGAAAAAGAGGATGGTGAAAGTTAGAAAGAAATCCGACAAGAAATAAGAAAGTTGTGGAGTTTTGAAAAATGAGATCATACTGTAACATCTATGCGAATCTCAAATTGGCAATTTGGTGAGTCGATTGTGACATACTTGTATATAATAAAATATCACTAATTTTCGGTTTTCTCCGAAGCGCCTTTACCCTCGGGGTAGTATTCAAAATGTATTGTTGGAGATAGCATACTGTTATAGGTCCTCATGAAATAAAAACATTCTACTGAGTAATATATTCTGAAGAAAAAGAAATGACATTTTAGTCATTTTGTGTGTTGGAGCGAATGGAGGGGGGGGGGGGTAACAACTACATCACAGTGACATTGAAATTCCCATATGTATAGTGATTACGGCTTTCACAAATTCATAACTCTCTTATTATTTATGGAGTCCCTCAAGGAAGCATCATAGGCCCCCTTTTTTTTCTTTTTTTTTTTAATATATAAATGTTACTTGACTGTAAAGCTTCCTCTGCGCCAAAGTTTGTTCTGTTTGCAGATGATGCAAATGTATTTCTTTCTTATCCAGTGACACTGATATACTCAATGAAACCATGAATACCGAATTCCCCGAAATATCCACTTGGTTTAAATGTAACAAATTGTAACAAATTATCTTTAAATCCGAGTAAAGCCAGTTTTATACATTTTAGGAACAACAACAGTGAATTGATTAATGATTTACATTTTCACATAGTTATTGATGGAATTACAATTAAAAAAAAGAAGGAAATTAGCAAGTTCTTGGGTATTACGATCGATCAATGCGTGAATTTTAACGCGCACTTTGATCATATTGATAATATAGTTACTTCTGCACCACTTGGAATTGGAATTTTATATAAATTAAAACCATGTTTCCCTAAATACATTGTTTACTGTGTATAACGCTATAATCTTGCCACATATCTCTTATTGTAATCTTGTCTGGGCCAGCCAAAAATCTGAAATTAACCATATTTTTCTACAGCAAAAGAATGCATTTCGTCTGTGTACAAATGCCGCATACTTGGCAAATACAAACCCCTATATTCCATAGATTTCATACGGTCCAGATCTTTGAACTTTGAACTGGACTCGTACCAAATGTGACCTTTAATGGCTTACCCTACCCGAACTTCCATGCGCACTCGCAATCAAAAAAAAAAAAAAAAAAAAAAAAAAAAAAAAAAAACTCATAGAGCTATAAGACACACTGGATATTTGGAATTCATTACCTATTGACATACGTTCAAGCCCAACGAAGTGTATTTTGAAGAAATGCTTAAAAGATTATCTTCTCTCATGTGTTGCTGGTGGAGGTGGTTAACACCCTTTAAATTTCTAGCAATATACAATATTATTAACCCTTAGTATGTCTGTAAATATTAAACTGTTCAATATTTACTTCCAAATGACATAAAGTACATGTATGTATGGACTAAACTTGTTGTCTAATTATTACAAGACAATCTATATATCACTAATGCCTGTAACTGTAACATTGCTATTTTTGCATAGAAATATATAGCTACAGCTTTTATTTCATAGCACGTATCCCTGTACCTTGCAGTATAAGAATCTCAGTTGTCAGGAGTTTTGTCAAGGTGATTGGTATTTACAGACCTTATGTTCTACCTGATACTTTTCTAAATGCAACTATACCCCTCTCCCTCCTCTCTCCCTCTCCCCCCTCATCTCTCCCCCTCCCCGTCATCTCTCCCTCCTCTCTCTCTCTCTCTCTTTTTTCTTTCTTTCTTTCCCTTTCATATTTTTTTCTTTGGTTGGCCTTTTGCTTTTCACTGCTTTGTTGCATATATGTAAATTTATTGTATGGTCATTTCATTTTTGATGAGGACGTCAACTCAAGCTGTGCTTATGACGACCCCTTTTTCTATGTATGATTTTATGTAATTCCCTGATACATGCTGAAAGCTAGATTATAAATTTGTGATGATGTACATGTATGTGGTAATGAGATAAACATCAAATCAATATCATCATCAATGACATCAAATATTTCCTGAGTGCGGATGAAGCCAATAAAAAAAAAATCAAAAATATGTCTATGTAATTTTTAGGACAAAATTATATAGGACTATAAAATTATATACACTGGTAACTCATTGGATATGTGTTTGCAATAAGAGCTGTATAATACACTATTTAAACCTGTAAGAATCTTCAGGATTGGAGGACGTAGAAGCATTCATAAGGAGAAGAAATATGTATATGACTGTTTTACTTTTATTATATTTATTTAGTACAGTATATATATTATCATGATCACTTTTCTCCCTGTATATATATATATATATATATATATATATATATATATATATATACATACATACATACAAATATATTTCTCCCAGGATGCTGAGATCGAGGGGCGGGGGAAGGTCAAAGTCAAACACTAGCTGCATTATACATGCATAGGCCGACCCAGCTACAAGGTCATGCGAGTATTATCTGATCAGTGATATCGCGGAAACTCGAGATAATTCACAGGTCATGGCACATGCAGTCATGTTTGATTTATAGATCTAGCTAGGGTCTATACTTACCAAATAAGAAGCAGGTACTGTGCAGCTCGCCACAATCCCATGTACAGTACAGGCTGCATGGTGAATATATCTGGTTCTGACAAGAGCCAGTGACTGTACAATCAGCACGTTCCTCATTTTATCATCAATCCGATATAATACCAATGGTTCACTGAGATATTAGCAGTTATGTTTACAGTTTTGTCGAACCCTGCTCACTGCAAGCAACTCCACCACGCAGACAGTGTTGGAAGTCCAATCTTTCTGTTAAGTTGACAGAAATGTCAAAAGGTAAATACATGCAGCCCGGGCACATAGGCTTTGTTTGCAGACGGGATGTATTACGGTGGAGGAAAATGTATTGGGCGGTGTGTTTTCCGATTTTGCTAAGTCACCCCGATTTTGTTCTTCTCGTAAATGAGTGCTAACTTCACGGACACTGGTCACCCCCCCCCCCCCCCCATGAACTCCAATACAGTAAATGTGGGGTGTTTTTTAGTGCAGTACGTGTTTGCGTCTTTAAAACGGTTCATTAATTAAAGAAGGTAAAGCAATTTTTTTGTCTTCTCCACCGGCCCCTTTGTTACCTATAGGAGTACATGACGACTGAGACATGGGTTATATTGCAGGTACAAATTAAAGTTGCCGACAAGTCCGATAACTTGACTCTGACCGTGCACACCGTGAGAAAACGCCTGGTTCAAAATTATTGTAAATTATTTTCAGTGTATATAATCGCATTAGTTCACCAGCAATTTTTAAATTTGATTTGTAGAGAAGATGCGCTCGAAATAACCTGGCAAAACTGTGGGGAAATTTACAAGATTTGTGTTGGCTACCGGTCAACCCGGAACTCTGCTTCCGGGTTTAAAAGTTTAACACTTTTTGTGTAAAAATTTTACAATGAGTTTTTTCAGTGAAAGAAAAAAGGGTCATCACATTTAATTTTTTGTTTTGTTTTGTTGTTTTTTGTTTTGTTTTGTTTTTCGTTTTGTTGTTTGTTTGTTGTTTGTTTGTTTTGTTCGTTTTGTTTGCTTTTTGTTTTGTTTTGTTTGTTCTTTTCTTCTTCTTCTTTTTTTTGTTTGTTTGTTTGTTGTTTTTTTTTTGTTTTTTTTTTTTTTTGGGGGGGGGGGGGTTCAACTCTCAAAATTGGCTGACAGCACCCCATACGGCACTGCAAATCACCACCGACTCTTTCCGACCGCTTTGCTGCATCACCCAGTCCTGGGTCCCTCAGAGCCATCTACACATAGGCCCGAATTCACAAAGGAGGTTTAAACCACCATGGGTAAGGTTTAAACCTCTGTATAAAGCGTACTAAAATAAGCGTAAATAAGCGCAGATTGCCCATGCACGCGCTTAAAGAAAACATATGATTGGATCGGATTCCGTGCGCACGTACGCTTAAACCAAACCTCCTTTGTGAATTCGGGCCACAGAGTTTGGCCAGCTCGGCTCCAATAGGTAACAATATGACGCATTGCTTTATTAGGCAAGCATATAACAAAATAATTGGCCCAAACGCTGTGTGTATATGGCTCTGGTACTGTCCCCCTCGACCTCACGCCCTCTCTTGACAAAGAAGAGGTTTCAGTTGCAGTACATGTATTTTCATTGTTTAAACTCTCACGGGCCCTCTTGCATAAAAAGTTGCGATCAAACGCAACTCAAAAAATTTAACGCAAGTCCCATATACGCGATCCTGATTGGTGGAAAATCGAGTTGCGTTTAATTTTTTGAGTTGCGTTTAATCGTAACTTTTTATGCAAGAGGGCCATGTACTGAAAAGAAAAATGCATAGTATTATCCTCTTTCTGTCTCTCTCCCCCCCCCCCCCCCCCCCCCTTGGTCTAACTTGGAGCGGTCTAACAGGGAGTGTGAAAGGGGTCATGGTTAGGCTCGGAATAACAAATTAGAGGCAACATTGTTCCTTAGCTAGCTTGACATAAATCGTCCTGCGTCGAGTAAGAAGGGAGGCTTCCCGTGGGTATGAATTTATTTTGGAATCAGAATACGCGTTGTCTGAAATCAAATACATTTCGTACAACATTTGAAACATTTAAAAAGATATTAATATATCGACATTTGTTTTTGTTTAAATTAATTTGTTTAAATGTTGACTGCTAACAAACATCATTGTGTGATAATTAGAAAATCGAGACATCATCGCCATAGGAATCAGAATTTTTTTTTCTTATTCTGGAGCATCGTAAAATACCTTCCCCTTGACAAGCCATGTGATTCGCGATTTCAGAGAATAACAAAATTAGAGAGCCGAGTTATCCAGTCAAATGTCATCAGTTTTCCCTGATACAATTCTTGTCAGCCTCGTTAAAGAATGATATGGATCATCATGATACTTAAAACAAAAAAATGAATATTTATTGTTTATAAAGCACGTCGTATGTTTTCCGTCTTCAAAGAAAATAACGTTGATTCATTATTTCAATGAATATCGTTAGCGGGAGATTTTAAATAGCAGAATTGCCGAGTTAAATTCATGCAACAGGTAACAATATTTTTTATCAGCGTCGTTAGAGAATGATATGCTTTGTCGTGAGAAGCTATAGAAATTTGTCAGACACATCACAATAATTTTTCAGTCCTTTATTATGAACACTGATTTTCAAACATGATCAAAGAGTATGCATCTAATAAATTATTTTGCCAAGTTGAACGTCAGGATGATATGCATCGTAAGAGTGAAAAGACTCGATGTACTTTTTAAAAATTCATATCGCTCACGATGACCCGAAAATAGGCAGTCGGAAAGTACACAATTTGATGACAGATGATAAGAAACTATACTTCCTCTTTTTAAAAGAAAATGTAGTTTTAACGCAATT
The DNA here is from genome assembly GCA_025618425.1 of Heliocidaris tuberculata. Lineage (NCBI taxonomy): Eukaryota > Metazoa > Echinodermata > Echinoidea > Camarodonta > Echinometridae > Heliocidaris > Heliocidaris tuberculata. Next base: position 31,054,762 of record CM046838.1, read on the forward strand.
TCTTTTATTTTCTTTATATAATTGGATATCGGTATCAGCGTCGTCTGAAGTGAAAAAAAAAAGGTTCAGGCCTAGGATGTTCTCATTTTCTGGATGTCTGCATAACAAATCTACGGCATGCATGGGATGAAAATTGTAGTGTAATGACAATGTTCAAGGCACCAGCCGCGCCGAGGACAACGGCGCGGCTGCATGGTGCCGGGGACAACGCTTAAGTTGAATTTTCTTCGACTTTCACATAAGTCGAACATCGCCTAAGTCGAACATCGCCTAAGTCGACGCATTTTACTCAGTCCCGTCAAGATCGACTTAACCCTTTCAGGACGATTGACCACATTTTGTGGTTTGGCTCAATAACTTTTTATTCAGAGCCCTAAAAAATTTACCAGATACACGAGTAGAAAGAGCAAAAATTTCTGCACACACTGTGTCCATTTTTGGTGCATGACCATATTGCGTTTGATACCAGGAAGTTTAAAAAGGAAAATAACCTTTAAAATCCTTAAATTGGAAACACATTGAGAAGTTCAAATCACTGATTTTTATCAAAATGGGCAATTTTTTTCAACTTTTCGACAGATTTTTAACCATGTACATTGTTTTCAAAAACATTACACCTTATTAGAACCATGAAGAACTGAAAGAAAAATATTATTGTTGCCAATTTAAAGAACAAAATGTGATCAATTTAGCCCTTAAATAATTCCTGTCCTGAAAGGGTTAAGCGAAGTTGACTTTACCTAACCTACCTACCTAACCTACTTAACCTAAAGAAGGCCGGGTAGGCCAGAGCTTGATCTTATAGGCCCGAATTCACAAAGGAGGGTTAAACCATGGGTAAGGTTTAAACCTCCGTAAGCATGGTATGCGTACTAAAATAAGCGTAAATAGGCGCACGTTGCCCATGCGCATGCTCAAAGAAAATATATGATTGGATCGGATTCCGTGCGCACGTACGCTTAAAAAACCCAGGAGGGGTTTAAGGTTTTACACCATGGTTTAAACCAAACCGCCTTTGTGAATTCAGGCCATAAAGTTTAAGTTCAGCTACGTCCCTGTCTCTTGTCTCATTAATCCTTCCGCTTACACAAAATACAGAGACGTGGTTGTATTACAAGATAAATTTAAGGTGAAAAGTTTAGAATTTTTATAATATTAAAAAAATCTATTTAGTTATGTTTAGCAGTAAAAAGTCAATGAGTGCCGTTTATGCAATGTATTAGGAAATCGATATGAAATTAGTCATATATTTTGAGAAGAGAAACGAACAATTGAAGGCCAATGAACAATGGCCTTTCAAAAGTAATTGTAACAATTGCCTTAGCTGTATAAATAAGATAGGATTTCACGCAATATAATGAATATCTGAGAATAAGGAAAATTGAAATTTACTTTACACTATAACAATTCTGTGCAGTCCACTAGGCCTAGCTATATATACATGCCGATCAATATGGTAGTGATAGATCTAGGCATTAGGCATTATTCATGTTATTGGACAAAATGTATTCAACATTCATGAAAATTCCTTTGCGATTCCACGGAATTCAATGAAATTCACAAGTAAAAATGTATTACAATAGTGCTCTACCATATTTTTTTGAAAATGATTGCAATCCTGTTAATAGGTATATTTTAAATTTTATATTATCAGAACAATTATGTTCATCATTACGTATAAAATGATAATTAACAGCCAATAATTGTACTACTTTTCACTAGTTTTAGGTTTGATTTTAATTTGTAATTATTATAATTACATTTGAACAAGCCATTTTGAAGATATTGTGCGTACAGAAAAGTGGGTGGAAATATAAATGAAATAAATATCAATAATAACCACAACAACAAAAAAAATCTTACAAAACCATGAGGTGGTCCGTACCTGAAGACAGCCCACCTGATTATAGGGTTGCAACTGAGTAAAGCTTTCCCTTGATGTATGTTTTATAATATTATCAATGTCAAATTCAGCCATCTGGTTGCTATATCAATATTTAAGGAACCATAGAAATGAATGAGCTAGAATTTAATTGAATTGACTACCATTGCCACGCATATAGATAATTTTCATAGTATATCACTATTACTTAGCATCAATAATTCGATAAAATTAGTTGAAAGCATAATAAAATGCTAAAGCTAATGACATTTTCATCACGAAATTTTTTGCAAGCATTTTTTTGTTTTGTTTTGTTTTGTTTTGGGTTTTTTTTCTTGTTTGTTTGTTTTTTCTTGTTCTTTTTGTTTCTTTAAAAGTCTTTGCCTGCTCCTTACAGTGTCCTTTGTGCACCTTGTTAATGTGGTTTTTAATAGCCTGGAATTTTCTATATAAAACTCGTATTTTTTAACAAAAAGGGGTATTAGCGTTGAAAGGCCAGATATAGTAAAGACGAGAATAGGAAAATCGGGATACGGAAGAAGGAGATTTTCAGTCGTTATATGCACACTTTTGATTTCAATTTTGAATGCACTGGATGTATTCATACTTTCGATTGTTCAAATAGATTTTTCTCTTATATTTGTATACAAAGAACAACACGTTTCAGAAGGCATTGAAAGGGATATTTCTATCAGAAAAGTAGGGATGCTACTGCTACTCATCCTACCCCCTACCCTTCCCCCACCCCTGCCTCAATTTGCAAAATCAGCCGCCAGGCTTTCGTTTACACCGGACGGATCTTCATCTCCGTCTTCTTGAGGGAGTAATACTGGCCTCGCCATGTCGACCAAGTCACACCTCGGGCAAACACTGTGGTCGTCCCGCGAAGATAGTGGCCGTTGAGGTTGGATCGATGGCAGTTATTGTACCACCATGCCCCAGTGAATAAGACAGCGCAGTTCCCCGTCGTTCTTCCATCATTATCTCGGTCTCTTGTGGTGAATGGTCGGTAATATGATGTTTGGAACAGGCTATCACCTGTATAACAGAGAGAGTAGGCGAAGCGTCATTTGTCTGACGTAGGCCTGTATCAGTGAATTGGGCGCCATGTGATAGTGACATCGTACAAAAAGTGATTAAAAAATGAAGAGAGCTTATTCTTTTTTGTACGATGCCACTCTCACCTAGCGCATCAAAAACCAGACCAGTCGCTGACGCAGTCCTACATCAGCAAAGCGGGACGCCTTTGTGCGTAGAGAAAAATTTCGTTAAAAGGCCAGTTGGCACACGAGGCGTTAATTCATTTGCGCCATTCATGGAGATTAAAGCATATAAAATACATAGAATAGGTTCAGGCTAAATAAAAATTAGCCAAAGACGCAAACCCTTAAAGCAGTGTGCGATGGACTAGCTTAAATGTTTCCGATTTATCCGAAAAGTGATGGAACACTGGTGCCTGGTGTAACAATCTACACAAACACACAAATGAGTGCGCACATGTGTGCGGCATATCGGGTGCAGCCGTCCTGTTCACTGTTCAAATCATTTGGCTCACATGTAATTGGCACTATAACCCCTCGTGTGCAACGGGCTTCAAAGTGCCAATAAAATGAAGCTCCTAAATAGCGCCATCTTTTAACAGGATTTGAAAAGTGTATGTGCCTCTCATTTTCCCATCATGCCCTATTTCTAGTTTGTATAAAGTGTTGCATGAACCTGCAGGCAATTTTCAACATTTGTCAAGTCAGAATAATAGTTTGAAAAATAAAATATGCCGATTATCCAAACAAGCTGTTTGTCAAATTGAAATAAAATGCAATTAATTTTTGAATTATAATCTTAATTTAGCATTCACTGTAAGATGGCGCTGTTCAAGTTCTACCAATTTAATGCCACTTTAAAAGCTCATGTACAGCATTGGTAGCAAAATGGAAATTGGAAGGAAACGTGTTAAATAGCGTGTCTTGTTGTTCTCCTGTACCAAAAGATGTTTGTAAGAGATGATTTTGGTGCTATCTATGATTTCCCATGAATTTCAGTGTGAAATATCTGTAAGGAAAGCTAGACCACTGCCATATGATAGGACTTTTCCACCCCGACGGCTCCCCGCAGAGCAATCTTGGGGCTTCGCGTGGAGATGTGTGTCACTGGGGGGGGGGGGGGGGGGGGGGGGGTCTCATTGAGACCTGTACATCATCCGCGTAAATCACTTTCTGAAAAGCACCCTAAACATGCTAAATGGGGATTGCAGTAGGAGCAGTTTTGATACCCTAAACAGGGAAACCCGTCTAACATCTCTGATTTTTTATACCCTTAACGGCGATTTTATATCTTGCGTGGTATTTTACATCCTATTTCAGGATCAAATCATCATCATAGACAATTTTTAGCCAAAAAAGAAGCGTAAAAGAAATTTAACCTAAGTTGAAACACATTATATATATATATATATATATATATATATATTCATCCCTGATTTTCATTTCACCTCTGAATTTGATACCTTTTTGTTTTTGATACCCTAAACGCGTAACCCGGGTTACGCGCCTAATGCTGAAAAAGTACCCTCTGAAAAGGTTTTTTTACCAAAACTCTACATTACATTTAAGAGTTTGACTAAAAACGCATTGCCATCAGTCAAAGTATCTATATATGGACCTAAACAAAAAGAAATGTGTTATTTGATATTGCAGTGATTCAAAGTCGAAAGTATCACAATTTGTTGTCGATACTCAAATCTAGATCAAGTACGGTAAATAGTCTACATAAATTTATAATAATTATCTACACATACTTGGTGGATATATACCAACCTGCGTTTCCGGAATACCCGCTAGCCGTCGTCATGTAGTTTGCGGTCTCGTTGGCAACACTGAAATTGCTATAGATGGCATAGCGGCTTTGTCCCTCGAAGTCTTCGAGATTAACCCGTAGTTCGTTCGTCTTCTGTGTCGAAAGGCGGTGGATGTTGTCATTACCGAGCCAGTGCTCAGCAGAGACGTTTCCAAAACCAGATTTGTAATCGGACCAATAGAGAAAAAAGTCAACAGAACCGTCCCGTCTACGCTGGAAAACCTGAAAGATAGAGAAAGAGGGAAAGAATAAAGAGATAACGTGAGTGTGTGAGTGGTGTGCGTGTGCGTGTATGTGTGTTCGTGTGTGTGAGGGAGACAGAGAGAGCGGGGGTTGGAGAGGAATGGGGCCAATAGTCGAAGAGATCACGCACTTTTATTTTATGAGGATAGGTGTATACGATGTTCCGTGGGTTACATTTTTCTTCGGTTTTTGACCACAACCTCTGAGTCTTTCAAAGGATAGACACGCATGTTTGTAACCGCCTTATAGTATACTAGAACATGTAGAATAATCATTTTTTTTTAGGGAGGTGACTAGCCTAGCCCAAAGTTCTGCCAAAACGCCACAGGGTGGAAAATTTTTATATATCTTTTCCTCATCTTTCCGGAGTTTCCATGCAAGTACAATTGCGTAGTGTTATTTGCATTTATATATATATATATATATATATACATGTATATATAATTATAATTCCCCTTCAAAAACTGTATTTAGAACTGATTCTTCGCATTCACCCACATTTCATTTATCACAAATTTGTAACAATTTGGTATTAAACTGAATGGTCGACATCAGCCTTCAAGTAGACACCAGTTTAAAGAAGGGCAGTATATATACACTCAACCAAAAAAGTAAGTTCCCCCCTAGCATTTTTGGATATATCTCAAAAAGTATTTTACCGATTTTCATAATTCAAACGGGAATGGATAGGGAATTTTATTACTCATAACATGAATGGCATATCATTGCCACCAGATATCATTATTGGTGTGAAAAAAATGCATTTTATGTCAAAATGCATGGGAAAAAAAGTTGCACTTTAGTGATTTGCATTGACTTTTACACAAATAATCAAACAATCACTCATGATTCTGAACTTTTAAGCATGGTTTATTGCATATTTCTCTATCTCTTGCTTTTCATGAGCATACAGTGAAGTATTTAATAATTGATATGTCCACCATCCGCTTCAATGACCAGCCGGCATCTCTTCCTCATACTGTTAACTAAAGTTTGTACTTGGCGCTGCTCAATGTTGGCCCATGCTCTCTGCAAGATGCGCTGAAATTCTTGCAGTGTCACGTACCTGTCAGTTTCCTGCGAGTTTCAGCCTTATTGATTATGGACATATCTTGCCTGGCAGATGTCACCCTTGGTCGGCCACTTCTTGGCAGATCTTTGACCTCTCCAGTTTCCTGAAACTTTGCTCTTAGTTTCCTTATGGCATTGGGCGAAACCCCTAGTCTCCTGGCCACCTCCTTAACTGGAACCCCAGCTTCAAGGAAAGCTGTAGCTCTCTCTCTTTCAAAAAATTTGCAGACGCGGCATGATGCAAAATGGCCATAAGCACATTAATGTGATCAACCCAAATTGGAATTAAAAAGCACATGGCTTCGACCAACATTTTCATATTGAAAAGGCCTATTGGTTAAAAAGTATGCATAACATCTGTTTAATAGGGAAGCATATTGTACCTGAAGAAATTCCTGAGAATTACATAACAATTTAAAAAGGTCATTTGCTAACTTGCATAGGAAATGTACACAATATGCTTCATATAACCTTAAAGGCAACTTTTTTTCCCATGCATTTTGACATAAAATGCATTTTTTCACACCAATAATGATATCTGGTGGCAATGATATGCCATTCATGTCATGAGTAATAAAATTTCCTATCCATTCCCGTTTGAATTATGAAAATCGGTAAAATACTTTTTGAGATTTATCCAAAAATGCTAGGGGGGAACTTACTTTTTTGGTTGAGTGTATATGTATATATATATATATATATATATTCATTTATATATATATATATATATACATATATATATATATATATATATATATATATATATATATATACATGTACATATATGTATCACTGGATACCGCTTTTCGGAGACACTCGACAATCCGGTTTATTCCGTCATAATAGCGCCACCTAGGTAAAGGAGACACTTGTACAAAGAAAAAATACAAAGAGTGTCTCCCTATATATAGCTGTATATAATATTATGTTCTCAAAGACGGATGCAACAATAACGCAAGTGGTTCGATATATCCTCCCTTCTGTGGGTACTCACCGTCCACCCTCCACCGTCTGTCTTCATGTCACAATACACCGAGAAAGGATCACCATTACCATCTGGGTTAATAATATACACCCCACTCGTGGTGCCACCATTTGCCTGAATCTCATAGCAGTCTCGTAGGAGATCTAAAGGGGAACAATGACCGATGGGCATTCCAATTACGGGAGACAATGAATTTGATATACAGTAACAGATGTGCTAGAAAATTACCTTGCGCGTGTTGTTGTCCCTGTTTCATAAAACTTTTTATCAATAACAACTGCCAAAGTTCAGATGCAAGGAGTTCAGTGACATATATTAGTTATGGCATATTGTTATTGATTACAAGTTTGATGAAACAGGGCCCAGATATTTCAATACAATACGAATGGCAGAATGTTTACATTGGGGGGGGGGGGGTTGGATTAAAATTACGCGATTAAAAGAATTTTGTTCAGTCACCCGCAAAGAGCATTGCTATTCTTGAAATTCAAAAAAGAATGCGGCTTATTTCTAGGTGGAAACAGCCCGTTCCCATAGTTTCTTTACCGTCACAACTCCCCTTCATACATAAGGTTGAGAACCGGCTGAAAAGGCGCCGTGATGAAAACACGGACAATGAGATTCACAGACAGGATCGATACGGGACACTGGAAGAAAATACTGCCTGAAATATGGAAAGATCAGTCTACTGATAATTCTCTAATATATTCAAAGAATAATTTTAAAGACAACTACCGCGTTTTTTCTTTTACATTTTTAACAATAATGACGCCGATAGATGTTCTCTAATCACACCCGCACTCACCATTCTCACATCTGTCGCCATGGTAACTACTCAAGCAGATGCAGAGAAATCCTGTCTCGCTTTCTTCACAGGTGCCACCATGAAGACAAGGGTTTGAGAGACATGCTAAAATCAGAAGGAAAAAATGCACAATGAAATAATCCAGGTTAGTCGCTCTAATGCAGCAGTATACTTAGCCATATGCCATGTGAATGGATTATCATCTGCTTATTGGCTATGATAACCAACCATGCCAAGTTGATACCAGCGGTAACACATCCCATGAGGTGAGAGATTTTTTGCACTTCTTTGTCAAATAGAAAATAAAATAAAAGAGTTGTTTGTTGCTGTTTTTTTCGGAAGCGTAACATGTCTTCGAAATTTCTGAATAGCAAAATAAAAGAAAGAAATACAAATTCAAAAATAAAGGTATTTTTTAAGCATTGGCATGTTTGGAAAGTCACATGAGAGAATCTTCCAAATTTCTCCCACGGCATAATGATCAAGTAGATGACAGGTTCTTTAGCCCTTAATCAGGGAAATTCGTGATTTTAGATTGGGGCCAATGGTTATGGGCCATTCTCAGTCACGTGTGTGACAAAAATCCTGAAGAATATCTCATTTAAACCTACGTTTCTAGCATTTGTCTTGTAGTAGAAGTCTCTCATTTTGGATATTTGAATAATAATCTTAACCCCAAACAGAGGGTGGATATTTTAAATGAGGGTACATCATTTTCTTTCAGGGGTTAACATAAGGTCGGTCACGTGTGTGACCTTGCACGAAAAAGGGTCTTACTTGTTGGTATTCAAACCTACTTTTCTCGTATTTCCCTTGGAGTGCAAGTTTCCACTTTTCATTGCTGTATGATGGGATTGCTCTGAACATTTTGACAGCAAATTTCCATAAATTAGTGGACATTCTTTTCTTTTAGAAGTGAAAATTGGGTCGGTCACGTGTGTGCCCACTAAAAAAAAGGGCGTTTTTAAATGTCTTTGTAAAAACATTGTGGTTGGGAAACGACTTTTTCTTGTCAAAGAAAAGGAAATATATTTCATGTAAGAAACTGGTATTATAAAAAAAAATCTATAAAGTGTAATCTGATTTTCCGGCAATGAGGCAAAATAAGTTGGTCACGTGTGTGACCGAAATTTTCACTTTACAAAGAATGGCCCTTATGCATGTATGTCTTCAATAATTTCTTGACGTACAGTATTTGTACAAAAAATTCCTGCCAATTTGGACTGAAGTCTTGAGGTTTTTCATATTCTTCTTACCTGGTTTAGCACAATAATAATGTTTCACGTTTTCGGACATCTCGATGCCTGCGGGAATATTCGCCACGGCCCAATCTACATCAGATGTCGAAACCTTCGGAGTGTACTGTATTGTCTCACCATTCTGAAGAGTTACGAAGGGACATGAGATCTTTGCCAAATGTGGACAAGTGTCCTGTATGTCGAATGATGCCTGAATACCTGAATAATTATGGAAGATGCAACAGTATTTAATTATGCAGAAGTGGAGTATTTCAACCATTTAGGAAGTTTTAACATTATATGTGATGCAGAGATCGAGAAGCATTGGTGTGACATAATTATGATGCAAACCTTGGAAACATACTTGCATACTGGCCCGTACTTTGGACTCCGGTTTAACTTAAACCGCTGTCTAAGTGTGGTTTTAACCCACCTAAACCTGCCCTTTATAAACCGGACTTTTAGAAAATCACATTCTGAACTCCGGTTTAACTTAAACTCCAGTCTAGTGTGGTTCAACTTTGTACAGAAATTTAGACTGGACTTGCGGTTTAGGTCAGTGTCGATTAAACTCTGGTGTTTAAGTTAGACCGGAGTTCAGAATACGCATGATACGGGCCACTGAATCCATATTAATGCTGCCTGTAATATAGGTGATGTTTGATCAGTAGGCGTATATGAGAATATATTATTCAACTTTGTCCTCTTGTATCACTTCATGAAATTGTACGTTTTTAAAGAGTGAAGGAAGAAAATTCTAACATTGCCGGCATATTTCCAAATTAAATTTTGGATATCTTTTTGCGATTACGAATTTTTCCTTCATCTCCCTTTTCTACCGTTTTGCCACCAAAACAAAACGCATACTCATTAAACGTTAAGGATTGTTTAGCTGATCAGGTTGTTAGACTTTGTGTCGTTAACCAAATGTCACTTGCTAAGTTATGTTTATTCTTTTCATAAGTAATGAATTCAAATTACGTAAATCAATCCAATTAATTATTTCATTGTCTAATAAGCTTACCGCTTGCTGGCAGTAGAATGTTCAGGACGAAGAAATTTATTTTCAAAAAGTCGGCCTGTTTAAAGAAAAAAACATTTTTAATATAAAAATAAGGTATGGAGTCTCTTGCTAGCCAGGCTTTAAAAGAGGCGTCATTTGCTGACGTTAAGATCGCGTCGATGACTTGTACGGTCTTTTGCGCGTCATGGAAGGGCGATGTCTTTTAAAAAGTGACTGCAAAAGAAACAGTGCAAACAATACTTATACTTGTATGGGGCGTAAAAGTTAACTGTGTTCACAGGCTCGATTAAAGCCCGGCTCACACAAGCATCATTTGCTGACGTTAGGAACGCGTCAGTAACTAGTACTTTTCTCGTCATGAAAGAGTGATATCATTTATAAAAATGATCGCAGAATGAAAAGTGGAAACAAAACTTTTAATAACTGGCGTATGAGCTAATTGCCTTCAGAGGGTCGATTAGCGCAGGTCATAGCAACGAAAATGACGCCAAGTTGAGTGAGCTGGGCTTTACGATTGTACTGACGCAATCGAAATGACGCCTCGTGTGAGCTGGGCATAACGAATGTACTGACGCAATGGAAATGACGCCTCGTGTGAGCTGGGCATAACGAATGTACTGACGCAATGGAAATGACGCCTCGTGTGAGCTGGGCATAACGAATGTACTGACGCAATGGAAATGACGCCTCGTGTGAGCTGGGCATAACGAATGTACTGACGCAATGGAAATGACGCCTCGTGTGAGCTGGGCATAACGAATGTACTGACGCAATGGAAATGACGCCTCGTGTGAACTGGGCTTAACGAATGTACTGACGCAATGGAAATGACGCCTCGTGTGAGCTGGGCATAACGAATGTACTGACGCAATGGAAATGACGCCTCGTGTGAGCTGGGCATAACGAATGTACTGACGCAATGGAAATGACGCCTCGTGTGAGCTGGGCATAACGAATGTACTGACGCAATGGAAATGACGCCTCGTGTGAGCTGGGCATAACGAATGAACTGACGCAATGGAAATGACGCCTCGTGTGAACTGGGCTTAACGAATGTACTGACGCAATGGAAATGACGCTTCGTGTGAGCTGGGCATAACGAATGAACTGACGCAATGGAAACGACGCCTCGTGTGATCTGGGCTTAAGGGTTGAGCTCGCATTATATTCCATGAGAATTCTGTGCCAGGAGATTGTCCGCATCTTTGTAAGGGGAAAATTCGGGCGATTTTTTTCTTAGTGACAATATTAACAGTAATGTCAATTCTTCACTTTTTAAAATTTTTTTTTTTTTTAGAATGTCCCCAGTTTCCACTGGAATTTTCTTAGTTCACCAATAGCATTCAGAACATATATTTTTTGATAGGATCTATTTGAATAATATTAGCAAATTTTGATGGAACCCCACCCCCGGAAAAAAGACATTGTGCTGTTTCTAAAATCCTTATATTTTGAATATGAATTGCAATTGACGAAAACAGGTGACAAAGCACGAAACTGAATGACACTATTTCAAAACGAAATTGAAACGAGCATTCGCACATTCCACATTCCACAGTGTCCGGGACGAAACTGAAAACACATTTTTTTTTTTTTTTTTTTTTTTTTAAAGAAATGGTGACGAAAATGGGCGGGCAACCTATACTATTCTCGTGTATTAATATTTTTTAATTATTGACTTGATATTCATTTATTTTCCATATACATCATCATAAATTTACAATCTTTCAACATGTATGGTCACATAAAATTATATACATAGAAAAAAGGGGTCGTCATAAGCAGAGTTTGAGTTGACGTCCTCATCACAAATAAATTGATCATACAAGGAATATACATATGCAAACAATGCATAGTGGAAAGCAGCAGGCCAACCAATGAGAAAAAAAAATAAAAGGGAAAGAGAGAGGGAGAGAAAGAGAAAGAGGAGTGAGAAGAGATAGTTGTATTCAGATAGTATCAGGTGGAACATAAGATCTGTAAATACCAATCACTTTGAAAAAAAAAGTCATGACAACTAAGATTCTTATATTGCAATGTACAAGGATACGTGCTATAAAATAACAGTTGTAGGTATATTTCTATACATAAAACCCAATGTTACAGATACAGAAATTAATAATATATAGATTGTCTTGTAATAAGAGAAGCTAAAGCTTAATAATATTGCATATTGCTAGAAAGGGTGTTAACCACCCCCACCAGCAATACATGAGAGAATGTAATCTTTTAAGCGTTTCTTAAAAATACACTTAGTTGGGCTTGAACGTAAGTCAAAGGGTAGTGAATTCCAAATATTGGGTCCAATGTGCCTTATAGATCTATGAGCCAGGGCTGTTTAGGGATTGTGCAAATGCACATTAGTGGAAGTTCGAGTAGGGTATTTAAGTATCGACGATTTTAATTGAAACATACTATTAAAGGTCTCTGGAAGTTCTGAGGAGTGGAATTTATGCATGAATACGGCAATTTGGTACGAGTACAATTCAAAGATTGGAAGCGTATGTAATCTATGAAATAGGGGTATATTTGCTAAATATGCTGCATTTGTACACAGACGAACTGCTCTCTTTTGGAGCAGTAAAACATAGTTCATTTTAGAGTTTTGACTGACCCAGATTATGTGGAAAGATTATTGCGTTACACACACATTAAACAATGTATTTAGGGAAACATGGTTTTAATTTATATAAAATTCCATTTCCACGTGATGCAGAAGTAACTACATTATCAATGTGCGCGTTAATATTCAAGCACTGATGGATCGTAATACCCAAGAACTTTGTACTTCCTTTATTTTCTATTGTAATTCCATCAATATCTATGTGAAAATGTAAATTATTCATCAATACACTGTTGTTCCTAAAATGTAAGAAATTGGTTTTACTCAAATTTAAAAATAATTTGTTACATCTAAACCAAGTGGATATTTTGGGCAATTCGGTAGTAATAGTTTCATAGGGTATATCAGGATTTGGATGAGAAAGAAATACATTTGTATCATCTGCAAATAGAACAAACTTTAACACAGAGGAAGCATTACAAATGTCATTTATATATATCAAAAACAAAAGAGCGCCTAAAATGCTTCCTTGAGGAACTCCACATTGTGTTGGCAATATATCAGAATCTATGTTTTGAAAAGTAGTAAATTGTTGTCGATTAGATAAAGAAGTTTCCAACCATTTAAGAGCAATTCCTCTTGTGCCATAAATTTGTAGTTTACCCGAAAGAATTTTATGATCAAGCGTATCAAATGCCTTACTAAGGTCCATGAATACGCCAAGCACATGGTCATTATTGTGATGATATTGTGATGATGTAAACATATTATTAAAGAATAAGTATTCACAGAGTCTTTTAATATATACAATGCGTTCTAGAACTTTCGATAAACTTGGGAGTAAAGAAGTTGGTCGGTAGTTGTTTAATAATAATGCAATATCCTTTTTGTATATTGGGATAACCTTTGCTAGTTTCATGTTACAAAGAAAAATTCCTGTTGATAAAGACAAGTTGGAAATATGTGTCAAAGGAATAGTAATATTGCCTACAATTTGTTTCAACAAATTGTTACTAATTTCATCATGTCCCTCTGCTTTGCTTGTTTTCATTAGCAATTAAGTGATCAATCAATGTAGAGGACTGCATAATTATTCTTGTGGGTTTATTAATGAGAGTATCATGAGCATTTGCAAATAAAATATTTTTAAAGCGTCGACAGTTTTTGTCATTAGAAAGTAGGTCAATGTTGAAATCTGTTAAAATGTGTGAGAATTTGTTTCTATGACCTAATTTTAGACATTAAATTTCCGAGTTTGTTAAAAAAAAATCTCCAGATTACAGGCAGGGGGTCTGTAAATATCACCTATGATATGATTTACTGTTTTCAATTTCTATTTCAATGAATAAAAACTCTGCACTTCCTTCAGCTAAGCAGAGATCGTGTCTCACTTTAAATGGCACAGAACTATGAACACACAACGCTCCACATCCCCCTTTTTCTGTCTGCTCGAATCAATGAATAATTATTAAGTTTATGATATATTTCATTTTGTGCCATGTTTTATTCTTGTTATAATGATTGATGTGTTCTTTTTGTTGTAAACAAACAAAAACACAGACACCTTTTAGTACGTTTGATGCTGCGTTTTGAATTTCCATATTATTTAAAGGAATGATGTTTATCCCACGTTTACTTACCAGAAAAAGAACTCTAAACATGGCGAAACGCATGTTTAGTCCAGTCAAATAAAAATCAACCATGTTGATGAGTTTTCACAAATCTATTAAGGTAAAATCGTACTTTTCCCGCTAGATCCTTTTAAATGGAAAATAAAAACAGAATTGTGATGAATATTGATACCAACTTTAAACGTTTTATACAGTCTTTTATCTTCTAGAGGCAAAATATACCTCTCTCCATAATCATGATAATGTCGCTTTAGCTTCCTGAACTTGATTCTGAACTCGATCTCTAGTCTTCGCTTACATCACTCTTTCTACTCAGCTTTGGAGGTCTTCTGCAAATCGAGGCATTTCCAATTAATAACAGCTAGAAAGAATTCAAACAGTAAAAGAAGAAGAAAATTGTGGATCCAAAAAAGATGAAGGTGGTTTTTACATCCACTGCTTAAAAGCGTTGCTGTCTAAATGCGATCACTTCACGAAAAGATCGGTTCACGTCGGAGTTGATAATGACAAACAGAAACATACAGGAGTTTGATGAATAAGATGCAGTTCATTAGATGGAGTCTGATGCAGTCGGAGCTATTTAACTCACGTTATCTTTTTCAACGAATGTCGTGCCTGTTTGCCTGCCAAACCCTGTGATAAATGTGTGGTCACTAATGAAATTGTTTCGCACTCTCTGTTCGGGTAACCCTCTCAGTATCTCTCTCTTTCTCTCTCTCTCTCTCTATATTGGAGCTGGGGGAAAGCAAAGGTAATAATATAGTATAGGTTTTCCCTGTCAAATTCGCAAAATTAGCTTTCATATTCATTTTTAAAAGCTCGCATTCAAGCGATTTGCTCTTCCCGTTTACTCCTTTGGTTCATATTAGTTTTCAGTCGTTCAAATACATTTCGAGCGTCGAAAAATGTGCTTCAAACATCAAAATTAATTTATTGTAGTTTAATTTTAAGAGGCCAAAGCGTTATTCAAATTCATTTACGACGACTTAGGTGCGGATTCTTGCTCGAGTTTTACTTTCCTTTTCATTAATCAAGTTAGCAGTATATGTTCATTCATTTTCAAACAAGTACTAAATAAAGAAAATAGCCGGGCTTTGCCCTTTTTTTAATAAATCTAACTTCTCCAATTATTTAGTTATTTAAGCATTCTAATGTTTTAAAATGAAATTTGTTGTTACAAAATGATGAAGTCATCTGATATTGTGTAAAAACGAATTCACTGTATCATTTCAAATGTGTGCAGCATATTCAAAGTAGAATTTCATCATATTGTCTGTTTTATTAGGTGGTCTGTCGGTATCGACAGATCACCTCTTTATTTCGTACGAATTTTCTTTATTTCTTTATTTTTATTTTTCTCCCCATTTCTTGTGACCGTGAATTCTCAAAATCAACTGGATCAATTTTCTTCAAATTTTCGTCAGTTATCAGGCCTATCAAGGTCAAGTGCCCCTATCTTTTTCAAGGTCATCAGGTCATCGTGACGTCATCCAGGCGCCATTTTGTGAAATCACATTATCGATCATATCTTCATAACGAGTCATCAAAAATAAACCATATTTGACACACATTAACTTCAGGTCATGGGTCAACATAAAATGTCAACAAAATCCGCACGCGCATCATGACGCGCACGTACGCACGCGTCAAAATTTAGAAATGCTAAAAATTACTTTAATCAAATTAGAGTACGGTTCAGGACATTTTAAGCATTTCAAAATTTTCCGTCCGTGCGCGTCCGTGCGCGCGTTATGCGCGCGCACAGCGCGTACGGAAAGTAGAAATGCCGTTTTTTCGCATGGTTTGTATTCCTGACACTATTCTTGACAATTTCTAACTATTTACAGTCATTCTCGACATTCCATAATGGCACACGCACGCGTCAAACTTTAAAATTCGTGCGCGCGTCAATGGGGAATATAATGTAAAAAGTGGTAAAAACATGCCTACCTAGAATCCGCCATAGCTTGTCAGAAAGCCTGGAGACCCCCCATTTTTTTTTTTTTTTACATTTTCTGAAAGCCTATGAGTTGTAGATTGTAATTCATGAAAAAAATTTGGGGGTCAATAGATCGGAACGTCTTCACATTTGCATATGAACTCAAAAATTCGATTTTGAAAAAATGACGTCATAAATTTTGTATTCATTTTACAACTCATAGTTGGTCAATTTTCATCCAATTTTCGATATGTTGTAGCTGAGACAATTCTCTACAAGATCAGTCACCACCATTTTTCATTTTGACAAAGGGATTACGGTGTATTTTTGCGATTAAAGGAAGCATGTCAATTTTTCACATTTTGCGTGTATTCTCTATGGGAGATGACTTTTTGTCAAATCTTGATTCTACATTGCCGTCTTCTTTGAGCAGAATCTCTGTTATTTCTGCTCAATTTTCTTCCAAATTTTGGTATGTTATAGCTGAGACTATAAGCTTTCACATAGGTGCCCTCCAATTTTTGATCAGATGTCGGGATCATGCCCATTTTTTAACTACAAAATGTCATTTGAGAATCCCGTTTTTCGTCTACGTGTTATCTCTATTGGAAATATTTTGGTCCATTGGTAAAGCACTTGCCTCCCATTCCGGCGACCCCGGTTCGATTCCCGGTGGGTCCATTTTTTTTTTTTTTTTTTTTTTTTTTTTTGCCTTTCATTCTACCATCTTCTTCGACTATTATAACATATACCATCACAAACAATGTAATAAACTGCCTAATTTTGCGTGTTATGTCTATTGAAAGTAGTGTGCAGTAGTGTGTGTAGAATCTCATTCCCTGTCGTGTATTAAAGCTAAGGGGATAATCTTCCACATGTCCTGCAATATCAATTCGTCCAGTTCGTTATCCCGATTTCTCCAAATCGGCTGAGTCAATTTTCTTCATATTTTCGTCAGTCATCAGTCCTAATAAGGTCAAGTTCCCACATCTTTTTCAAGGTCATCAGGTTATTGTGACGTCATCCAGGCGCCATTTTGTGAAAATCAACTTATGGTCATATGTTCATAACGAAATGTCATTTCTCTTTCATATTTGGCATGGTTAAGGTCACTGTCATTCCAGTCATGGTCATTTCGTTAAACGCGTGCGTACACGTACGTTCGCGCGTCCGTGCGCGCGCAAAATTTAGAAATGATCCAAATCCTCCCAAATTCATTTTGCAGACGTTTCATGCCATTTCAAGCACTTTTCGAAAAATCGCCCATAAAATTGAACCTGAAAGGGGCGCTATGCCACTTAGGTTATCGTGGTTATTGTCATCATCATTATTGTCATTATGATCGTCATTATCGATATATCATTATCGTCATTGTCATCACTTATATGACCATCTTATCATCATTGTCGTCAACATTAAGATTATAATCTTGCAATTTGCCACAGTGACAGACGGACCACCTAATTCGTCTTCAGTGACGAATTAAATTTCTAGTTTTGTCTAATCTTGTGGTTTCAGCTGACCATTCGCTGTGTTATTTCTTTCAACTTTCAAGTTAACCTTTATTTTCTTCCATTGATTTTGACAACCTTCAACATCTGTTCAAATAGTACAATTTGCATGCATATAAAGTAATATCAATACAATCAAGAACTTGCAAAGTTACAAAGAAGAAGGTGCAGTCCCAATAAGCCAGATGCTTGTGGCTGGTACGCCTGAATACAAAAATACAATATAATTTAATATAGGAAACGTGGGAAAAGAAGAAAGGGACAAAGAGAGGGGGAGAAGACCATATGGAGCATCGGACATGGCGGACTAGGCACACGTTTAGCTACCTCTTGAAACCTCACTAATAATTTCTGACCGATATAACCTTCTATTTTGAGCCACAAACTAGTTATTTTGCTCCGAACATTTCGACAGCATGGGCACTCAAACTAGACAGCAGAAGAAGAAGATTTTGGTTGAAATGGAGGAGAAGAAGTGTATAGAAGGAGACACTACCGATTTATACAACTTGCTCTCCACTACACGGACGCCCGAGCCGGCCGGTGCGGCTGCCACGCCCATGACGCCACCAGAGAGCGGCATTTGTGAGCTCAAACAAATAATCCTCTTGCTTTCTCAGCAGGTGAATAGCAAGTTAGTTTTCCTGATGAATATAACATACTGAGCATAGGCGCCGGAAGCGGGGGGGGGGGGGGGGGGGGGCAGGGGGGGCAGTCGCCCCCCCCCCCCAAACGAAAAGTTGGGGGGGGGCAAAATGCATTTTTGCCCCCCCCCCAAAAAAAAAAAAAAGGGAGAGGAAGAAGAAGAAGAAAAAGAAGAAGAGTTGGAATGAAAATATTGTATATAACTTAGAAAAGTGGTTATTTTTTGCTCGCTCGCTTCGCTCGCTCGCAAAATAAAAGATTATATGTGTGATTTACGCCAGTGCTCGTAACCAGCTCTGTTGCTTCGCTATCTCGCTTTCGAGTTTCTTCGAAAAAATTTTACGCGTCTTGTCCCCCCCCCCAAAAAAAAAATTCTACGTACACCTCTGGTCACCTCCGAAAATTTTTGACATGAGCCCTCCCCCTCCAAAATAGTGAGCCCCCTGGGTTGTTTGCCCCCCCCCCCCCCCCCAATCCAGAATTGCTTCGGGCGCGCCTGTCTGGGTTAATAATATACACCCCACTGGTGGTGCCACCATTGGCCTGAATCTCATAGCACTCTCGTAGGGGACCTAAAGGGGAACAATGACCGATGGGCATTCCAATATGGAAGACCATGAATATGATATACAGTAACAGATGTGCTAGAAAATTACCTTGCACGTGTTGTGATCCCTGTTTCATAAAACTTTTTATCAATAACAACTGCCAAAGTGCAGATGCAAGGAGTTCAGTGACATATATCAGTTATGGCATATTGTTATTGATTACAAGTTTGATGAAACAGGGCCCAGATATTTCAATACAATACGAATGACAGAATGTTTACATTTGGGGGGGGGGTGGGTTGGATTAAAATTACGCGATTAAAAGAATTTTGTTCAGTCACCCGCAAAGAGCATTGCTATTATTGAAATTCAAAAAAGAATACGGCTTATTTCTAGGTGGAAACATCCCGTTCCCATAATTTCTTTACCGGCACAACTCCCCTTCATACATAAGGTTGAGTACCGGCTGAAAAGGCGCCGTGGTGAAAACACAGACAATGAGATTCACAGACAGGATCGATACGGGACGCTGGAAGAAAATACTGCCTGAAATATGGAATATTTTGAGCCATAAACCTAGTAATTTTGCTCCGAACATTTCGACAGCATGGGCACTCAAACTAGACAGCAGAAGAAGAAGATTTTGGTTGAAATGGAGGAGAAGAAGTGTATAGAAGGAGACACTACCGATTTATACAACTTGCTCTCCACTACACGGACGCCCGAGCCGGCCGGTGCGGCTGCCACGCCCATGACGCCACCAGAGAGCGGAATTTGTGAGCTCAAACAAATGATCCTCTTGCTTTCTCAGCAGGTGAATAGCAAGTTAGTTTTCCTGATGAATATAACATACTGAGCATAGGCGCCGGAAGCGGGGGGGGGGCCCCAAACGAAAAAGTGGGGGGCAAAATGCATTTTCGCCCCCCCCCCAAAAAAAAAAAAGCCCCCCCCCCAAAAAAAAAAAAAAAAAAAAAGGGAGAGGAAGAAGAAAAAGAAGAAAAAGAAGAAGAGTTGGAATGAAAATATTGTATATAACTTAGAACAGTGGTTAATTTTCGCTCGCTCGCTTCGCTCGCTTGCAAAATAAAAGATTATATGTGTGATATACTCCAGTGCTCGTAACCAGCTCTGTTGCTTCGCTATCTCGCTTTCGAGTTTCTTCGAAAATTTTTACGCGTCTTGTCCCCCCCCAAAAAAATATATAATATATTCAAAGAATAATTTTAAAGACAACTACCGCGTTTTTTCTTTTACATGTTTAACAATATGAGACGCCGAAAGATGTTCTCTAATCACCCCCGCACCCACCATTCTCTCATCTGTCGCCATGGTAACTACTCAAGCAGATGCAGAGAAATCCTGTCTCGTTTTCTTCACAGGTGCCACCATGAAGACAAGGGTTTGAGAGACATGCTAAAATCAGAAGGAAGAAATGCACAATGAAATAATCCAGGTTAGTCGCTCTAATGCAACAGTATACTTAGCCATATGCCATGTGTGATTGGATTATCATCTGCTTATTGGCTATGATAACCAACCATGCCAAGTTGATACCCGCGGTAACACATCCCATGAAAGGTGAGAGATTTTTTGCACTTCTTTGACAAAAAGAAAATAAAATAAAAGAGTTGCTTTGTTGTTGTTTTTTTTTCGGAAGTGTAACATGTCTTCCAAATTTCTGAATAGCAAAATAAAAGAAAGAAATACAAATTAAAAAATAAAGGTATTTTCTAATGCATGTTCAGTGGCATGTTTGGAAAGTCACATGAGAGAATCTTCCAAATTTCTCCCACGGCATAATGATCAAGTAGATGACAGGTTGTTTCGCCCTTAATCAGGGAAATTCGTGATTTTAGAATGCGGCCAGTGGTTATGGGCCATCCTCAGACACGTGTGTGACAAATATCCTGAAGAATAGCTCATTTAAACCTAATTTTCTAGTATTTGTCTTGTAGTAGAAGTCTCTCATTTTGAATATTTGAATAACAATCTTAACCCCCAACAGATGGAGGATGGATATTTTAAATGAGAGTACATCATTTTCTTTCAGGGGTCAACATAAGGTCGGTCACGTGTGTGACCTTGCACGAAAAAGGGTCTTACTTGTTGATATTCAAACCTTTTTTTCTCATATTTCCCTTGGAGTGCAAGTTTCCACTTTTCAATGCTGTATGGTGGGATTGCTCTGAACATTTTGACAGCAAATTTACATAAATTAGTGGACATTCTTTTCTTTTAGAAGTGAAAATTGGGTCGGTCACGTGTGTGACCACTCAAAAAAGGGCGTTTTTAAATGTCTCTGTAAAAACATTGTGGTTGGGAAATGACTTTTTCTTGTCAAAGAAAAGGAAATCTTTTCATGTAAGAAACTGGTATTATAAAAAAATCTATAAAGTGTAATCTGATCTTCCGGCAATGAGGCAAAATAAGTTGGTCACGTGTGAGACCGAAATTTTCACTTTACAAAGAATGGCCCTTATGCATGTATGTCTTCCATAATTTTTTTGACGTACAGTGTTTGTACAAAAAATTCCTGCCAAATTTGGACTGAAGTCTTGAGGTTTTTCATTTCCTTCTTACCTGGTTTAGCACAATAATAATGTTTCACGTTTTCGGGCATCTCGATGCCGGCGGGAATATTCGCCACGGCCCAATCTTCATCAGATGTCGAAACCTTCGGAGTGTACTGTATTGTCTCACCATTCTGAAGAGTTACGAAGGGACATGAGATCTTTGCCAAATGTGGACAAGTGTCCTGTATGTCGAATGATGCCTGAATACCTGAATAATTATAGAAGATGCAACAGTATTTAATTATGTGGAGAAATTCAACCATTTCAGAAGTTTTAACATTACATGTGATGCAAAGATCAATAGAGCATTGGTGTGACATATGATGCATTTCAAAACCTTGGAAACATACTGACCCGTACTCTGGACCTGGTTTAACTGAAACCGCGGTCTATATGTGGTTCAACCCTGTCTAAACTTGCCCTTTAAACCGGACTTTTAGAAATTCACATTCCGGTTTAACTTAAACTCCAGTCTATAGTATACAAATGTTGACTGCTTTGAGGGGCACGGTTAAAACTCTGGCCCGAGGTGAGCTCGCAACTGTGTTATGCCCCCCGAGACGACAGTCTGTTGACTCGACTCGACTCGACTCGAACGGGATAGGAAATGACTCGACTTGACTCGAGACTCGAGCCACTCATGACTCGACCTGACTTGTGACTCGACCTCCTACTGACTTGACTCGTGACTCGACCTCTATAAACACCAGTTTATTGGTCGCACTTCCACATGATAGTCCATTTTTAGTAATACATGTCAATTAGATTAATGGATATTCCCAATTTCAAAACCTCTCGCGCCATTTGGTTTCTGATGATTAGCTGTTTTGAAGTACTGAGTAGTTTATTTCGTTTGATATGTATCAGCATCGCAATCGGATAAAGATCATTTACTAAAATGATATAGACAACGACGTGAAAGGATACTCGTAAAAATATTACCCATGTGAGAGATATCTGGGTCACAAGAGTGCCACTTCTTCCCATCGGCGGCTCATTAGCATACAGACTTGCCGACTGATTGCTTTCAATTATATCGTGTCTATTTTCTTTTCTTTCTTTTTTGTCAATAAAATTTAAAAATCAAGCATTCAAATTCGTCAGTTGTCACTGAAATTCGTCTCTGCCGGTAAGCGAGCTAGGAATGCTAAGATCAAATTATACCGTATATCTGGGAGACGGTTTTGAGTGAAACTTTGACGAAAATGAATGCCAATAGACGAAATTTATTTTGCTTTCTCGTGCTCAGCTACTTTGACCGACGAATTCGAATTGCAATTGACGAAAACGGGTGACAAATTCGAAACGGAATGACAATGTTTCAAGATTGATCGACAAAAGACGAAAATTTAACTGAAACGAGAATTCGCACACCCCACAGTGTCCGGGACGAAATTGAAAACACGTTTTTTTTAAACTGAATGAAATGGTAACGAAAATGGGCGAGGAAACCTCTAATAGTCTCCTGTATTGGTATTTGGTATTTGGTATTTTATTAGGAAACTTTATTGACATTGACATCAATATTTTGTTTTACAATACAAAGCATTAGTATAAAGAAAAGTAACAATCATATATGGAAATAAATGGAAACAAAGAGGGAAAATATTACAGCAAATCATAATAGGACTACTCAGGTTTAACAGGCGACAAATTATGTAATATATTCAAATTGGATATTATATTGATATAAATAATGAAATAGAAAATCATTATGTCACTACTCATATTCAACATGTGACAAATTATATAACATTGTATCAAACTGGATATCATATTGATATAAACAATGCAATAGAAAATCATATTGATACTTTTGGATTGTGATATTTCGTGTCGAAGTATATAGAGGGCGTTCTCACGGTGAAGACGTATATTGAAATACTTGGCACAGTCTCACCACAAAATCGGCGAAAATCTCCTTTTCTGATAAGCATAATTGGAAGAAAGTGTCATATCTTCGTCTCTTACGGATTATCTATTACCTGTGGATATTTTTGGATATGATTTCCCAGCTTACAGACGTTTGACATTTGATGTTTGACCGCCGTTGTATCGACTATATATATTCCGTACATATAGGTATATATTGTATCTCATACTGTCATTACACTTAACATTTGTCTTTCTTGGCTGTGGTGTGTGGTGTATATATGCACAAACCTGACATATTAACTGCTGTTTATATCTGTGAGATAATACTTCGTGATTTAGTATATTGGAATATAACATACATGGTAATCTCTGCTTTGGATTCATAACTGTACGTTGAATATGGCGCCTTCTCTGGTCGATCTATCTACGCGAAAGCTTATCGACGACATACTCGAGAGATTACTGGACGAGAACAAAATACTCCTGAAGACCATTCACACTACTATTCAGACTGCTGTCCATAGTGAGTTCACAAAACTAATGGACCGTCTCGACGAACAACAAAGTAAGATATTTCTTTTTATGGACTTAGACCCCGTTCTCATTACAAGGGATAGAGCGATCTAGCGCGCGCTAGATCGCGCCACCTCTATGGTGAGAACGCGGCGACGTCGTTCCGGCGCGATCCAGGGCGATCCACAGCGATCCCAAACCGGACCACCTCTGGGGGGTGGTCTACGAGAGATAGCGCGATCTAGCGCGCGCTAGATCGTCTCTCTTTTGTAGTGAGAACAGGAAGATGCGAAGTACGCCGGAAGTACGCCGTGACCCACGAAGTGTTTACAATGTAAGGATACAGCTCGCATATAGCGCACAGTATACAGTCGGTATAGATCGCTAGCGTTAAGCCGAATCGAATTATGCGCGAAAACGTTGACCCCATTACATCAGATGTCATGGCAACAAGAACCCTGAAAAAGAGAAGTGCGACGATAGATCGCGCTACCCTCAGCAGGTGTGAACCCGCGGCGTGCCAGCAGCGTGCCAGTGGACCGCCCTGGCGCGATCCACGATGGAGCGATCCACTTTCCAATCTCGTAATGAGAACGGGGTCTTAGAGGTGGTTAATGAGGCTCAAACCCAAAAGATCACCCAACTAAATGCCACTATTGACAAACAACAAAACACAGTAAATAACCTTCAGCAATCCATCGCAGATCTTGAACAGTACTCAAGACGCAATTGTCTCCTGTTTTTTGGTGTCACAGAAAAGATTGGAGAATCAACAGACGACGAGATCCTGAAGATAATCAATGGACGCCTTGGGGTTAACGTCACAAAATCGGACATAGACCGATCTCATCGAACCGGAATCCCGACAAAGGAACCGAATCGTCCAGTATCTGATGAGATCAATCTTGCTCCTCAATCATCGAAAAGTCGACCGCGCCCTATCTCAGTCAAGTTTGTTTCGTATCGTATACGACAGGCTGTGATTCGTGAGCGAAGAAAACTGAAATCGACTGGAATTGCGATCCAGGAACATCTCACAAAGGCGAACCAAATACTCCTCCGACAAGTTGAAAAGAACAAACGAGTAGAGGCAGCGTGGACAAGTGATGGCCGTGTCATCGCAAAAGTTCGAGCAACAAATGGGAAAACAATCAATCGGATAATAAGAAATATCACAGACCTTTAAATAAATCACTCATAAACGGAACACTTCACTCTTGAACATATTGTAATTGACCTTTGGGTAATATCACACTGATATTACCGTTATATTGTCCTGGTTTGATCATATATTTCTATATATTTTCTTTTCTTCTTCTTCTTCTTCTTCTTCTTCTTCTTCTTCTTTTTCTTCTTCTTCTTCTTCTTCCTCCTCTTCTATTTTCTTATTTTGTTGATTATTGATGTCGTCGTGGTTATTTAGATCTCCACCTTTTTTTTTTCTCTCTCTCTCTTTTAATTTCTCCGGATATTACATTTCAGTTAAGGTATCTTACATGCCAATCTTAAGATACCCCTGTATTCACTGTAAAAAAGCTGTAAGAAATAATCAGAATGCGCTACTGTGTGTAAAATGTAATCTGTGGAGTCATTAAAAATTTACTGATGTACCTGATGTCATCTTTAATTCGGACACTGATTGGATGTGTGGATTATGTCTTTGGAAAGAATTACCAAATACAATATCAATTGAGGAACACGATATTGAAATAATAGACGATAATGAATTTCAGTTTACAGAGCAATCCAAACATTCGCCAGGATTGAGAACAGAAATATTCAAAGATATTACGTTTGAAAAAGGGGTTAAAATCGCACACCTAAATTGCTTGTCTTCATTAAAGCATATTGACGAAATCAGACTCTTACTCCAAAATACGTGTCTCGATATCCTTACACTCAGTGAGACACACTTATGTGAACTTATCGATGACAACGAATTATTAATCTCTGGTTATACATTCCTGAGGCGAGACCGGAATAGATTTGGAGGAGGTGTTGCCATGTACATAAAAAATAACCTAAACTATAATGAAAGAAAAGACATCTTAAATGACGATGACATTGAAATGATTGCTATTGAACTTAAATTGATGAATAAAAAACCGCTTGTAATAATATGTTGGTATCGACCTCCAAATTCACCTCTTGAAATATTCAAATCGTTTGATGATATTGTAGACCGCCTAGATATATTGGATCTTGATTATACTATACTGGGCGATATGAATTGTGATATTATTAATCCAAACCAATCATGGCAAACCAAAAAGTTACTCAGCATAATGGAAAGATATAACTGTACCCAATATATTGATCAACCTACTAGAGTGACAGCAACAACATCTACGGCGATTGACCTCATTTTTACAAACGTTCCATCCAAATTTTCTTCAAGTGGCATAATAGAAATTTCATTTACTGTTCATTATATGGTGTACTCTGTTTTTGGCAAATCTCATACACCTAAACCGTGCCAAAACCATAAATATAAGGTCATTCGTAGCTTCAAAAAGTTTAATGAAGATGCTTTCCGTAAAGATATAGCAAGTATTTCATGGAATACTGTATATGAATGTAATGATCCCGATATAGCATATATTAATTTCATAACACTGCTGAATACATATCTTGACAAACATGCTCCGTTGCGTAAAATACGAGTCAAACAAAAGGAATCACCATGGATGACTAATGAGATCCTAATTCTGATGCGTGAAAAAGATAAACTGAAATATAAACACAAAAAAGCAAAAGTATCTCCATTTAAATCCGAATCTGAATTAAAGTATCTATGGGAAAAGTATCAAAGGGCTCGTAATAACGTAACGACGCGTGTTCGTCAAGCTAAAAGGGATTTTATCATAAAGAAGATTGAAACTGCTGATAAATCTACAAAAGAAATCTGGCAGTCTTTAAGATATATTGTACCTAGCAAGAAGAAAAGTAATCAAGTTTCAACCATGCATATTGATAACGAATTAGTTGAGGGTAATGATCTCGCAAATGCATTCAATGAGTATTTTGTTAACATCGCTACCTCTTTAGACAAAGACAATGACCATGGCTATTATTGTGAGAGAGAATCGTTGATACGTATTCAATCAATATTTTCTCTTAATAGGGTGGATTCTAACAAAGTACTCAAGAATTTAGAATCCCTACCTTTAGATCGAGCAACGGGACCAGACAATGTCCCTGCTAAGGTACTTAAATGTATCGCATGTTCTATAGCCCCTCCGTTAACTTTCATTATCAATCAATCCTTTCAAACTGGTAGTATTCCAGTAGAATGGAAACTGGCCCGCGTAACACCAATATACAAGGGAGGTAACAAGGATTCTTTGGGGAATTATAGGCCCATATCAGTTATTCCAATTTTAGGTAAAGTAATGGAGAAAATGGTGTACGATCAGCTACAAGAGTATTTAACTAATAACAATATTCTGACCCCTTGTCAATATGGATTCAGACCAAAATACTCAACTCAAAGCGCTTTATTATCTGTCACAGAAAAATGGTTCGATGCTATTGATAGGGGCAATTTAGTAGGTATCGTAATGATTGATTTAAAAAAGGCCTTCGATACGATAAATCATAAAATCCTCCTCCGTAAATTAAATGTATACGGGTTTAATGAATCCGCCCTAAAATGGTTCGAAAACTATTTATCTTTTCGGCAACAATTTACATGTATCAATGGCTTCACATCCACCTTGAACAAAGTTACTAGCGGAATACCTCAGGGAAGTCTTTTGGGACCGTTGCTCTTTTCATTATATGTGAATGATTTACCTACTGAAATCGATCAATGTAACCTATCACTTTATGCAGATGATACTTGTTTGTTTTATTCCTCTAATAACCCCGAACAAATAATTACAAATTTGAATCTTGATCTAGCAATTATTTCGCAATGGTTGAAAAGGAATCGATTAGTAGTCAATCAGAAAAAAATGTGAATATATGATTATTGGTTCATCTCCGCGATTAAAAAGATGGAAAACATATCTCAAAGAATGTAAAGTGCAAATAGAAAAAGAAACGATAAATAGGGTCCATTCCTGTAAATACCTAGGAATAGTTATTGATGAGAACCTACTCTGAAACTCTCATATCGAATTTTTGTCTAAGAAAATTGTAAAGTTTATATATCTCCTGAAAAGAGTAAGACCATTTATCGATATGCGTACATCTTTATTGTTTTATAAATCTATTATTCAATCTCACTTTGATTAAGGGAGTGTTGTATGGGGAAACACTCAGAAACAAAATCATGACAAACTACAAATTCTTCAGAATCGATCACTACGAATAGTCTTGAAAACAAATTATATGTTTTCCTCAAATGATATTTATGATTTTCTTAAACTTGATCGCCTAAACGTACGCCGCTCTAAGCATTAATTGGCACATTAAATGTTTCAAGCTATCAATAAGCTTTGTCCCTCTTGCATATCAAACCTCTTTACCTATCGTGAAACCATATACAATACCAGATCAGGTAATTTACAAATCAGATTACCGAAACCCAAGACGAACTATGGTAAACGTCGATTATCATATAGAGGTGCTAAACTCTGGAACTGTATAGAAAAGATAGTTACATCATCTATGTCATTCAATAATTTTAAAATCCATATCAATAAACTCCCGGTAAATGAATTATTATTTTATTAGACGCAGTAGCCATTTACATACTGGCTGACATACTACAGATGATTAATGATCTTTCTGTCCCAGCACTTTCTTTTTCTCCAACATCTTAATTTGCCTTTCAATTCATGTCAATATTTTGTTTGTTTTATATGTCTATGTATTAGTATTTCTTATATTTCAATTGATTTTACACTGAATTTTGTCTATGTATGTTTCAATTATTTATTTATCATTTACTTATATCATGTTATTACTTTAAATGTATTTTCATTTGTACTATGTTTTTATGTTGGTGGACCCCTATGGAAATCAGCTTTTGCTGTTAGGGTGTTCCACCCCATGAGAGGAAAAATAAATGAATGAATGAATGAATGAATGTGTTTTATTCCTGTATGATTACTTTTGTGTGTGTGTGTGTGAACAAACAAAAATACAAACGTCTCGGACACTGTGATGTGTGCGAATTCTTGTTTCAATTTCGTCTTTTGTCGATCAATTTTGAAACAATGTCATTCCGTTTCGTGTTTTGTCACCCGTTTTAGTATGTTTGATGCTGCGTTTGAATTTCCATATTAGAATTTTTTAAAGGAATTATGTTTATCCCACGTTTACTTACCAGAAAAAGAACTCCAAACATGGCGAAAGGCACGTTTAGTCCAGTCAAATAAAAATCAACCATGTTGATGAGTTTTCACAAATCTATTAAGGTAAAATCTTACTTTTCCCCGCTAGATCCTTTTAAATGGAAAATAAAACCAGAATTGTGATGAATATTGAGACCAACTTTAAACGTTTTATACAATCTTTTATCTTCTAGAGGCAAAATATGCCTCTCTCCATAATCATAATAATGTCGCTTTAGCTTCCTGAACTCGATCCTGAACTCGATCTCTAGTCTTCGCTTACATCCCTCTTTCTACTCAACTTTGGAGGTCTTCTGCAAATCGAGGCATTTCCAATTAATGAACAGCTGGAAAGAATTCAGTCAGGAAAAAGAGAAGAAAATTGTGGATCCAAAAAAGATGAAGGTGGTTTTTAAATAATAATAATAATAATAATAATAATACAAAGCTTATATAGCGCATCATATTCAGTCATCTCTATGCGCTTTACAAATTATGAAAACTATAACTATATACGTAATGTGCATAAATACATGACATTAAATTACTTTACACTATATTCAGTTAAATTACATTAGATTACAGTACAATCATTACATTGCATTCCCTAGCACTACATTATAACCGAGTGAAATAGTTAAAATGATACACTATAAAGGTAAAATAGCGAATAACATAAACATACACATGATAGACGCATTGATGTAACTTATAACATTAAGAGAAAAGGTATGTCTTTAGAGAGTTCTTGAAACTATCGACGGAGGATGCATCACCTGATCACGAAGTTGGGGAGGAAGAGAATTCCACAGTGTAGGTGCTAAGGTGCTGAAAGCACGTTCCCCGTAGAATTTGCTGTTCACCCGAGGTGTTTGGATGAGGTTCAAGTGCTTAAACTTGAATCCACTGCTTAAAAGCGTTGCTGTCTAAATACGATCAGTTCACGAAAAGATCGGATCACGTCGGAGTTGATAATGACAAACAGAAACATGCAGGAGTTTGATCAATTAGATGCAGTTTATTAGATGGAGTCTGATGCAGTCGGAGCTATTTAGCTCACGTTATCTTTTTCAACGAATGTCGTGCCTGTTTGCCTGCCAAACCCTGTGATAAATGTGTGATCATTAATGAAATTGTTTTGCACTCTCTGTTCGGGTAACCCTCTCAGTATATATCTCTTTCTCTCTCTCTCTCTCTATCTCTCTCTCTCTCTCTCTCTCTCTCTGTATTGGAGTTGGGGGAAAGCCAAGGTAATAATATAGTATAGGTTTTCCCGGTCAAATTCGCAAAATTAGCTTTCATATTCATTTTTAAAAGCTCGCATTTAAGTGATTTTCTCTTCCCGTTTACTCCTTTCTCAGTCGTTCAAATTCATTTTCCAGCGTCGAAAAATGGGTTTCAAACATCAAAATTAATTTATTGTCGTTCAATTTAAAGAGGCCAAAGCTTATTCAAATTTATTTACGACAACTTGGGTGCGGATTCTTGCCCGAGTTTTACTTTCCTTTTCATTTATTAAGTTAGCAGTATATGTTCATTCATTTTCAAACAGGTACAAGAAGTACAGAAAATAGCCGGGCTTTGCCTTTTTTATAAATCTAACTTCTCCAATTATTTAGTTATTTAAGCATTCTAATGTTCTAAAATGAAATCTGTTGTTACAAAATGATGAAGTCATTTGATGATATTGTGTAAAAACGAATTCACTGTATCGTTTCAAATGTGTGCAGCATATTCAAAGTAGAATTTCATCATATTGTCTGTTTTAATTTGTCTAATCTTGGTTTTTTTTTCAGTTGACCATTCGCTGTGTTATTTCTTTTAACTTTCAAATTAACATTTATTTTCTTCCATTGATTTTGACAACCTTCAACATCTGTTCAAATAATACAATTTACATGCATATAAAGTAATATCAGTACAATCAAGAACTTGCAAAGTTACAAAGAAGAAGGCGCAGTCCCAATAAGCCAGATGCTTGTGGCTGGTACGCCTGAATACACAAATACAATATATTTTAATACGAGGAAAAGAAGAAAGGGACAAAGAGAGGGAGAGAAGAGGATAGGGAACATGGAGTAGAGGGAAAGGAAGAGGACTACAACATAGTAATAATCATAATGGACATGTAATATACAAGCTCTGCTTCTAAACATGTCCAACTGTTTTCAACATCACTTAGGTCAATATTTGTGCATCATATACTTTACTTATTGATATTTAATTATGTGCTCATATCTATGAAAAACATCATTGTTATATTATTGTTGTTATTTTATGTTATGTACTGCTGTATTATGTTAATATGATTGAAAACAGTCAATAAATTTGAACCTAAAAATCTGAATCTGAAAATATGAGCAACATATATAAATGTAGCTATATTATTATCATTACTATTATTATGATTAACATTATCACTATTATTATTAGTGCTGTTATTGTTATTGTTGTTGGTGGTGGTGTGTAATATAACATTCTTCCCTTACAAAAATGTCCTGTGGTAATACCATACAAAATTACAACAGGAATGTACCACAGGAACACTCCTGTCTTTTTGTGGGACAATGCCACAGGGAGATTATTACAGTATTACCACATACCAGATACCATGGGAATACCATAAAATTTTACCTTACAATACCATACGTTACCACAAGAATACCACCAGTTACCACAGCACTACCACAGACCAGTTACCACAGCACTACCACACATCAGTTACCACAGTACTACACACACCAGTTACCACACCACTACCACACACCAGTTACGACAGTACTCGGCGGCTAGGGGTGTGTGAGGGCGTCCCTCCCCCCCCCCCCCCCCACTTGATGTCGGCAAATGCACCACCTGTGTCGGCGAAAAATAGGAAGTCAAAAATGGGAGAGGGAAGAGGAAAGAGAAAAGGAGAACGAGAAAAGAGAAAGGAAAAGGAAAAAAGAACGAAGAAAAGGGAAAGGAAAGGAAAACAAAAACAGCAAGAAAAGACGGAAAGAATATGAAGGAAAAACTAGCCCTTTTTTTTTTTTTTTTTTTTTTTTGCTCCCTCCCAAAATCACTGGAAAGGTAAAAGGCGTCCCCCTTCGGCAACAGGCTGCAGCCCCCTCCAGAGGATTTTCAAAGTTCAGATATTCGGGCAGTGAGGTGCCAGAATATTATTTCGGCGGCGAGGTTCCCTGATTATTATGCACCTTCTGTATGTCACTTCTACACATTTTCACTATGAAAAGTAAAAAAAGGAAGGAAAAACTGGCCCTTTTTTCCAACAAAAGGCGTCCCCCTTTGGCAATGGGCTACAGCCCCCCCCCCCCCTCCCAGACGTGCCACAATATCCACATATGCAGGTCCCTGATAATTATGTAACTTCTCTACATTTTCGTAACACGCCAGTTACCACATCACTACCACACACCAGTTATCACAGCACAAACTCACACTTGCTACCAGGGGCGGATCCAGGATTTTGTAAAAGCGGGGCACACAAAGGCAGGGCTGTCAAATTTGGGGAACTTCTTGGATGGAGAGTCGTATTTTTTTTCTTCTCGCCAGCCCTCGAAAAGTCGCTCAGTGGGGGGGGGGGGGGGGGGGGGGGGGGAGTGGTTGGGGGAAAAAAATTCCCCAGGCCTCCAAAAGTCGTTCAGTGAGGGGGGGTGGAGGGTATCAGACTTTATGGGGTCCAGTTTTCCTCCATAATTCTCTGACAAGCAAGCAAAAAATATAAATACAGAAATAAATAAATAAATAAATAAAATAAATAAAAAATAAAGGGTTCTCAGTTCTAAAAGGGGGCTCAATCCAAAAAAGGGGGCACAATATATACTTTTCTTACAAAAGGGTAGGCACGGACCAGGATTCCCCCCCCCCCCAAATCTGCCACTGCTTGCTACCAAAAGACTACTATGCATATAGCTGATGATGTAAGTGTTACAACAAGAACACGGTAACCCTGAGGTAACGGCTGTGTATAATAGTCGGGGGTAAATGGCATGTGGCAGATGGTGAACGGTTGTCCTCAGTTAGCTGGTGTGTGGAAGTGCTGAGGTAACTTGTGTGTTACTGGTGATGATGTGTGGCAAATAGCCAGATAATTATAACATGCACGCCTATACCACACAGCTATTATCTCATGATTTCTAAACTTCAATTTTAAAAAATATATATATATATATATATAATCATATGCAAACCAAATATCCGTGAAGGAAAAACATATGCATGTACACTCTACATGTACATAGGCTTGTGATTTAAAAAAAAAACAACAACAACTTTTTTATATATAAAAAACAAAAAAGGTGCCTTTTCAAAGATTAAAAAAAGCTTAAAAGTTTTTTGGGTTTTTTTTAACAGATAAGTGCTTTCAATGTGGTGATTTTGACAAAGTTAAATACCAATTTCACTTGCAAAATCGCTCTTAGTTCACTGATGATTGACAGATGATGTCACAGGGGGCAAGTGGTCTGGACTCTGGAGGATTTTTTAAGTGGGTGGGGCTTAGCAGGTTGTAGAAAATTATTTCAAAAAATATTTAAAAATCTATGAAACATATTTAGAAGTTTAAATATCAAAATATGAAATGTATGTAGGACTGCACACCAACAGGTATCAACTTGCATTTTGATGACAGGGGCCCCAGAGGCCCTTTAAGTTAAAAGCCTTGAAGACTAAAACATTTCATTAATTGAGACCATTCCAGCATGACAATGACTAACAACGGCCCATTAGACCGGCAGAATGCAGCACAATCGGTCCAACGATTCATAGACGAAGTAATACATGGTCTACCGAACGTCTATGCGTACATAGATGATCTGTTAGTCGCTAGTAGTAGCAAAGAGGAAGATGAACTCCACCTGCGGCAGCTATTTGACAGACTCCGACAGTTTGGTGTGATTGTTAATCTAGACAAGTGTGTGTTCGGTCGATCTGAGCTAGACTTTTTAGGTCATCGGATCAATCGTGCTGGAGTCAGCCCGCTTCCTGACAAAGTGGCCGCTATCCGCCAATGTAGCGTCCCCACTTCCTTGAACATGTTGAAAGGTCTACGCGCATTTCTAGGTCTTGCGAACTTTTATCGCAGGTCTCCTCCGATCTCACCCGAAACGTTCAAGAAAGCCGCTAGATTGGACGCCGGCTTGGGATGCTGCATTTGTCGCGGTCAAGGAAAAGTTGGCAGAAACTACCGTTAGCCTACCCCAATGCCAATTTTCCGCTCAGTTGGATTGTAGATGCGTCCGATCGCGCCATTGGCGGAGTTGTCCAACAACTCAACAACGATGCATGGCAACCGCTAGCATTTTTCTCGTGGAAACTCTCACCAGCATAAACGAGATACAGTACATTCAGAATTGATAGCCGTATACCTTACCTTAAGGCACTTCCGCTGTATGCTCGATGGTCGAAACTTCTGTGTGTATACTGACCACAAGCCGTTAACGTATGCATTTAATGTACGACCAGATCGACATAGACCCCGCGAGATTAGACATTTGGACTATATTTCGCAATTCACCACTGATCTACGTTACGTGAAAGGTCAAGACAATGTGGTGGCCGATACTCTATCTCGTCCAGATATGAATGCCTTGTATACCGACACTTGCGTCGAGTACTCCGTGATTGGCGAAGCGCAAAAGACTGACCCAGAGTTAAGAGCATTACTCGCGTCCGGGTCCGACACCAGCATGGTACTCAAATCATGTCAGGAGGTACAATCATTTGTGATGTATCTCATGGCCGTACGCGTCCGTTCGTTCCGAAGAGTCACAGGAGGGCAGTATTCAATGCTGTGCATGGTCTATCCCACCCCAGAGTACGGGCAACGCAACGAGCTGTTAAGTCCCGATTTGTTTGGCCCGGCGTAAACAAGACAGTTCGGAAATGGGCACAAGAATGTTTGCCGTGTCAGAAGTCTAAGACGCATAGGTATATCAAGGCTCCTCTGGGTACGTTTAGCACTCCTGACGCGCGATTCGCGCACGTACACATTGACATACTAGGGCCATTGCCACCTTCCAACGGTAATACCTACTTGCTGGCCTGAAGCCATTCCAGTACCTGATACCACCACCGAAACTATCGAGAAAGCCCTTGTCGATAGATGGATTACTGTATTCGGTGCGCCCGACATCATAACCACTGATCGCGGCAAGCAATTTGAGTCTCGACTCTTTGCTGAGTTAATGAAGTTATTAGGAACCACGCGGGTACGCACCACTGCGTATCATCCTGCTGCAAATGGGATGATCAAAAGGTTCCATCGTCAGCTCAAAGCCGCATTAAAAGCGCACGACGATCCTAGACTTTAGCATGAACACTTACCCGTGACACTTCTTGGTATTCGTACCACTGTGAAAGAGGATTTGTCATGTTCGCCAGTAGAGTAGACCCTTGCGACTACGTTTCGCGTTTGCGTCCACACATGTCCTCGTGTACCGTCACGCCGACTAGAGCAAAACAAGGCTCAAGTCACGTACCTAAAGACTCGTTTAAGTGCTCGCACGTTTTCGTTAGAGTAAACTCCGTGCTCAAGCCCTTACAACAACCCTACAGAGGGCCATACATGGTGTTGAAACAACATCTGGAAGACACGTCCATTTTCCTAAACGATATATTGAAGTTTGTGGCTAGATTGTTGATCTATTTCATATTCTTGCAAAGAAATATAGTATTATGTAAATATCGTAAGCAAGTGATTTTTCATGACTTCCTTACTAGGGGGGGGGGGGGGTTATTGTAGTGGTCCAAACTTTTTGACTTTACAATACTGATTTTTTTTTTTTCTTTTTTTATTATTTCTTTACAGACCACCCTACAGCATTTCGGGTGTGGTCGATGTATGTTTTTGGCCCGAAACCTAATCACTGTAAAGGTCTTGTGTATACTTACTCCGAGGGCAAAGTAGTCCCTCCATTTATTTTTCCTAAACTGTTTATGAGATGATATTAAATGTATATATGAAGTTAATATGTTATATTCTCGTGCAGATTATACATATGTTTTTATATAACATGAATAATTCTAAGGAGGAAAGATAATTAAACATGCATAAAAGTAGTTTTTATAGATGTGGCTACATGTCAGGCAAGGCCCTGCTGGGTAGACACATGCACATCTGACGTTTGTGTACACTACACGAGAGAAAGTTTAGTGAAGCTGTCACCAGTAGCCGGTATTATTTGCAGTTATGATAAAAGGTATGTAGAGATAATTGAACATGATATAAATATCAGCTTATTATAACCAGTGAAATAATGAGAAAAATAATGTTATATTGAAAGTTATCTTAGTGTGAGAGTTTGTTTTATAGATTGACTTGATTTGTGTAGTGTCTATACAGACAACTTTACCCGTGTGTGTGTGTGTTCAATACAAAGTCATTGCTCATAAATTGTATTAGCAACTTTCGAAGAAGGAATAGAGATTTAGATTGGATGACTGTTATATAATGAAACTGTATAACTGTTCAATGTTTTATTCAATAAGTTAACGATATTTTATCACCTTGATTAAGATGTATTTTACTGTCAGAACATAGAAGAGTTCAGTAGTTCGTTGTTTTGTATCATGCTAATGAGATGCACTACATGTACATGTACCACTGCATAGTGGAAAGTAGGCGTGCATATTGTTTTGTTCACATCTTTTGGATTGATGACTAGTCGTAAACATCAGACTCAATTAAATTATATATTTTACAGAAATAGTGTTATAAATGATAAATCCATACTGATACTTATTATATTCATTTTTATGTACCAGTAGCCACTGACATGACTGATGTGGAGTTTTTACCATGCAGTTGCGTCCTAGTTTTGGTGATAGGCACAGCTGATATGATGTAGCTTTCTCTATCCTTACTAATTGTATGACATATTCTGACTAGGGTAAGTTTGGTCAAGTTATTACAATTTATAACCAGTAATGTATCGAAGTCGGAATATTTGACATTGATACATGTATTTCTTATTTCCTGAAATTCACAGATAATGTTTTAAAATCTATGTAATTGTAGTATATGAACTGTATGTCAATCGAACTTATGAAAACTGCATTTTGTTTACAGAATTCTAAGCAATCTTTTTAAGATGATCACTTGCATGATTTTCACGTTAATATGATCAGGTACTTATGATGCTTTTTGATTTATCTTCTGTACAGTGCAGGGGTTTCTGTTTTCCATTATATTTCATCTTTGTGAAATAATAAACAACGAGCATCCAACTAATGGTGTCTGCAGTATTTTTCTGTTGTCGGCCAAGTACTTAAAAAGGTGGTGTCCAGCACCACACAACAATACAGACATATGCGTAGGCATGATTTAGCCTCAATAAGGCTCTTAAAGCATGAATATTCATCCAAAGGCAAAAACATTTACTGACTTTAAGAATTACACGCTGTTACACGTGACTTCTTCCACCATCTTCCTCGGAAAGTTCCGAAATTGTGCAGCTATTGAAATCCCTAGACCAGAAATCTTTAAAGGAGAACGATTACATGTACATGTACATAAAATTCCTGAGGCGTGTTACGGTGTGACAAAGATACGCCATTTCGTAAACGTAGCTGACCAAAGAGAGAGTTGGCGTGACTATAATACAGTAACATCATGAGACACACCCCTCTCCACATTTTCTAAATAATTAGGCGACCAGGGGAGGATTTCACTAACGCTTGCGATGCATCGTTAACCCTTCGCAAGGGCTTGAACCCATCGTAATAGCCTGAACTCATCGCCCGTGGACGATGGGTTGCTTTTCGATTTCACAAAGCTCCTGCGAAGGGTTTACCCGTCGCAAACCCATCGCAACGCGGCGGATGCTCAAAGGGTGATCGTAGACCCTTCGCAGAGCTGCGATGGGTTCAAAAAGTAACTTCCTGTCCCAACGGAGCGTGTGGCGCGAAATCCTCTGCAAGTTAAATTCGCTTTATTTATTTGTTTTTGTTGTGAGGGTCTGTTTTAAACTTATCTCAATCATTTGTAGCTCGCATTCTGGTTATAAAGAACGTTCTCTCTCTCTCTTTTAAGGCCATACTTTTAAACACCTTCCTGCTTTTATCTTTTAAATTTTAGATGAAATGCTTGTAATTATTTTTGAAAAATCTCTTTTTTTTGGGGGGGGGAGGGTTAATTATTTATTATTTCTTCTTTTTTAATGTACGGCCTATTATTCGTTAATTATCATTGCATTCATCTTTTTTATTTTTGTGGTGGGGGAACAAATAAATTTAAACCATTTTGGGGATGTGCCCCCCCCCCCCCCCGCCCTCAATAAAAAGGCAAATGTGGTAACTTGTTCAAAAATGTTTGCACACTGTGGAATTCTATCTTCTGTCCCTCTCTCCATTTCACCGATTTTTGTATTCTAATTAACTCATGAATAAATTACTTGCTTTCTCCATTTCGCTTACCCGATGATTCCTTTCTTTTTTTCTTCTTTCTCTCTTCTCATTACCTCGACCTTTCTTCTCTCTCTCTCTCTCTCTCTCTTACTTTCTAGATATATAAGTCTACAACCCCTGTTCTTGAATCATTTATTTCTTTCACTCTTACTACTTCTCTCTCTCTCTCTCTCTCTCTCTCTCTATCTTGCTTTGAAATATATGTATATATCCCTTTATTTCTCAGCACATTAATGTTACTCTAAGAATTTCAACTTGTTTTACACATGCTACAAATCTCACGAGTATAAACATATATGAAATACAAATCCAACTGGCACTGTCTTGTCAATCGAAGTCTACAGCTCCACATTGACTTTTATTAGTTAACGTTCAAAAAAGTAACACACAAAGTGACTGAAAAAAAATAAAACTATTTCCTGAGTTTACATAATAGTAGTTTGGCGGAGATTGCAATGAAAGTGTTGTTAATCCGAACTCAATCTCATCCAATCTAAAGTAACAAGAATTTGCAATGAATTTAGACGTAGGTGTACGGGCACATTTTCGCGAGGGGGGGGGGGGGGGTGGGGGTGATTCTTGACAGTATATCAACTTACTACTGTACATGTATTTCCTAAATTTTGTGATCAAGCGGAGTGAAAATTCTGCCCGAATATCGGCACTTTCAAAATCCTCAGGGAAGCTGCAGCCAACACCCCCCTCCCCCGCCTCGTAAGTCTTTGAATTCGGATTGAATCAATATAGTTTTTAGTGAATTTATAGGCAAATTTCAATTTGTTTATTTAACTTCAAAACAGCGCATGTAGGATATTTAGATGAAGATACGATTCCAAAAGGGAACTGTGCCATATTGAATATACATGTATAATTTTCATTATGCATTTTGAGAATTATACAACTTAAAAGGTTGTCAGCAGAATACGGTTGATGTATAAAGATGTAGCATTACTCGTGTCATATAACACTTTACTATTGGCTAAGTGGGTGTCAAATATAACAGACAAGTGGGTTAATCATGCACAAATTAGCATTAGACATCATTATACAAATAATGACAGTAGTTATACATGTATTTAAAAAAAAAACTCCTTAATTACTATTTATCACAGCCAAATTCTAAGGAAACAATGATCTCGTAGAATAGCATTACAAAGTGCAGGCCTGTTTGAATTCAATTTAATGAATAAGTAAACATTATTTATGACAATAAATAAAACTTCACGAAACAATAGAATGTCACCTTTATCAAATGTACAACTAGCAAAAGAAACAGGAAAGAGAAGTAGCAGAAATTCCAGATGGCATTC
Source organism: Heliocidaris tuberculata (assembly GCA_025618425.1). Taxonomy (NCBI): domain Eukaryota; kingdom Metazoa; phylum Echinodermata; class Echinoidea; order Camarodonta; family Echinometridae; genus Heliocidaris; species Heliocidaris tuberculata. The sequence goes on from CM046838.1 coordinate 31,094,658, forward strand.
AGTAAGTTTCTCATGTTCTTTGGGTAAAAAAAAAATCCAGTTTGGTATTTCAATATTAATACATGTATTTACAATTCAAACAATGATTGCAATCAGAGGTATCACCAGCAGCAATATGATAGTTGGGGGAGTGGTGGGCTAAGGGGCAAGGAAAATCATGAGGGGGGGGGGGGGACACACCGTGGCAAAGCAAGAATTATTTCACTAATAAAATTTGACTCCTGTCCCATCTTCTCATGCCTGGTGCAAGCACTGTATGCCATTATTCATGTAGCCCTCGTAAATAACGTGAATGTGCAGGGTACCAAGAAATAATTGTACTGAGAGCAGAGTCTGTAAAACAGGAGGCAGAGGAGAAGATGTTTAAGGGTTGAAATCGTGAGACGGACTGCCTTTTTATTAACAAACAAATACTAAACAAATAACATTCACATATGAACAAGATACATTATAAACACATGTACCCTTTACGACTATGATACAAACACAATGTCTTGATCCTAACTCACTATACCACCAACTCGCTCATTCCTTGCTATATATACACTAACAAGTACTGACCATTTATCTAAACAAATAATTATTATACGGTATACCTATTTACACAAAGAAATGAAGAGGGGATATAATATTAATTTCCTGAAGAAAATACTATAAACTTGGATTCAGCCTGGCTATTATCATTAGTACTTGTATTATTGTTATTGTTATTGTTATTATGATCATTATCATTATGCTTGTAAATATTATTATTATCATTTTTATTATTATTATTATTATTATTTTTATTATTATTATTATTATTATTATTATTATTATTATTATTATTTATTGTGTCTGCTATTATTTAATAATTGTAAAGTAACATACATGAAATTTTAGAAATCAATACATTATTAGTTAGTGCTAATATACATTTACCCTAATCCATATACTGACCATAATGCTATAACAGGCCAACCCGACTAGTGAATATACTTTTGCATTAACTCTACTGATACAAGTATACTAACTATATATATATATACAATTATGTACAAGAGCATTCGAAGAGTATTGTATTCGGTATGGTACAACCAAAGAGGTACCTGCTTGATACCACATGCAAACAGGTATATCATACGATTGTTGGAACTCAAAAGCGCGAATTGGTGCAAAACCGCGAATTGCCGCCTATGCATGTAGAAAATAAGTTCAGCGTGACATGTGTACAATAATTGCACAGCATGCACATATGCACAACAAACACGCACAGCTGGTGCAGTCCATGCAGTTATTACGTGAGACGGTGAGTGACTGACTACCAAACTACCAACACATTCTGGATCACCCCCCCCCCCCCCCCCACTTTTCAAAGTGGATTTACGCCCCTGCTTCATGATAATTAATGAGAAATGTTTGATGTTTTGTAGGGTTCAGAGCGGGTTAAACAATGTTACACGATCCGCGTCTAGCAATTTGCGGTTTTGCACCAATTCGCGCTTTTGTCAAAGAAATTCTATAATAATGACATAGAATGTCTTTGACTTTTGTACTCCAAAAAGATTATAGAATCTCTTTGTTGTACTCCAACACACGCCGCCGCGCTGGAACACTGTCGCACATACGTAGAGTATGACACTACGCGCTGAACTTATTTTCTACATGCTTAGGCGGCAATTCGCGGTTTTGCACCAATTCGCGCTTTTGAGTTCCAACATACGATGGCTAAAGCCTAATTGTTCCCACCGATAAGACCATGTCCTTAAACATAACTCATACAAATAAATCAAAAGACCCCATTCATTGACCACCGTCTTTACGGCGAACTCGTCCAGAGCTCTAATAATAAGTATAAACAATAAATTCCTTTCCTCATGCTCACGGGATGGGGGCATCTCCCTCGCCCATTGCGGCGCACTTAGTCTAAATACGCAGACCCTCTATACTCATTTGGTCAATGACTACACAGTTATAAATCAATTCCACACTAACAGATGGTACATTATAATTATTGATAGCAAGAACGATATCATGAAATTTTGCTATGACATCCTACCAGAATAAGATGTATAATAACTAAAGACATCGTGTACGAACAGCACGATATCACAGACTAGCCGTATCAATGGGTTCATTGTACGTTCGGAGGTCGTCCCCTTCCGAGATGGATTCGCCCCAAAAGTTTATCAAATCGACTACAAGAAATCGTACTTATATTCTCCAAAATACAAGATAGACTAAAACAATATATAATTTACGCATTACCTCCAGATTGAGAAAGTACTGATACATCCATATATCTCAACTAGAAAGGCTGACAAATGTGGGATATGACGGTTATTCTAAACTTTCCCCCAAAGTTGGAAATGACAAATGAAAAATATATTCAAGCCCCCTTCACCGGTACACGGTATAACATTTCCGTGGGTTATAAGAAAGTTACTTTCTCGACTTTGATTTCTTACCTTAAAGTACAAAAAATCACTAATCATAGCACATTCATACATACTTCATTACAACCGCACAAAGTAAGATAAAAGAACAAAGTATACGGTTCAAAAGAAATATAATATAAAATATGATAATTTACCTGTAAAACAGGAGGCAGAGGAGAAGATGTTTAAGGGTTGAAATCGTGAGACGGACTGCGAGGAGCCGAACGGGTTTCACGACTCCAAGGTTATTTGCATATTATACAAGATGGAATAAAGCAAGTTTATTTACATAATTTGTAGTCTTAACTTAACCGGGTAGTAGGGATCACGTGTTAAAGATATTTGCATAAATAGCGTTGGGTGAAATACAGTATTTCACGTGGCACCAAGATGAAATAGAATAATTAGTCTTGCAACCAGACGCCTGGTTACATTCATATCTCTCCAAATTAGTCCTAACTGTACATGTACCCATGCAACTCACTGAACATCGACATGTTGGATGTGTAATCGCCCCTGAAACTAAACTGTTATGCTCCTCTCCTTGTATATTTTTATCATATGATTGCATCAATGACTGTTTTAGTATTGTTCTGCAGTAAAGACAATCATTTTTTTGAAACACAATATAATCATAATTATAAGTTTTACCACTAGCCCGCATCCAAACCAGTTCACAAATAACAATAGGATCAGAGGCGTCTGTTGATTTCTTGAAAATCCATGGATCCCTTGTAATGTGATTAAAAAAAAAAAAAAAAAGAAACCCTCAATATTCTCATCTTTTTAGTGTCATCATCATCTTGTCAATTGGTAGGTGATGCATCTCATGCGTTTCTTTCTTCGCTGCTTTCTTGATCTTCTTTCCTTCTGTTCCTCCTTCCTTCTTGGAATTCAGGCAACTATGATCTAGTAAAAAGTGAAGAAAAAGACGTATAATTATGATTTACCTTAATTTCCAGTCAAAATGAAAAAGAGGAAAGATTAAGCGGTATATCTTACTTAAAAATCAGAAGTTCACATTGAAATTGGTCCATCAATTTATCTTTATTTTCAAAGTAGGAAAGGATGTAAGCCCGCTTTTAGGATTTTCAAAAATGTAAAAAACTTAATAGACAGATTATTAGAATGAAACATGAACAATTCTAACAGTCAATGCAGAGGTATACATTTCAGGGGCATAGGCGCCGGAAGCGGGGGGGCAGGGGGGGGCAGTCGCCCCCCCCCCCCCAAACGAAAAAGTGGGGGGGCAAAATGCATTTTCGCCCCCCCCCAAAAAAAAAAAAAAGGGAGAGGAAGAAGAAGAAGAAGAAAAAGAAGAAGAGTTGGAATGAAAATATTGTATATAACCTAGAAAAGTGGTTATTTTTCGCTCGCTCGCTTCGCTTGTTCGCAAAATAAAAGATTATATGTGTGATTTACGCCAGTGCTCATAACCAGCTCTGTTGCTTCGCTATCTCGCTTTCGAGTTTCTTCGAAAATTTTTACGCGTCTTGTCCCCCCCCCAAAAAAAAAAAATTCTGCGTACACCTCTGGTCACCTCCGAAAATTTTTGACATGAGCCCCCTCCCCCTCCAAAATAGTGAGCCCCCTGGGTTGTTTGCACCCCCAATCCAGAATTGCTTCCGGCGCGCCTGTTCAGGGGCATATTTAGCTTGTCTTATGTTTCTAAAACACTGAATAAACAAAACAAAACACAATAGTAACAGTTGTAACAAAAATGAAGATTTGAAAAGTCGATGTTCCATATGTGACTAAATCTTACCTTCCAATAGGTATCCTCTCTGCCCTCTCGTTGCGATGTCTGCGGTTTCGCCTCTTGCACGTATTTTGTTGAACGTAATCTCCACCTTTTGCAAAAGTCAAGTGATAGAAAGAAAGAAAAAAAAATAGCGGGCAGGGTGATTTTGGGTGGGATTTTGTTGTTGATGATGATCATCTTCACCTGTTTGACAAAGCATATTATACATAGTCTAGAAAAGCTTGTGGGGCAGGGGGGGGGCTGATATTCAAATATATGATTTCGATATCAAGCAACAACAACAACAAAAAGGTTTGATATAATTCTTGGTGTCAATTTACTGTATCAATTGCGTCACACTTAGATGTTCTTAGTTTCAGACTGAATTTCTGAATTTCTGAAACTTAGGAGTCCATGTGCAAATGACAATTGTAAATGAAAATACAAACATAGGCCTACCTGTTTTATTCCAGCTGTATCATAATTTCTTCACAATATCGTTCAAGTCCTGCACTCTCTTCAGCATTTTCTCCAAACTCCTGTCACTTCTTCCTCTGAGTCTGAGGCAACATCTTCATCTTCTTCCATATGATCCTCTCAAGTAAAGATGAGACCTTTGGAATTTGCAAGGTGACAGAGAGCTCTCATGCTAGTCTGACTTCTGAAAGTAAAAAACAAAATATGGAGTAGATCTATTAGCTAGTAAATCAATGTGGTGTGAATTCATTTTTATTTTTTTATTTATTTATTTTTATTTATTCATTTTTTTTTTGGGGGGGGGGGGTTAAGGAGATTTTTCTTTCATCGGTCTGAAAAATCAGTTGGACTTAAACAGAATGAACGAACACAATTCGCCCAGTTGGGAGCCAGACTAAATCAAAGTAAGAAAGGATATAAAGTCTAGGAAAGTACGAGAATACACCAGACGATAGCCTGTACTTAATTATTAGGCCTATAGTGAAGAAGAATCTAGAATATAGACCCTGTTGGACCTAAATAAATTTAGATCCAACAATGTTATTCTAGTTAACACAGACAGCTGGTTCTGTATTTGTCCATGATCCCAAAATCTAGATGCAACAGTTCTAACGTTAGATTCTAATCTACATCTAGAATAGATCTAACGTTAGACCCAACTTAGATTGACTAGGGTCTAGGACTAGCTAGTACTAGTCTAAAAAAGACCTTATTTCCAGGTGTGTTTTTTTAGATAAATCTAGGCCTAAAGGAATTTCTTTTTTACTTATTAGGCCTACATGTATTTCATACGAGGAGAACATTGTGGTTGAGTTCGTATTTTGTTCTCGACATTAGTCTATTACTCTATGAATAACTTTTGTTACTTAACTTTGAAGTCTGATCTAACGTTAATAAAAGTTAGTTACATAGAGGGTCTACATGTAATTACAGTCTTACTTAGTCTTACTCTAGTCCTATGCTTAACGTTACTCCCATGTTACTAGACTTGTCTTAGAGTTAGACCAAGTTAGATCTATTTTATGATTAGACTCTCTATGTATTTTGTATTTTTAAAAGTGTTAAAGATTTAAACCATTGATATTCTATAAATAAACTAATTCAATTCTTCTCCACTTCGATTCCACACAAAAAGCTACACTGTAACAGTGCGACATCTAACGTAGATAGCCAGTGCGGTTCTCTACCGCACAGTTTGCACTATGAGTTTGCATCGCTAGCACCGCGACACCGCGATGAGTAATGACAATAACACTGTAAACTCCTGCGTAGATATTAAATACTTATCAAAATCTTCAACAGAATGTGTAATTGTAGATTATCTTACCTAACTGATATTGTGACAGTCGTTAACATCCATTTTGGTGAAGTTAAGAACAAAAATCACTTGAAAATCACAAATGATCGCACACAAATCCCGCGGGTAAAATGATGGCTAAAATTGACCCCATCCTCGTTCAAGAAGTATTTTTCGAATAAAAATGCATCGCTGCTGCGACGGGTTTTGTGAAATCCTCTGAAACAACTCCACGCAGCTGCGATGAGAAGGGTGCGAACGATGGGTCTTGCGATTAATCGCTCGTGAATGTTAGTGAAATCCTCCCCAGGATGTACACCATCCATCGCCACGCTTTCCGACAACAAAAATCATGCCACCCATCCATTGATCTCAAAATCCATTCAGGATCTGTGTGCATGGTACCTTCAATGTTTAAACCTGGTTACTCAGGAACAGTTTGCAATTGAGGAATATCTCCTCAACAGGCAATACATGAAGCTCTCTAATTGCTCAGTTTTGTCTTAATTTCTAAGACTTTGAGATCTGTTAATTTCTAAAGTTTCGAGAACTTCATCTGTGAAATATCAAATCACGTTAGATATACTTCTAGAGCAAGTGCTACAAAGGCATAGCAGTAGTACTAGCTGTATATGCAATATCCATAACACCATGCTATCAAAATGAATCCTCTTTATTGATAAAGATCGAATTACAGAATTGTATTCCCTACGATTTTTTTACTCCTAATCAAGCTCGAAGATACAAGCTTTTCATTGTCATCATATATTCTCGATCTGACTTGGCTACTTTTTTCATTTTGCTGCCTTAAATGGTGGCAGCTTTTCTCAAAAATTATTAAATGCCCTTGTAACCTTTATTGGCAAAAAAGGGCATGCATGCAAATACATTATATTTCATTTGTCTGATATCTATTTTCCGCTCAAAATAGAATATTCGTATAACTTCTTGAATGTGTTATGACCTACTACCTATTGAGGAAAGTTGGACTTAAACCCCGGACAAACACTACCTTTGTTGGATTTAATTACAAAGTCATCGCAAATAACCTGGCTGTGGTCTATCATGTGAAATGGTGAAGATGATGGAGCCACGATAGAATGCAATCTTAATTCATTACCATGAGTTCAAGTTTCGAGACCAAGCAAATTTTCATCCATATACCATGGACCCATGTATATTCATTTTACAATGTTCGCATAATAAAATACTTTTCGTATTCTTGAACAAAAGAAAGCAAACACCTACAACAATAGTTCAAAAGGGGACTTGGATGCTTGTGTTGTGCAAGACACCTATGTCCATGATGTCCATAAAAATAAAGGATTCAAGACTAGTGGTGCCTTTGCCACTTCCGAATGGAATTCCAGACTTTGATTACATGCCCTCATTAACAATTGATTTTTAAGGTCATACAAGTTCACTACTTTATAAGGCACTTGACCTCTTTTAAGCATGATGAGTAAAATACATTATACTGGAATCATGTGATATACAAATATACTATTCTTTCCTTCGGTATATCTGATATTAAAAAGCCTATTTTCAATCTGAATATTATTATCCCGTTTTCTACATCATTAAATTAATTGTATGACAATGAGCAGATATACCTGTTCATCAACAAAACGCAAAATGTTTTGACCATGTTGACTAGATTGCTCTCTGCATATATGCCATAATGTATGACATCCACGATATTGTGGAAAGCAGATTCATTTCACAGGATGCGACAAGAATAACAATTTTCAAAAAGATTTTGCATTTCAAGCAAATGATTTGCATGTTAAACAAAACTTAGGCGGTAATCAAACTTGGCTTGTTTGGTATACTACACAAAATGCACTTTTTTGATTCAAAATTGAAGAAACAAATTTCTTTATCTGAAAATGTTTGATAAAACGATACCCCGGAACGGTTACTTTTGTTGGACATTCTTAATATGCATGGACAGTCTTTTTCTCTTCTCTCACATTTATCACATATATAGAGTTTAAGTTCGAAGAGAGAATACAGTTATTGGTCTTATAAGGTTCATGGACCTTCTCGAGTTTAATATTTCTTTGCCAGTTACCTTGCAGAGAAACTCCACATCATTTAGCTGTGATAGAAAGCTTCTTGCTTTTGCCAACACTTAACCTAGACTAGCTGTGCGGGTCATCCACAGCAACAATGGTGTAAATGAAGCTTAACGAAACGTCATGGCAGTCATTTACCAACAAGTAAAAATAACAGACATGTATAGTTGGTGTTACGACTACTTGATTTTAGCCAAATTTTCTGAATATTATCATAAATTTTCTTTGCCTTCTACAAAACTCCTTTTGTAAATTACATGTATCGTATATTGAAAATACATGTGCAAAGGTTGTTCACCTCTCAGCTTACTGAACGATTTAAAACAAAAAGTGTCGGTATTAAGACAAGTGTCATCTGTGTGACACTATATTTTTTGCTTTCCAGGTATGTGGTTATAAACATTTATTTCTTGCTCAAATTGAGCCTAGAATTACGTGATTTAACGGCCTCTTGATGGCACTTCTGCTTCAGTTCAATGAACTCAAGCTCTAACTTTCTTGGAGATCAGTTTTCACGTCTTTTTAGATAATGTTATTTGAGTTGTACATGTTGCCTTATCTTACACATCCTTAACTTTCAAGACATGAGTATCTTATTAGAGGTCCTGGGCCCTCTTGCATAAAAAGTTGTCATTAAACGCAACTCAAAAAATTTAACGCAAGTCCCAAATACGCGATCCTGATTGGTTGAAAATCGAGTTGCGTTTAATTTTTTGAGTTGCGTTTAATCGCAACTTTTTATGCAAGAGGGCCCTGGAGTCTATAAATTTCCGTCATTAAATCGGAAATCTTCAAGAAAACCACTAATTCTTTCACCAATCCATTCAATAGTTACTAATATTACTCTGTACTCCATATCCATATAAACATGTACATGTACGTGTAGTTTCTTCGTGTAGCCTCATCATCACGACATTTTTTATGCATGATACCATGAATCAAGGATTTTTCCTTGCTTAACAACAAGAAACAAAACAAACCATAATGACATCTCGTTTGGTCTATCACGGGAACTTTCTTTGATGTCTATCTCGTATTAATGCTGACAAACTCTAATCGTTGATTACGATTTAATTCTTAAATGAAACAATTTTCGGGTGATGATTACTGTGTGATATATTGTTCATACAGTTACCTCGATATGACATCTACATGTAAATATGTTAGTATAATAATCGATCAGTCATGATACGATGAATGTCATGTATATTACATTTTATTTTGTAATAGCTATCTTTCAGTATCTGAAATATTTTTTAAAGTGAATATAAATCAATACTTCTAAAATTAGTATGTGTGTTAATACAACACACATGGTACCCTTCTGGTACATGTCCTGGGGCCCCTTGCACAAAACTTGCGTTTAATCGCAGCTCCTAAAAATCAAACGCAAGTCCTTAATGCACTTCTGATTGGCTGGAAATAAAGTTGCGTTTGATTTTCCTGAGTTGCGTTCAAACGCAAGTTTTGTGCAAACGGGCCCCTGTTCTCATACATTTTCTGCATTTATTTATAACAATAATAACATAATGATGGACATTTTACCTCTTCTGTGATTTAATTCTCGTAATCTTCTTCCTGTTTTGAGATAGCTTTTAATTTCTGCAAATTGTGAAATTTTGTAAACTCCATGAGACACAGAATATACGGCATTTCATTACTTCCTAAAGGTAATCAACATTGTGCAGGTTGTATGCTTAGCATTTGTTTGATAAGTAAAATGTATACTCGACAAATAATAAATGAGATAAACTTCATTGCCGACATAGCGTACGCAACCTTTCCATCTTTGGAAACGTGTCATCTTCTGTGAATTTTCACAGCAACCACTTAAAACATAAAATCTTTTGAGTGAGAAGTTTTGATTATTTGATTGAATTATTTGATTGAATGTTTTCTTAACCAAATTTGATACAGTTGCAATAAACAACTTTAAACCTTAAAATTCATTTTTGCAGTGCAATTACTTTCGTGTACTTTGACCATGTCATAGCTCTCTTCACTATAGAAAAGGATGCTTGGGGTATGTGAGGTCGTTTATGTGATTTTGGGTGTTGGTAGCCAAAACATTAGTTAAACGAAAACCCAAGTTTGATCCTGATACTGGTGGTGGTGTGTAATATAACATTCTTCCCTAACAAAAATGTCCTGTGGTAATACCATACAAAATTACAACAGGAATGTACCACAGGAACACTCCTGTCGTTTTGTGGGACAATGCCACAGGGAGATTATTACAGTATTACCACATACCAGATACCATGGGAATACCACAAAATTTTACCTTACAATACCATACGTTCCACAAGAATACGACCAGTTACCACAACACTACCACACACACCAGTTACCACAGCACTACCACACACCAGTTACCACAGTACTACCACACACCAGTTAGCACAGTACTACCACACACCCCTTACCACAAGAATACCACACACCAGTTACCACAGTACTACCACACACCAGTTATCACAGTACTACCACACACCACTTACCACAAGAATACCACACACCAGTTACCATAGTACTACCACACACCAGTTACCACAAGAATACCACACACCAGATACCAGAGAACTACCACACACCAGTTACCGCATCACTACCACACACAAGTTACCACACACCAGTTACCACATCACTACCACACACCAGTTACCACAGCACTACCACACACCAGTTACCACAAGAATACCACACATCAGTTACCACAAGAATACCACACACCAGTTAGGCCTACCGCATCACTACCACACACCACTTACCACAACACTACCACACGCTAGTTACCACAGTACTACCACACACCACTTACCACAAGAATATCACACACATTTACCAGAGAACTACCACACACCAGTTACCACAGTACTACTACACACCACTTACCACAAGAATGCCACACACCAGTTACCATAGTACTACCTCACACCAGTTACCACAAGAATACCACACACTAGATACCAGAGAACTACCACACACCAGTTACCGCATCACTACCACACACAAGTTACCACACAGCAGTTACAACATCACTACCACACACCAGTTCCCACAGTACTACCACACATTACCACAAGAATACCACACACCAGTTACCAGAGAACTACCACACACCAGTTACCACAGTACTACCACACACCACTTACCACAAGAGTACTACACACCAGTTACCACAGTACTACCACACACCACTTACCACAAGAATACCACACACCAGTTACAAGAATACCACACACCAGATACCAGAGAACTACCACACACCAGTTACCGCATCACTACCACACACCAGTTAACACAGCACTACCACACACCAGTCACCACAGCTCAACCACACACCAGTTACCATATCACTCGACGGCGTCGCTATAAGGGGTGTGGGGGTGTCCCTCCCCCCCCCCCCCCCCCCCCATTTGCTGTCGGCAAATGCGCCACCTGTAGTTGAGTCGGAGATGGGGGTCTACGTGCACCCGAAAAGTATATTTTTTTAATCCACCCTACCTAGACCAGTTTTGTCTGTAGAATTCAAAAATGCATTTTTAAAAGGTCAAAGAGTGTCCCATAGTGGTCAAAAATCCGTTTCCATGGTAACGGATGGTGAAAATGACAGGTTTTCCTAAAAGTGATGTAATATTTGATAGGATTGCTCAATTATCACAGTTTTGGTCTCAAATTACAGAGAATTAAATTCTCTAAAAGATCATATCAATTATGGAAGGGTCTTTACCAATTTTCGTATCATTTTTGGGGTCAGAATATAAAATTTTTCCCTTTTTTAAAAAAAAATGCTGTTGTACCATATTATTAATCTATCTATAAATGACACGAAAACAAATTCTATTGGTCTCATTTTTCTTCTAAATTATGCTGAATATGTATGAAATGCAATGTGAAAATTACATAGAAGTTCCTCCAACAGCAGGGAAGTTACGGCCATCCAAAGTTGACATTGAAGCATGTCCAGAGTGGTAAAAAATGTCAATGTGAAGAGCGCCCTCTATTGTTGAATAATTTCATTTCAATTGTATACTCAACAGAATCTGTTCCAAAATTGTTGGGAATGAAGATGGATGAGATAAAGTATTTCCAGATAGAATTTGTACTGAATGTCACATTAATTTTAGGTAATATATATGTTATTTTTGCCCCCCCCCCCCCCCCACCACCAGCAAAAAAAAAAGGGGGGGGTGGAAGATCTAGGGGCTAAAAAAAGGGTTGTTTTTTTCACAGATGGGTGATGTACAAGCGTGCAGTGCAAAGGGTATCAGAATTGAAAAAAACATGTAACAAAATGGGTATAAAAAGGGTATACTTTTAGAGTGGGGGAACAGAATACTAGTTTAGGGTATTCTGAGATCAAAGGGCAATTACTTATTTAGGGTAGGCCTATGTTTTGAAAATAGATGTAGAAGCAAGGTCCCCCTTGTAATGGAAGTGGAAGGGGGGGGGGTGGAAGATCTAGGGGCTAAAAAAAGGGTTGTTTTTTCACAGATGGGTGATGTACAAGCGTGCAGTGCAAAGGGTATCAGAATTGAAAAAAACATGTAACAAAATGGGTATAAAAAGGGTATACTTTTAGAGTGGGGGAACAGAATACTAGTTTAGGGTATTCTGAGATCAAAGGGCAATTACTTATTTAGGGTAGGCCTATGTTTTGAAAATAGATGTAGAAGCAAGGTCCACCTTGTAATGGAAGTGGAAGTGCCCCCCCCCCCCCCCCCCCGGAGAGGCGGAAGAGAGAAATTCCACTGCAGTGCACATTTTCAGCATGAACTTCAATTAACTTATTCAGCATCCTGTTGTTAAATAGTAGTTGTTTCAGAGATGACAATGGAATACACTTAGGTAGTCAGGTAAAGCATTCCAAATGATAGATCCATTAGAGCGAATCGTAGTTCTAGGGAACTTATGACACAAAAAAGAACGTAGAAACTTATATGGATTTCTTGCGACACGACTTATAACACTGCTATTAAAAAAAAAAAACAATATTGCAAGAAAGAATTCACCTAAAAATAATAATAAATATTTAGAATAATTTGGGTTTCATAAAGTTCATTTTTTTGTGTGTGTATATGAGCTTCAACAAATAATTAATAGTTACCTTTTTTGCACAATCTTTAAGTATATAAACACTTTGGAATAAATGTGCTGCCTAAAAACCAATATTATTACTGCATAATAATTCAAGTATTGCAAGATCATGATAATTATGTTATACTCTATGAATTTAGAAGTCACATTGGTACTACATATTTTTTCTCTCTATTTAACACCTCAAATACCGGATAAGTATTTTTACAAATATAATCAATGTTGCATTTCCATGTCATATTTTCATACAGAATTGCTCTTAAAAGTCTAAGAAAAAATAAATTTCAAAGGATCCATAGTAGTAGTGTTGTCTTTACTCTGTTTAACACTTCAATTACCTGAGAAATCCTTTTTACAAATATAAATGAATTGGCATATCCAATTTTCCAAGTTGTATTTTCATTCCGAATCGCTCCGGAAATCTTACTTGATTAACTTGTTTATCATTTTAAAAAGTGTTATTTGCAATGTAATATGATCAGTGTGCTTATTGCATATTTCCATAATTTGTGTTATCAAAGATAACCAAAAGCTCATTGGCATTAAACAATTGGTACATTTCAGTTTTCAAGACAAAGTACATTTCAAAAGGATCGTTGGCAGATAAAAACTGGTTAATATCATCAGCGAATAAAATAGAAGAAATTGCTGACACATGGCAAGTCATTGACATACAACAGAAATAAGAGAAGGCCTAGATAAGACCTTTGTGCAGCAGCCAATTGTATATTGCTATGTACAGAAAAAATATTGCCAATTCATACATATTGCTTTCTATTCAATAAATGACTTTTCAGGAGTAAAGGCAGAGTACCTATTATTCCATGAAATTTAAAATATAAGTTGAATGTAATCCTTCAAAAACAAAGTAAAATAGCAGAGTGTTAAATCAAAGAGCACATGTGGCGATGAAATTAACATGTATGATGAAAAAAATACAGTGCCTCCTATTTAATCTTCATCATCTGATAGTTCATCCCAGTCAATAGCTTGATCTTCAATCAATTCGCCATGGTCCTGGTCATCTACTGCATCAGGCAACAAGTCAACTAGGGAGGGTGGGAGGATTGGGCCACAGGACCACATTGGCTCCAACATGCCATTCTCTGTCCTTTCCCAGCCTTGTCCAGGGTCATGTGGTTTCGGACTCCGGAACATGGGCTTTCCAGCTCTTTTGTAGTGGGCTAGGCGATGGTTTACGCGCTGGAGGTGGGGAATTAAGTTGTCATGACATGGTGGAAGGCGAGAGAAATCCACCCTTGACTTAGAAGTTAATGGTTCATCTTCCCCTACCATCCGTCTCAGCATTATTCCACGAAGGACATTGACTGATGTTTCCTTCTTGTTGCCATACATGCGGCAGGTGAATGCCTCAATAGCCTTGGCAGTATTTGAGTTGACTGACCAATTCTCCCCAAGTGTTCTGGAGAAGGAAAAAAAGAGTAAAATTTGTTATGTAAGGCATTATCAAGAATAAAATATATGATTGAAGTGTTTAAAAATTGATTATAGATATGACATTTCATATACCAGTTTGTAGTTATCTCATGAACACTTTTCCCACTTGAATTTTCATTTTTTTTTCTCATTTATATATAGGCCATGAGACATTTTCAAAGCAAGACATTTCAAATGCGTGTCTCCTACAACAATCTCTGGAATTCAAACTCGACGAAGAATGAAATTGCCTATGTAGATCGGGTGACTAGAATTGCTCACATTAGAATTGCTCACATTGATGATCACCTGGGAAAGCATCTATGTCAATGTCTTATTTGCTACCATTCATTGCTTTATTTGTTTCTAGCTACCAGTAAATATTTGCTATTCATTCAATGTAATTGCAAGCATAATTTGTAAAAACTAGAATTATTATTATTTCATCCAAGATGTCTGAATTCTAAAACCACCGTGCCTTGAGTACAACTGATATTTTTTCCTGATCATGTGCAGAATGAAACTACAAACTGGTGTATATCGGGTGTTAAAACTACCTGAAAGCATCCTGGAACTCTGGAAGACTCTCAAGTTTCTTAGCAGGGCCAACCTTTCCCTTGCCCTTGAAGGCACTTGTAGCATCTTCACCAGTGAAGACATAAAGGCCAAGCAACATAGTGCAGCGCTGCTTTCCTATCTTCAACGCCAGTGTTGAAATGTTAATGATGCGACGGTGCTTTCCAGATCCAGTGTCAAAGAAGATCGTCAGAGGGATGCTATTTGCATGGTGCAGAAGAATAAGGAGGATGTCAGTGTCTGGCGACCGGACAACTGCAGACTTGAATCCCAGCTTGACCGCATGCTGCAGGTACAAGATCACCCGAGTGTCAGTTTCCTCCTGATTCGAAGCAAGTTCTTTGATCTCTGTTACAGATACCTGGAAAAGAAAAAAAAAAGAAAAAGAAATGAAATCATCGTAGAAATTTCAACCAACCTGAACGGTACAAGACAAGATGCTCTTTTCAAATGAATGAATGATATGATTTATATAGCATTTACTCACATTGCCATCAGATGAGGTTAACTGGTGGGCTCGTCCATCAACAATCATGATTGCAGTCGGAATGTCTTTCAGACGGGATGCTGCCCTCTCACCCTTCCACACTTGAAGTAGAAGATGGCACAGTTGCATCTTGTTGTCTTCATTGGTCAAGAATACCTTGAAGTCAGCTGGTGTTCTCGTGGCTGGACCATCTACCACGAACTTCGGTGAACATCCACGTCTGAGTCGTTCCTGCCCTTTGATGGATTCAGCATGATAGCAGTCGGTCGCAAAGACAAAGTTTCTCTTTGCCACCATGATGTCAAGAATGCGAAGACACACTTGTCCAAAAGTAGGAGGCAGATTGTTGAGGCCATGAAAGAGAGCATTTCCATCTTGGATGAAGAGAGCATCACTTGGATATTCAGCATCCGTGATCCCCTCCAGGAGGTAGTGGAGCATTGACGCTTTGTTTGTTTTGGTAAAGAAACCATCAGCTGTTCCAAGGCTGTGTGGTACTGGGGTCAGTGGGTACTTCATCAGCTCATCAAGGTTGATCGGTTCTTTGACATGCTGCGACTTGACCAGGAGTGTAAAGGCAATATCACTTTGTTCACGGTATTGGATAACCTGAAAAAATGAGTGAGAAATTAATGAATTAAGAAACCTGGCTACAATAAGCTTACAGGAGTAATTATGTTCTTACATTCATGTTTTTCAATTCAATTTAATTATTTTATTTTTCCACATTGAAAACATGGAAAACTGTTGCAGTCATGTAAAAAAAAAATACATAAGATATAAACATTTAAGAATTGGTAATATACACTTAAAAATATACAAAGGACACTGCTCATTTTAAATCAAAAAGTTTAGAGTCATGAAAATGCAATCTTGAGTGCTAATTATTACCAAAATGAATTTTAAATAATATTTGTTTTGATATGAGAGTGAAAATCACAAGGTCAACATAATCAGCAAAATGTCTGCTACAACCCCTTAAAAACAGATAAAGATGACATCAACCCACCTTTCCTTGTGAAGTTGTAAGTTTCACTGCCTTGTTTGAGGAATCCATTGTCTTTAGTTTTTGCCTCTTGATAGGCTCAAAGAAGAGGCCCTCTGGATCTTTTGCTAATCGATCCTTGATGAAGCGTTCCTTTTCCTCTTTGCCGACAGTCTCTGCTCTCAGTACATCATAGGTGACTTCTGGAGAGACTGGCGAACCAGAAGCCACGCAGTAGAGTTGATCCTTGTCAGCGATTGTGAAGGGGTTTGTGAAATTGCGTATGGCCGTTAGGGTGCGTTGAACAGCCTGCTCAGACTTCCTGATCTCTGCCTTATCAAGCTCACGATGCTTTCCATCTTTGGGGGAATCTGGATCACACACAAGCCCACACATCTCAAGAATTTTCTCAAAGAACTGTGTCCTAGTGGAAGTCGTGCGACACCATCGTTGATAAGCACCATAGAGGGAGAAAAGACCGACAAACCCACCTAATGCATAAAAAAGAATAAAGGAAATGAGAACGTTAAAAGCCAAGAGGTCAGAAAAGGTAATCTCCATCATGATGGCAAAGTGAATAAAACATTGAAGCCTCAAGTTTGTCTTTTATGATCATCAAAATATGAATTAAAAATTACATGTTTTAGTAAAGCACGAATTTCATTCATCTTAAATGAACCACTCTAACACCACTATGAACTGACCTGATTACATTCAACACGAAGGTTTGATTCTAGATTTATGGACATGATAGTTTATTTATATATGAGCTTGCAATATATTGTAATGTAATGTACGGTATTGTAACCGATACATACCTTGTGATTTTGCGAAGCGCATAAAGGTCTCTTCCATCGTTTTGTCCACAGCGGAAAGTGCTCCAGGTATGACAGATCGTGCAACAGCAATGCCTCCCTTCTCTAACAGCTGTTTGGCTCCAGGATGAGAAAGTTCGATGTTGGTCAAGAACACCTCCAACCATGCCAAATACCTTGAGATTGAAAAAAAAAGAAAGAAAACAAATCAGACCTGTAGCTCCCTGTAACTGGAATTTTATTAAAGGAACAACTGGATAACATCATAAATGTGATATAGTAAAGAACATATCCTCAGAAATAAGAAAGAAAGAAAAACAACTCAAATCACTTGAAAATCCCCTTTCTTCTTTAGAATTTGTTGTTTATGAGGTTGTCGTGTTTTTTGGTTGTTTTTTTTTTTTTGTTTTTTTTTTGTTTCAAAGTCCTTGTGTATCAATACCTTACAAGCGAACAGATTCCTTGAAAACAATAATGAGAGAAAGCAAAATGCATGATATTTGCATAAATATATGTCTGACAATGATAACAAAAATAGATACAATTTTCTGATTATGTATACCTCTGTAGGTTATTACAACAAAATTATTGGATTACTGGAACAAAACAAAAAAAAATCTGATTTCTGGTGAGATATTTTCAGCAACAACATGTTGATGTCTACATGACTATTCACTAACCACAGCTGATTATTCGCGATATGCAAAGATAGAGTGAAGGCTTACCTTGAGTAGTTGGGACCATCATAAGCAAAGAACAGGTCGGCCATGTCACCATTGCACTTGTGGAAGAGGGGCAAGTTGTTGGTCTTCACAGCATACAACAGCATGAACAGAAGACGGGCTTGATCAATCACAGACAGCCAGAATGTAGCAGCAAAGCATCATGTGTGCATGTCTCTGCAACTCTTTTTAAGGCAGTTTGGTTGGTGATGTTGACCTCCTCATCTTCAAGGAATCGCTCTATCAGCAGTCTTCCCATGGCTTCGCAAACTGTCTTGAGACAGAAAAGAGCTTTGGCATATGCCTTGCCTGCCAAGACATTACGCAAACAGCCACTGGTTGTCAGCTGGGCCTCAAGAAGAATTTCGGAGTATCCTGATCCCCTGCATTTGTGACCTGTCAACATGCCGATGAAGTTCATGCCTGTGTGAAAGGGGCCAGGTGTCACAACATGGTACTTGTATGTTTCTGGGTACTTCCAAATGAGGGGAAGTGCCTTCATGCACCCTCCAAGGTCAAATGTGGTGAGCACATATGATTGACCAACTTGCTTTGTAGCATCCTCCGATCTCTTCAGCAATTCTTTAATGGTGGCATACTCCGTGAATGGTAGATGGATGGGGGTAAAGTAATCAATTGTTGATTTCTTTGCAGGTTTTTCTCCAGTTGCTGATACAAAGCCACCAAATCCTGGCACCGTTTGATCCTCTCCTCCATTTGTACCAACTACACGAGCAAAGGACCATACATGGAACTCTTGAAGGCACTTCAAATACATGTCGTTGTTTGAAGTGGGTGGAACATATGATGTACCCTCAGGAAACTTTGGTCCTACTCTCTGAGTGATGATGACTGGGGCAAGACTTCTAGGTTCTTCGGTATTGAAGGATCGCATCATATTTCGCTTGAACAGAGGGAGTGTTCTTTCACTGCTCGCCTGGACATCACACTTCGTTTCTTGGATCATGATTCCCCCTGTACTATTAACCACATTTGACCCATGTATGTTGGTTGTCGTCTTGTTGAGGTTATCCCATTCAGTGTGGAACACCACGTTATCATCTCCAGTGACAATCCTTGGTGTCAGACATGTTGACGTGTCATCAAGTGCCTTTGCGAGGGCTGTCTCCATCTCCAGAATGTAATCATAGGATTCACAATGACCAAGCCTGTGGAGTATTGCTGACAGTTTCTTACTCCTGAAGAGGTGTCTAATCGTCGTGCTCAGCAGAATGTGCTTAGGTTGTTTCCACAATCCTTGTGTCACTGCACGACAAATATCTTGACATATTGACAGCACAACCCGGCTGGAGCTTTCAGTGTGTGTCCCCTTACCGTCAGCCGACAGGAGACAGGTCATAAACTGAAGTAAACTAGGTGGCAGGTTATCCGGATTCATATCCAGATCTTCCATCGTTGGTGGCCAGGGAAGTGGTCTACATGTCTTGAAAGCTGTTTTGATATCATGATTGAGCTCTCCTGCAACTGCTTCTGAATTCTCTCTGGAACTAAGTTTGTAAACCTGTGTGATGGCATCTTGCAGAGAAATACTTGCATTATATACAATGTTGTAAGTAATACAACCCTTGTCATCTGACATGTTTGCAAATTCTAGCAAACTGCCAACATCATCATGGTTTTGCAGGCGTAGTTTCAGTCTCTCACTTCTATAGTCTGGACTCGGATGACCTGTCCTGTCCAGCTCTCGCACATAAAGATTGCGTAACGATGATACTCTGACTATTTTGTGACGAGCAATAATCTCTTCTTTCACGTACTCAAGAACGACATCAAATGCCCTCTGGTGGGCAGCGGTTTTGGACAAGTTGTCATCATTGGAGGATGTTTTAGCATTTAGATATTTGAGATATTTGAGATTGAAGTCATTTCTGCAGGAAGCATGGAAACATGCTTCCCTCGCAAACAGATCTTCACCTTGCACTTTTCTGTGTAGTGCACTCAATCCCAGTTCGAAAGCTCTATTTTCAATGTCTTTCCATGTCTGATGTTTAAGGCCACTACTACCACTAGAGGATGATTTGAAGATGGCGAATTTGATGCACCGTTCGGTCTTTCCCTTCACCCTTCTTTCTCTTTTGTCGCAGAAAATGCACTCAGGTGGAAATAGTCTGCCGTGTGAAAATGATTTGCGAGATCTTGATGTTTGCTCGAGCAAATTTTCTGCACTCAACTTGCGTTTCTTTGACATGGTTCTTGCCCCAAGGATCACCTCACCATGCTGCATTAGAAGACCTGTAAACAATAAATAAAATCCAAGTAATGTTGATCAATTAAATATGCAAATACATGAATAAATATTGACATGAATAACATCATGAAAAAAAGCAAATATACACAAGACTGAGACTTTTGCTAATTACAGCCTAATTTGTCCTAATTCTAATTTCGTTACTTTATCATTATCATCATAATCATTATTATCATTATCATTATTATTATTATTATTATTATTATTATTATTATTATTATTACAGGACTGCCTGCTTGAATGTGAAATTTATTGAATCGTACATTATGTAGTCTATCTAAAGCCGAGAGGGAAAAGGTAACACAAGATTGTATCTTGACTATGAAAGTATTTATCAAATTAAATTCCTATTCCTTATAATTGTATTTAATGAGAAATTGAAGAAATAAAAATGTGTCCAAAGGCCTACACTTCTCAAAGAAAGTTTAGGAAATCCATGCATTCTTCCTGCCTGGTGTATCCAACTGAACATTAATGTTTGAATCAAAGTTATCAATTGTAGGCTTTGGAAATTATTAGAAAAAAATAGATTACAAAAATAAAACAAACTCAGGCAGTTAACTTTTATGATCACTGATTTAAATAGGTTGATGTTGATCATTCAATTCAACGCCATATTCTTCAAATATAAATCACATGAAACATTGCAAACTAGGCATGTTTAATACAAAAAAGAGAGGCATTTTAGATTAATCACTTCGAAGAGGTATGTGGTTCTAATCTTTCACATTATCACTTTCAGTGCCATATTCTTTAAAGGCCAAGTCTACAGCAAGATGAAGTTCATTTCAATAAAAAGAATGAAAAATTCCAAACAAAACAGTGAAAATTTGATGAAAATTGGATGCAAAATAAGGAAGTTATGAATTTTTAAATTTTTGCTATTTTTTCGCAAAACAGTTCTTGAACAATCGATATGAATGTTCAGTGAGTGAGTTGATGATGTCATACACTCACAATTTTCCACACAATATGTATACAGAAATGACAAAAATTTCATATTTGAAGTATAAAAATGTAAAATTTGTCCTAAATACTCCTTACATAGTTGCAAAATAGTATTTAGTCTAATATGTGTAGACATGATGGATGACTTTTCAGTTTTAGTGAAAAAAATGAAAATTTTCTGAAATTTTTGTATAGATTATTATGGAGAATAGTGAGTGTATGACATCATCAACTCGCTCACTGAATATTCATATCGACTGTTCAAGAACTGTTTTGCAAAAAAAAAATTGTGAAACTTTGAAAATTGATAACTTCCTTATTTTGCATCCGATTTTCATCAAATTTCCAGTTTTGTTTGGAAATTTTTATTCTTTTTATTGAAATGAACTTCATCTTGTTGTGGACTAGGCCTTAAAAAACAAAATTTATAAAATTACAAATTTACAAGAATTTTGGGCGCTTCACTATTTGTTTTTTTTTTTTTACAAGGAAGTAGTCTACTTTATATAAAAACAGATGAATCAAATGATAGACTGTTATTCTTAGGCCTATAGTTAGAGTCAAGATCTAGACCCCCTCTACACCCACTTATACATGTACAAGCTTATCTGAAGATAACCTTGTACTCAGACTAGCTCTTTTATGGGTGAATAGGCTTCAATAGCTATTGTGTGTACCAGCAGGCCCTTTTCCAGGCTCGACCATTCATACAGGAGAGGAAAATAATTATTTAAAATTTCACTTTCAATTCTGAATCCCCTAATTTGTGGCACAGTAAGAGTGGAAGAGTCCATGCATCAGGTAATCTAGCAAATTTAAGAAAATTAAATCTTGCTTAGAGCAATTTTGTTGTCTGTTTTTGACTGCTGCAACAGTGAATGTTGGACACAGTCCCACATAGGCAAGGGCCCATGAGTGCTCTACACCCAAACTCTAAGCCTTAGACTCTAGGTTATTACAGCATCCTTCCGTCAAAATACAAAACAATCTTGTAGTTTTTTATTTTCACTCAAAGTAACATAAATATACAAATAACAATCTATCCATAGATGTTTTCTTTAAACACATAATTAGTGAATTCAAATCAAATCAATTCAACAATCAATATACCACACTGACAAGTTCTGATTTCATGTCACATGTAATCCTAACACAATTTTATACATGTGGGACTGATCATACAAAATTAGTGGGAACAAATCAAAAAATAGGTTTTATTTGGTACTTTAAACAAATAATCTTTTTGGCAAATATCACAAAATGTAGCAGAATTAATGTAAAAAATCAGCAATAGAAACTTACCACATGTTAGATGTATAAAAGATGACTTCTTAGATCCAAACAACAAACTTTACAAAAGCTTGGCAAAACTTTTGTCCTATCACAAGCAAGCCTGTTTATTTCTGCACAATAGAGGGCGCGCATCATCATCCCATATTGAAATTCTTCACCACTCTGGACATACTTCAGTGTCAACTTTGGATGGCCGTAACTTCCCTGCTGTTGGAGGAACGTCTATGTAATTTTCACATTGCATTGCATACATAGTCAGCATAATTTAGAAGAAAAATGAGACTAATAGAATTTGTTTTCGTGCCATTTATAGATAGATTAATAATATGGTACAACACTATTTTTTTGAAAAAAATGGAAAATTTTATATTCTGATCCAAAAATTAATATGAAAATTGGTATAAACCCCTCCATAACTGATATGATCTTTTAGAGAATTTAATTCTCTGTAATTTGAGACCAAAACTGCGATAATTGAGCAATCCTATCAAATATAACATCACTTTTAGGAAAACCTGTCATTTTCACCATCCGTTACCATGGAAACGGATTTTTGACCACTATGGGACACTCTTTGACCTTTTAAAAATGCATTTTTGAATTCTACAGACAAAACTGGTCTAGGTAGGGTGGATTAGAAAAATATACTTTTCGGGTGCACGTGAACCTCCTTCTCCTACTAGACAATGGGAGAGGGAAGATTAAAGCCCCAATCGGAAGCCGTCGGGACTCAATTTTTCCGAACTTTCCGAACTCCTCCCGAACGCTACACGAAACCGCTTACAATTCATGACGTGTAACGAAGGAGAGTTAAGCTCCGCCCCATTTCCTTCGCTATTCATCAACTGTATACAGCGCATATTTTTTCTGTAAAAAAAGCCAAATTATCTACGTCGAATATGACAGATCCTGAGTCAATTCCTTTAGATTTGGAATTTGAAGCGGCAGAGCAGTAGTCCGGTTCTTCAGAAGATAAGGAATTTTCAGATGAGGACGAAGGAGAAATTGTTGAACTGATCGAGGATGATCAGCAGATAATCGATGATGATCATCAGTATACAAATATTGACTGCTCATGAGGATGATGGTGGAAATTATCACTCCCAAGGTGGTGTTCATACCGGCCCTTCTATCATCCCCGAGGCGAAGCCGAGGGGGTGATAGAAGGGCCGGTATGAACACCACCGAGGGAGCGATAATTTCCACCACCATCCGATTACAGAGCAGTCCATATTTGTTTTATATACCTCATCCTTTTTATTGATTCAGTTGCTAAGTCACTCGCCATGTTGAATTCTTACGCGCTGCGCGTATATTGAACGCAGTCATGTAGCCTAGCAACTCGCGAAAGCGCTCTTAAAACCTGAACCAAATTTTGTGTACGCACGTGTGTGCAAAAGTCGCGGAGGGGTTACGCGTTCTATCACAGGGTTTTGGCCTTCTATCATTTGACCTTAGGTCAATTGATAGAACGCCAAAACCCTCTGACGCAATGATAGATCGAGATGCGCCGTGTCATGTGATATAGTTTTGACCAATCAGTGAATAAGAATCTATGTATGAGGTATATAATATACAAATATTGACTGCTCATGAGGATGATGGTGGAAATTATCACTCCCAAGGTGGTGTTCATACCGGCCCTTCTATCATCCCCGAGGCGAAGCCGAGGGGGTGATAGAAGGGCCGGTATGAACACCACCGAGGGAGCGATAATTTCCACCACCATCCGATTACAGAGCAGTCCATATTTGTTTTATATACCTCATCCTTTTTATTGATTCAGTTGCTAAGTCACTCGCCATGGTGAATTCTTACGCGCTGCGTATATATTGAACGCAGTCACGTAGCCTAGAAACTCGCGAAAGCGCTCTTAACCCTTTCGAGACAATTGACCACATTTTGTGGTTTGGCTCAATAACTTTTGATTCAGAGCTCTAAAAAATATACCAGATGCATGAGGTGAAAAAGCAAAATTTTCTACACACATTATGTCCATTTGTGTTGCATGACCATATTGCGTTTGATGCCAGGAATTTCAAAAAGGAGAATAAGCTTCATAATCCTTAAATTGGCAACACATTGAGAGGTTCAAAATCACTATTTTTTATCAAAATTGGCAATTTTTTCAACTTTTCGACTAAGTTTCTAATGATGTATATTGTTTTCAAAGACGTTACATTGTGTTAGAACCATGTAGCACTAAAAGAAAAATATTATTGTTGCCAATTTGAAGAACAAAATGTGATCAATTTACCCCTTAAATAATTCCTGTCCTGAAAGGGTTAAAACCTGAACCAAATGTTGTGTACGCACGTGTGTGCAAAAGTCGCGGAGGGGTTACGCGTTCTATCACAGGGTTTTGGCCTTCTATCATTTGACCTTAGGTCAATTGATAGAACGCCAAAACCCTATGACGCAATGATAGATCGAGATGCGCCGTGTCATGTGATATAGTTTTGACCAATCAGTGAATAAGAATCTATGTATGAGGTATATAACAGCAGATTCTACCGTATCAGGAGGAACCTGAACCAAGGAACCCGGGCAGTGCCGGCGGAGACGAAGGGGGTGTTTGTGGTCTAGCTATCAAGTTCAGATCTACTTTAGATTTGCAGTTAAATTCTGTACAAATGTGCTCACAAATAGCCTAAAAGATTTAGACTTCCACAAATAACAATAGATAATTTCTTACCAGTTCAAACATCCAGTGGCGGATCCAGGATTTATTGAGGGAGGGGGCTCAATATTCACAAAATTTTCTGACAAGCACACACAAAAAAAAGGTCCTCAGCATTTTTGGCCCCTTTTTAACTAAAAAATCTCTGACAAGCAAGCAAAAAAAAAAAAAAAAAAAAAAGGTCCTCAGCATTTTTGGGGCCCCTTTTTGGTCCCAGGAGAGGGGGCCCCCTTCCTGGATCCGCCACTGCAAACATCTTATAACTATCAAGAGGCAACATATGTGACAATTTCTGTTAGTTTTCGGAGGTCTTCTCTAACAGTCAAAGCTTCCCATTTCCAATACTAGTAATTAGTATCACCGCATTTTGAATGCGCGCTATGTATAGCGCTAAATGTCCATGCATATCATGTGTTTTACGTATAGCGCTGAGCTGCCCTGCTAGAACTTTAGAAGCCAATCGGTAAACCTTAGACTTAGTTTTAGAAAAGTGAAAAGTGACAGAGGTTGCTGTAAATAAATAAAATTTTCTTTTGACTCCACTTTGCCTCAGGAGTACGCCAAATGTCAGATGTATTACATCTGAAGGGGTATTCCCGTTTTATGGACTAGATTAGGCTGGAACACTTTTTCTGAACGTTAGGTCTAGATACTTTTTCCCGGGACCGGCGCTAGTGCACTTTGGTATCCATGTGGATAAAATAGGTTCTTCTTAAAATTCGACCAAACTTGCAGGGAACATTCTCAAATATCTTTCAAATCACTCACATAAATTTACACCAGATTGGATTACGGGAAGAGGTGATATTGGCTTTGAACTTCGATGTCGTCGCTCTATATATCACAGTCTGTAGAGTCTATGCTGTTTACATCGCGAGATACTAGTTAAACTGAAGTTTGCCAACTAATCATGTTATTGTTAATAATAATTGGGTCTAAACCCATCATTACCACATTAAAACAAATATATATATGAAAATAAAATGTTCTTGCCTACCTCTAAATCTGTAGAAAGATTCAACTAGCTCGACTACCTAGTCTCAGATCAGTACGGTGTTTTTCCACAATAAATTGCCCACAGTCTAGTCACAAACTACACTACAGCCTGGCCCTACAGCCGAGCAGCTATATGCGCTAGCAGTACAGTGCGCGCTGACGGTGCAGTAAAACTTGTTCACGCGGCACTTCGACTGACGTCACACGAAATCACGCATTTCGCCCAAGCATAGCTGGTATCGGAAACCGAGGGAACGAGTTCAGAAAATCTTAATTTGGTTTCTTATGGTTCGATTTGACTTAATGGCAGTTTATTTATCATAATCCTCATGTAATTTCCTTTCGATTGATGTATAATTTGTCAGGAGAACGAGAAAAGACAAAGGAAAAGTAAAAAAGAACAAAGAAAAGGGAAAAATGAACAGCAAAAAAAAAAGACGAAAGACGGAAATAATATGAAGGAAAAACTATCCATTTTTTTTTTTGCTCGCTCCCAAAAACACTGGAAAGTTAAAAGGCGTCCCCCTTCGGCAATGGGCTGCAGCCCCCTCCCGAAGTTCAGATATTCGGACAGCGAGGTGCCAGGATATCCACATATTTCGGCGGCGAGGATCCCTGATAATTATGTACCTTCTGTATGTAACTTCTGCACACTTTCGCTATGAAAATTTAAAAAAAAAAAAGGAAAAACTGGCCATTTTTTCCAACATTGGAAAATTCATATTTGGACAAAAGGCGTCCCCTTCGGCAATGTGCTGCAGCCCCCCCCCCCTCCCCCCCTCCCGAGGATTTTCAAAGTTCCTATATTCGGACAGCGACGTGCCAGAATATCCACATATTTAGGGGTTCCCTGCATGTATGTAACTTCTATACATTTTCGCAACGAAAAGTTATAAAAAACTTTAGAAATTGAAAAGTTGATTTTCGGGCAAAAGGCGTTAGCCCGTCCCTTTGCGAATATGGGCTCGTATAATCAATATTTCTACATCTGCGATTTTTTGTTATTATTATATGTGGGGAAGATAAGGGTGCAACATTTTTGTAGGCAAATATGACACACCCCCACGCAAAATGATCTAATGACGCCTCTGGTAGCAATACCACACACCAGTTACCACAGCACAAACTCACACTTGCTACCAGGGGCGGATCCAGGATTTTGTAAAAGGGGGCACACAAAGGCAGGGCTGTCAACTTTGGGGAACTGCTTGGATGGAGAGTCGTATTTTTTCTTCTCGCCAGTCCTCGAAAAGTCGCTCAGTGTGGGGGGGGGGGGGTCCAAAAAAAATTCCCCAGCCCTCCAAAAATCGTTCAGTGAGGGAGTATCAGATTTTATGGGGTCCAGTTTTCCTTCATAATTCTATGACAAGCAGGCAAAAAAATATAAATAAATAAATAAAAAATAAAGGGTTCTCAGTTCTCAAAGGGGGGCTACAATCCAAAAAAGGGGGCACAATGTATACTTTTCATACAGAAGGGGGGGCATGGGCCGGGATTGCCCCCCCCCCCCCCAAAAAAAAAAAAAAAAAAAAAAAAAAAACGCCACTGCTTGCTACCAAAGGACTACTATATGCATGTAACTGATGTAAGTGTTACAACAAGAATATGGAAACCCTGAGGTAACGGCTGTGTATGATAGTCGGGTGGTAAATGGCATGTGGCAGATGGTGAACGGTTGTCCTCAGCTGGTGTGTGGAAGTGCTGAGGTAACTTGTGTGTTACTGGTGATGATGTGTGGTAAATAGCCAGATAATTATAACATGCACGCCTATCCACACAGTCATTATCTCATTATCTTATGGTTCTCAGCTTCAATTTTAAAAAAAGTATATGTATATATATATATATATATATATATATATATATATATATATATATATATATATAATGTGAGAAATCAGTTGAATTGAATAAGAGAAATAATTTGCGTAGCTAAATTCATCGTTCCTCCTTACTGACTTCCTTTTTGTGGAAATAACTGCAGGGATTGCAAAAACTGTCTCCGCCGGGAGTCTTTGGCACTGTACGCCAAACGTCTTAACCACTAGACCACGGAGGCGGGTTCAGTGATATTCGGCTACACCTGGTACAAATACCGACAGGCAGCTCCTGCAACCCCTTCGTAATTAATTTATTCCTTTTCTTTGAGGGACAGGGAATAGGCCAGGAGCCTGTCCCGAAATAGTCAACCCATTTAACATATGAAATTTGACCCCTTATAGTTGCTAAGACCATCCATGTCATTCACAAAAAGCTTGTCAGCTCGAACGAAGCCGCCGGGTTTGGCCCTCAGAGCCCCCAAAAGGGGCCCCAAAGTCGGGTCGATTTCAACCCATCTAACATAGGCGCCAAACTTTGCCGGAAGGAAGATGTATACATTACCAAAACACCAAAACTGACAAAATTTTCCGTCGGGATGGCTTGTCAGACCGCCCCTAAAAATTGGGGCAAATTTTTCCCCTAAAGGTCCATGAACCAAATTTTGTCAGAAGGAAGAGTTATCAGTGCACGTTACAAAAATATAAAAACTTACAAAAATTTCCATCGGAAAGGGGGTGTAAGACGCCCCTGAAAAAAACCCAAAGTGCCCCCTAAACCCAGCTTTGCTGCCCAAAATGCTCTGGATATAGAGAAAAAATTAGGCTTTACAACCCTAATAACTCCAAAGTGTCTCTTTCAATTCATGTTAAATTACCTAGTACAATTTTGAGTAGTGTAACTTTTTGGGGGTGAAATTTGGTGTCAAATGTACAATTCAATAATTATTTATTAAATTGTGAAAATTGTATTGCTTTCTCAAAAGAAATCAAATTTTTATTGTCAGGATTATGTAAACACACCCACTGTTCATCTGCACCTGTTTGACAAGACATAATAGAGGAGCTTGTTCTTAAGTATCTGGGCTATGTGGCTGCCATGCTGAAATCTACCATTCATGTGTTAATTACACAAATACCTGGCAAGCTCCCTATTATGCCTTGCCAAACAGGCGCAGATGGACACCCACTGTCCATTTGGCACTGTACGCCAGGCGGGTTGAGTGGTATTCGGAGTGGTATTCGGAGTGGTACCAGGTGTAGCCGAATACCACTCAACCCGCCTCCGTGGTCTAGTGGTTAAGGCGTTTGGCGTACAGTGCCAAAGACCTGGGTTCGACTCCCGGCGGAGACAGTTTTTGCAATCCCTGCAGTTATTTCCACAAAGAGGAAGTCAGTAAGGAGAACAATGAACCTAGCTACGCAAATTATTTCTCTCATTCAATTCAATTGATTTCTCAATTTATGTAAATTTACCCACGAGAGTTGCCGATGCTATATATACAGTGCGTCCCAGAAAAAACGAAACCGAGATTTATTGATGTTTAATCATATCTTAATCACAATTTTGATCAATAAATGACACATATTTGGAAAGCTTGGATCCTCTTCTTTCATGTGATACCACTTATATGATACATACTTCACGCATGAGTGAATGAAGACAATATGAAGCAGGGCTACCAACGATATCTGAATTTCAAAGAGATGATCACATTTCTAGAAAGTCATTTTCTGCCCTTTCATATGACACCTCAAGCGGGAAAAGTGAGCCAGGAATGACAAAGCTCTGTTGGTGTAAAGTGATACTTGCATTTCCATATTAAACGAATCCATTTGCACTGGCTGCCTGTCCTAGCAATAAACAAAAAAGACAAACGACTTCATGCATTGCTGATCGTCAACAAAAGGGAGTGGTGAGTACAAAATGATAAAAGCTAATTGATCATGTTGATAGTTAGGTACGTTTTCATTGTTAAACCTACTTTACCATGTAGTTAACTACAGAGCAACGAATATTTCTGGTAACAGAATGGGGACGATCTGGGAGCCTTTGATCTGTGTGCCTGACCGTGCACACAGAAAATGCCTGGTTAAATATTATTTTCCATGTATAATCGCATTAGTTCACCAGCAATTTGTAAATTTGATTTATAGAGAAGATGCGCTCGAAATAACCGGGAAAAACGGTGGGGAAATTTACAAGATTTGTGTTGGCTACCGGTCAACCCGGAACTCTGCTTCCGGGTTTAAAAGTTTAACACTTTTTGTGTTAAAATTTTACAGTGACTTTTTTTCCGTGAAAGAAAAAAAATGGTCATCACATCATACTTTTTTATTTTTTTGTTTTTGTTTTTTGTTTTTTGTTGTTTGTTGTTTGTTTGTTTGTTTGTTTTTTTGTTCTTTTTTTTTTGGGGGGGGGGGGTTGTTTTGTTTTGTTCTTTTGTTCTTTTTTTTTTGGGGGGGTGGGCTTTCACTCTCAAAATTGGCTAACAGCACCCCCTGCAGCACTGCAAATCACCACCGACTCTTTCCGACCGCTTTTCTGCATCACCCAGGCCTGAGTCCCTCAGAGCCATCTACACACAGAGTTTGCCAGCTCGGCTCCAATGGGTAACAATATGGCGCATGTTACTTTGTTAGGCAAGCATATAACAAAGGAACTGGCCAAACGCTGTGTAGGCCTATATATGGCTCTGGTACTGTCCCCCTCGACCTCACGCCCTCTCTTGACAAAGAAGAGGTTTTAGTTCGAGTAGATGTATTTTCATTGTTTAAACTCGCAGGTACTGAAAAGAAAAATGCATAGTCATGATAGAATTATCCTTTTTCTGTCTCTCTCTCTCTCTCTCTCTTGCCATCTCTAGTTTTCTCTCTCGACACACAACTTTTTTTAACTCACTCTACAATCCATCCTCCCCTGAACTAATTTACACCCTCTCTCTCTCTCTCTCTCTCTCTCTTTTTCTCTCTCTCTCTCTTTCTCTCTCTCTCTATCTCTATCTCTCTCTTTCTCCAGAATACAAGTCATGTTCTCTTTTTTTTTTCTTTGCGAGTAATACGAAAAACGGTGTTCTTCTTCAATCTGTTGCATTTTTGAACATCATCCCGTGGTGACAACCGCGTAGCCAGGATTCGTTTGTTGGCAGGGGCGGTGGGATGGCGCACGCTTTTGGAGGGTGCGGCAGGGGGCGGGTTCAAATCAAGAGTGAAAATTTCTATTTGTCGATACATAATTATTATTGCTATTTTGATACCTGTTTATTTTAATTAGCTTTCATGGATATGGATATTAATCAGTACTAGTGGAATTCGTAAGATAGTTTAAATCACACTCATACCTGAAATTAAGAAGTCCTATTTTATATACATGTATAATTATAATTTGACTATAACCTCATACATTACAACAACAGAAAAGACATATGATATTGGAGGGCACAATGCGAGCGGTTATGTTACAAAGAATAATGTAAATTTATCAAAATGATGCAAGACAGTATATAAGCAATATTCCCGAATTTTAATTCGGGAAGATTGCTTATATTGCTTAATGGAAAACCATACTAGCTTTTTACCTTATCTTTTTTTTTTGAAATGATAAGGTAAAAGCCAGTATGGTTTTTTTCAATGTTATTTCACTGTGGGCCTTGAAAACGGAGCTATTTCTCTCACGTAAGAAAAAAATAATTTACAAAAACGAAACTTCACATTATCTCATTCAACGAAAAAAAAGAAGCGGTTTTATAAGGTTAATGAGAAGGGCGGCGGTGTTTATACAGGTATCCGCAATATCATAAAAGGGTAGGCTTACATCTTCATCATCTGCATCTAGAAGAATAACTGATGATGTTTGTCCGCATGCCAAGAGAGACATTTCACCGTATCTTAGGAAAACGAATTGGCCGTCCTTGCATTTCCTTTGTTACCCTCCTTCCCCCCCCCCCCCCTCCTTCTCCCCTTTCTTCTCCCTTCCCTTCCTTTTTTTTCTCCTTCCCCTCTTCTTTCTTTTTTTTTTTTTTTTTTTTTTTTTTTTGGGGGGGGGGGCGTTTTGGAGGGGGCGACGTTTGCTCTGGCGCCAAATGTTCCGGGCTTTATTTCGTTAAAGATTATGGTTTAGGGTTGAAAACTGGGATTTAGGGTAGGTTTATCTGAAGGTTAGGGTTATTTGGTATAGTGAGTGGTCTGGGGTTAATGGGAAGAATTCAATTAGTTTAGGATGTTGACCGTGATGAAACTGTGACTGGCACATGTGTCGTACAACCGCGGGAAAAGAAGGAGAACTTTCGCACCCCATAAATTGCTCCAATGCTCAGCCTTTACAGGGCGCACACCTGTGATTATTTCCCCATAGGCTCATGTGTTAAAATAAGAAATAACAAAATCATGAAAGATAAGTGCTAGCAATGGCACCATTGAAACTTGTGCCTTGAATAGTTCATAAAATTTCCTTGACTTCCTGAAAATATGAAGGGGTGCTTTTCAGCAATTTTTTTTTCTCTCTCTCTTTACCAGAGGTGTTGGAGATATGATTGCAACCCTCAAAAGATGCACACTTTCTCCGAGCCCTTCATACGATTTTTATCAAATCTTTTAGCGACGAAGAATATCCAGATATGAACTTATAAGACTCAAATGGGTCTGTTTTCGACAATCATTTGTTTTAGTTTAATTCTTTAATATCATGTACCTGTATGTTGAGCGTATACGAGAAGAATTTACATATCTTATGGAAAAAAAAAATCATTGTACCTTGAACTCTGAAGTGAATAATGCAAACACAGTTTTATCTCTCTTGAGCTTGTTCTTTGAAGTGTTGACAGTTTATACTTTACATCTGTAGGCTGCCGTAGGCCAGACGAAAAAAAAATAAGAGGTTAACTTAAGTCTTAAGATTTGGGCCGTGAGTTCAAAACAAAATGACGACAGCTTCAGAGGGACGTCGACGGAGCCGGACCATCATGTGGTGCGTCCCGAGGACGGTGTCCACGGCGATCACCAAGTGTCTGTCTGCCATCAACGACAACCAGGTCTGGTTCGAACCTTATTTCTTCTGTGAACTCTTTGCTTCCTCGTGGAATCAGAGTCAGAACAAGGAGCTACCACTCGACTTCAAAGGCAACGAGGATGCATATCAACAAGTCATTGATGATTTCGCTAAAGCAACGTCGGCCCACTTTAAGCAGGATTATATATCGTAAGTAAAGGATCACGACTGAATAAGCCAGTTCATAATTATACTTTGGGCATGTGCAGATAAAGATCATTTGTACTGAGCTAGCTAGTATCATTGACCTCTATACGCTGTAATTTTGTACGAACCTGTCGAACCAACATGATTTTACTTGTTGCTTGTTATACAAGTAGCGCGTCCACCAAATGCGCGTACAAATTGGGGTCATTTCAGGGTTATTCCTACCATATGCTAATTACGAACGGGCTCATTATCAACTACCGTTTATAAAATAATTGGTACATTTTTTGAAAGAAACACATTAGCATCACTAACTTGTAAGTGCATTTACCTCAATATAGCACACTTGTGGGTGCGCATTATATTGCCCGACCCCCTGAATTGTATGTCAGGTTCATCTCTCCCCATCCCTAACCATGTCCCTAACTATGTGTCTGTGGGTGCGCGCGCACGCGCGCGCGCGTGCGTGTGTGTGTGTATGTGTGTCTGTATGTCTGTCTACAAATTTGCTTTATTTGCTATATACTTTCATTGAAATGTTGATTTATGATTCATGTATAATCACTGAGTGGAAATGAATTAATAATCATCATTGAAAAAACTCTATCTCATATCATACCAAAATTCTCTCTTTTATGATCTTTTCTAACGGGTCTCCATCATTTTTCCTCTGGACAGTTTCTTCTTCAGGCTGTACGACACATGCTCCTCCTCAAGTTCGTACACTAACCGAATACTATTAAATCTTCAACCCTGCACCAAACACTGTAGCTAACCTTTAACCCTAATCCTAAACCCAAATGGCAACCCTATATCCCTCTGCCTTTGACAAATAAAGTCCGAAGCAATGAGCGCCGATGCATATATGTTGGAGCACCTCTTCTTCTTACAAACATTGCGCAAACTTCTTAGTCCCCATCTATTCTTCTCCGACCTGTCTTTCCAACATGTGGCCCAGATTCTCTCATTTTTCTTTCCACAAGTTACCCCAAAATCTCATGAGGTTCAGCATTGGCAGCATTCCTCCAACAGAAAATCTGTAGAAAAGTGAGGGATAGGATAACCATCGAATGCACATACCTTCCCGTCTTGATAAACAAGATTCAGTTTATAAATGTTAGGAAGCTTCCTGATAGAGATTTCTTAAGAAGGAATTTTGTTGAAACCCAGTATTTGAGATCGGTCACGCGATCTACATATAAATGAAAAACAAGTCAGAAAAAAAAAATCTTCGAACCAGGAGGGATGTTAACCTGCAGATTGTGCAGCCGGTCTCAAACGGTGGGAATTTAAAAAAAGTTCAAAAAGAAGAAAAAGATTAAATTCTTTGTTTCATATTTCACATCCCACATTATCTTTTACCAACGAAAAGGTCATGAAGGTAAAGCGGGAATAAGTAGGCCCTACCAGATTATGAGACATGTTAAGGAGCAGGAAATGCCAGTCAAAAGTATACATTTCGATTATTTTTCATCCATATCATACAGGTATGCATCACTTAAGCGATACCTTGAAAACGCATCCAGCTCACACGTCTTTGTCAAAGATATGGCTTTCAAAACCGGTAAGACCTACTCTACAATGTTTCCAGAAGGGTACAAACACACATTTATAGTACGTCACCCCCTCAAAGCCATCTACTCCTACCGCAAATCCATGTACAGGTTCCTCCTCGAAAAAGGTATGATAAAAGGCTCAGCAGCCGAAGAAAAGACATTCGACGTCGAGCGGGACAATCCATACTTTTCCTACTTTAACGAGAACCAGTACGCCATCTGGAAGTACGTGAGGGAGGACGTCGACAGCCATCCGATCGTGATGGACAGTGACGAGTTCTTGGCGAACCCAGCCGAAATGTTGTCGAAGTATTGCCGAGCCGCTGGGCTGCCGTACGCGGAGTCGCTCCTGAAATGGGATGCCTCCACCGATGTCGTGAAGAGTTGGAACGTTCCGGCAGACGATCTCTTTGAACATGCTGGTTCTTTCTACGATACTGGGATTAGGAGCTGTGAGTTCTTTGCTGCCAGTAAAATGCCTTCACGCGATCACGTGACTCTTGATGTCATCAGGTACACGGATCGCGTTCTGAAATACTATCAGGAAATGTTTGAGAGTAGAATTAGGCTAGATAGTGATGGCGTTACAACCAGCTCTTAAAAATGCATGAAAGATTTACGTAACATATTGTATGTAAACGTCAGAACTAGCTTTTCTATTAATCGATAATTTGTAAGTCCCCCCCCCCCCCCTTCTTGTTAATGATCTAAATCTACGTAAAAACCTAATGGAATAATTAGTATTAACTTGATGGTGCAGCTTTAGGCTGTATAAAAAGGACTGCGTGCCTAGTTTACTTCTTTAATATACTCTCTTTTGTGCTGCAGGGCACTAAATGTGTCTCTTTGACAAAGAGATGGTTGTAATATATACGAACATCCTCTATATCCTGCCCTCTTTCCTCTATCTTTCTCTCAAAACTTAATTCCCTCTGCTTTCTTTCACACCCCCCCCCCCCCCATCTCTCTCTCTCTCTCTCTCCCTCACTCACCTGATATCACGTTTCCCCTTAGACGATGTCAAATTAATGCCAGTAATTTATTCACATTTTGCCGCACAGTAGGTAACCATGTTTGTACACACCCATATACCACACACATATACATTAGTCATCCTATCGAAACTTCACTTAAGGAAAGCTATATTTTACATCAAATTTCCATACAATATTTCGGAGCTAGGCCGTTATCATTAATTCGTTAAGTTGTTATACGTAATAATGTTATCAACCGGAATATAAAAACAAGCAATTATATATGTGTATATAATATACTTAATATGTATATGATATTATGTTTGTAATTACTCTCTTCACGACATAAAGAAGGCCGGGTAGGCCGAAAGCTTGATCTTAGAAAGTTGAGGTTCAGCTATGTCCCTGTCTCTTGTCTCATTAATCCTTATCCGCTTATACAATTTACAGAGACGCGGTTGCATTACAAGAGAAATTTAAGGTGAAAAGTTTAGAATTTTTTTACAATATTAAAACGATGTATGAAGTTATGTTTAGCAGTAAAAAGTCAATGACTGCCGTTTATGCAATTTATTAGAAAATCGATATGAAATTAGTCATAATTATAGTTTAAGAAGAGAAACGAACAAATGAAGGTCTATAAACATTGTCCTTTCAAAGTTAATTGCCTTAGCTGTATCAATAAGATAGGATTTCACGCATTATAATGAATATCTGAGAATAAGGAAAATTGAAATATACTTTACATCATGTACATTATAACAATTCTGTGCAGTACACTAGGCCTAGCTATATATACATGCCGGTCAAAATGGAAGGGATAGATCTAGGCATTAGGCATTATTGGACAAAATGTATTCAACATTCATGAAAATTTCTTTGCGATTCCACGGAAATCAATGAAATTCACAAGTAAAAATCTATTACAATAGTGCTCTACCATAATTCTTGGAAAATGATTGCAATCCTGTTAATAGGTATATTTTAAATTTTATATTATCAGGACAATTATGTTCATCATTACGTATAAAATGATAATTAACAGCCAATAATTGTACTACTTTTCACTAGTTTTAGGTTTGATTTTAATTTGTAATTATTATAATTACATTTGAGCAAGCCATTTTGAAGATATTGTGCGTACAGAAAAGTGGGTAGAAATATAAATGAAATGAATATCAGTAATAACCACAACAACAACAAAAAATCTTACGAAAACATGAGGTGGTCTGTACCTGAAGACAGCCCACCTGATTATAGGGTTGCAACTGAGTAAAGCTTTCCCTTGATGTATGTTTTATAATATTATCAATGTCAAATTCAGCCATCTGGTTGCTATATTAATATTTAAGGAACCATAGAAATGAATTAGCTAGAATTTAACTGAATTGCCTAGCATTGCCACGTATATAGATAATTTTCATAGTACCACTATTACTTAGCATCAATAATTCGATGAAATTAGTTGAAAGCACAATAAAATGCAAAAGCTAATGACATTTTCATCACGGAAATTTTTGCAAGCATTTTTTTTTTGGGGGGGGGGTTCTTGTTTGTTTTTTCTTGTTCTTTTTGTTTCTTTAAAAATCTTTGCCTGCTCCTTACAGTGTCCTTTGTGCACCTTTTTGGCTTTTAATATCCTGGAATTTTCTATATAAAACTCGTTTTTTTTTTTTAACAAAAAGGGGTATTAGCGTTGAAAGGCCAGATATAGTAAAGACGAGAATAGGAAAATCGGGATAAGGAAGAAGGAGATTTTCAGTCGTTATATGCACACTTTTGATTTCAATTTTGAATGCACTGGATGTATTCATACTTTCGATTGTTCAATCCATTTGTATACAAAGAACAACACGTTTCAGAAGGCATTGAAAGGGATATTTCTATCAGAACAGGAGGGATGCTACTGCTACTCATCCTACCCCCTACCCCTCCCCCACCCCTGCCTCAATTTGCAAAATTAGCCGCCAGGCTTTCGTTTACACCGGACGGATCTTCATCTCCGTCTTCTTGAGGGAGTAATACTGGCCTCGCCATGTCGACCAAGTCACACCTCGGGCATTCTCTGTGGTCGTCCCGCGAAGATATTGGCCGTTGAGGTTGGATCGATGGCATTTATTGTACCACCATGCCCCAGTGTAAACGACAGCGCAGTTCCCCGTCGTTCTTCCATCATTATCTCGGTCTCTTGTGGTGAATGGCCGGTAATATGATGTTTGGAACAGGCTATCACCTGTATAACAGAGAGAGTATGCGAAGCGTCATTTGTCTGACGTTAGCCTTTGTCAGTGAATTGGGCGCCATGTGATAGTGACATCGTACAAAAAGTGATTAAAAAATGAAGAGAGCTTATTCTTTTTTGTACGATGCCACTCTCACCTAGCGCATCAAAAACCAGACCAGTCGCTGACGCAGTCCTACATCAGCAAAGCGGGTCGCCTTTGTGCGTAGAGAAAAATTCCGTTGAAAGGCCAGTTGGCACACGAGGCGTTAATTCATTTGCGCCATTCATGGAGATTAAAACATATAAAATAACATAGAACAGGTTCAGGCTAAATAAAAATTAGCCAAAGACGCAAACCCTTAAAGCATTGTGCGATGGACTAGCTTAAATGTTTCCGATTTATCCGAAAAGCGATGGAACACTGGCGTAACAATCTACACAAACAAAGCAATGAGTGCGCACATGTGTGCGGCATATCGGGTGCAGCCGTCCTGTTCTCTGTTCAAATCATTTGGCGTACATGTAATTGGCACTATAACCCCTCGTGTGCAACGGGCTTCAAAGTGCCAATAAACTGAAGCTCCTAAATAGCGCCATCTTTTAACAGGATTTGAAAAGTGTATGCGCCTCTCATTTTCCCATCATGCCTATTTCTAGTTTGTATAAAGTGTTGCATGAACCTGCAGGCAATTTTCAACATTTGTCAAGTCAGAATAATAGTTTGAAAAATAAAATATGCCGATTATCCAAACAAGCTGTTTGTCAAATTGAAATAAAATGCAATTAATTTTTGAATTATAATCTTAATTTAGCATTCACTGTAAGATGGCACTGTTCAAGTTCTACCAATTTAATGCCACTTTAAAAGCTCATGTACAGCATTGGTAGCAAAATCGAAATTGGAAGGAAGAGTGTCTTCTTGTTCTCCTGTACCAAAAGATGTTTGTAAGAGATGATTTTGGTACTATCTATGATTTCCCATGAATTTCAGTGTGAAATATCTGTAAGGAAAGCTAGACCACTGCCATATGATAGGACTTTTCCACCCCGACGGCTCCCCGCAGAGCAATCTTGGGGCTTCGCGTGGAGATGTGTGTCACGGGGGGGGGGGGGGGGGTCTCATTGAGACCTGTACATCATCCGCGTAAATCACTTTATGAAAAGCACCCTAAACATGCTAAATGGGGATTGCAGTAGGAGCAGTTTTTATACCCTAAACAGGGAAACCCGTCTAACATCTCTGATTTTTTATACCCTTAACGGCGATTTTATATCTTGCGTGGTATTTTGCATCCTATTTCAGGATCACATCATCATCATAGACCATTTTTAGCCAAAAAAGAAGCGTAAAAGAAATTTAACCTAAGTTGAAACACATTACCGAACTATATATATATTCATCCCTGATTTTCATTTCACCTCTGAATTTGATACCTTTTTGTTTTTGATACCCTAAACGCGTAACCCGGGTTACGCGCCTAATGCTGAAAAAGTACCCTCTGAAAAGGTTTTTTTACCAAAACTCTACATTACATTTAAGAGTTTGACTAAAAACGCATTGCCATCAGTCAAAGTATCTATATATGGACCTAAACAAAAAGAAATGTGTTATTTGATATTGCAGTGATTCAAAGTCGAAAGTATCACAATTTGTTGTCGATACTCAAATCTAGATCATGTACGGTAAATAGTCTACATAAATTTATAATAATTATCTACACATACTTGGTGGATATATACCAACCTGCGTTTCCGGAATACCCGCTAGCCGTCGTCATGTAGTTTGCGGTCTCGTTGGCAACACTGAAATTGCTATAGATGGCATAGCGGCTTTGTCCCTCGAAGTCTTCGAGATCAACCCGTAGTTCGTTCGTCTTCTGTGTCGAAAGGCGGTGGATGTTGTCATTACCGAGCCAGTGCTCAGCAGAGACGTTTCCAAAACCAGATTTGTAATCGGACCAATAGAGAAAAAAGTCAACAGAACCGTCCTGTCTACGCTGGAAAACCTGAAAGATAGAGAAAGAGGGAAAGAATAAAGAGATAACGTGAGTGTGTGAGTGGTGTGTGTGTGCGTGTATGTGTGTTCGTGTGTGTGAGGGAGACAGAGAGAGCGGGGGTTGGAGAGGAATGGGGCCAATAGTCGAAGAGATCACGCACTTTTATTTTATGAGGATAGGTGTATACGATGTTCCGTGGGTTACATTTTTCTTCGGTTTTTGACCACAACCTCTGAGTCTTTCAAAGGATAGACACGCATGTTTGTAACCGCCTTATAGTATACTAGAACATGTAGAATAATCATTTTTTTTTAGGGAGGTGACTAGCCTAGCCCAAAGTTCTGCCAAAACGCCACAGGGTGGAAAATTTTTATATATCTTTTCCTCATCTTTCCGGAGTTTCCATGCAAGTACAATTGCGTAGTGTTATTTGCATTTTTATATATATATATATATATACATGTATATATAATTATAATTCCCCTTCAAAAACTGTATTTAGAACTGATTCTTCGCATTCACCCACATTTCATTTATCACAAATTTGTAACAATTTGGTATTAAACTGAATGGTCGACATCAGCCTTCAAGTAGACACCAGTTTAAAGAAGGGCAGTATATATACACTCAACCAAAAAAGTAAGTTCCCCCCTAGCATTTTTGGATATATCTCAAAAAATATTTTACCGATTTTCATAATTCAAACGGGAATGGATAGGGAATTTTATTACTCATAACATGAATGGCATATCATTGCCACCAGATATCATTATTGGTGTGAAAAAAATGCATTTTATGTCAAAATGCATGGGGAAAAAAGTTGCACTTTAGTGATTTGCATTGACTTTTACACAAATAATCAAACAATCACTCATGATTCTGAACTTTTAAGCATGGTTTATTGCATATTT
The DNA here is from genome assembly GCA_025618425.1 of Heliocidaris tuberculata. Taxonomy (NCBI): domain Eukaryota; kingdom Metazoa; phylum Echinodermata; class Echinoidea; order Camarodonta; family Echinometridae; genus Heliocidaris; species Heliocidaris tuberculata. The sequence continues at coordinate 31,135,649 of CM046838.1, forward strand.
CTCTATCTCTTTCTTTTCATGAGCATACAGTGAAGTATTTAATACTTGATATGTCCACCATCCGCTTCAATGACCAGCCGGCATCTCTTCCTCATACTGTTAACTAACGTTTGTACTTGGCGCTGCTCAATGTTGGCCCATGCTCTCTGCAAGATGCGCTGAAATTCTTGCAGTGAAGTGTCATCTTTCACCTTCTTGCTCGCTTTCCGCTTAATGATATCCCAAAGATTCTCTACTGGATTACAGTCAGGGGATCTTGCAGGCCACTCCATACGTTCGATGCCATTTCCCTCAACAAACTGATCTACAACTTGAGCGCGATGAGGTCTAGCATTGTCATCCATGAAGATGAAATCTTCTCCCATAGCTGCTGCATACGGAATGACGTGCGGTTCCAACACCTCGTCGACGTATCGCTGCGCCGTCAATCGACCTGCCACTGGAACTAACTCTGTCTTTCCATGACTGCTGATGCCGCCCCACATCATCACACTGCCAACCTCAGGGCCCTCTAGATCAGCTATGCAGTCACGATTCAGCTCCTCCCCTGCCCTTCTCAAAACCCGCATTCTGCCGTCAATCTTCCTCAGATAAAATCTGCACTCGTCACTGAAGAGAACATTGGCCCAGCGACGCCTCCCCCATCTCCGATGACGTCTTGCAAAGGCGATGCGCTCCTGGCGATGGCGATCCGTGAGCTCGGAGGCCCACCTCATGAAGACGATTCCTCACGGTCTGAAGACTGATATCATCTGGCCTCTGTCCTCGTCGGCGATGTAGTCGCTTTTTTATCTGTTTTGCTGGAAAGAAAAAAGGGAAAAAGCATGTAGGGATACTTGAAAATGTAGAAGCATAAAAATATAGCAGCATTACAAATCACTCCTTTTCATGCAATTTAATAAATTTCATAGAATACAAGTAAATTTCACGTACCTGTCAGTTTCCTGCGAGTTTCAGCCTTATTGATTATGGACATATCTTCCCTGGCAGATGTCACCCTTGGTCGGCCACTTCTTGGCAGATCTTTGACCTCTCCAGTTTCCTGAAACTTTGCTCTAAGTTTCCTTATGGCATTGGGCGAAACGCCTAGTCTCCTGGCCACCTCCTTAACTGGAACCCCAGCTTCAAGGAAAGCTGTAGCTCTCCCTCTTTCAAAAATTTGCAGACGCGGCATGATGCAAAATGGCCATAAGCACATTAATGTGATCAACCCAAATTGGAATTAAAAAGCACATGGCTTCGACCAACATTTTCATATTGAAAAGGCCTATTGGTTAAAAAGTATGCATAACATCTGTTTAATAGGGAAGCATATTGTACCTGAAGAAATTCCTGAGAATTACATAACAATTTAAAAAGGTCATTTGCTAACTTGCATAGGAAATGTACACAATATGCTTCATATAACCTTAAGTGCAACTTTTTTTCCCATGCATTTTGACATAAAATGCATTTTTTCACACCAATAATGATATCTGATGGCAATGATATGCCATTCATGTTATGAGTAATAAAATTTCCTATCCATTCCCGTTTGAATTATGAAAATCGGTAAAATACTTTTTGAGATATATCCAGAAATGCTAGGGGGGAACTTACTCTTTTGGTTGAGTGTATATGTATATATATATATATATATATATATATATATATATATATTTACACATATACATATATATATATATATATATATATATATATATATATATATATATATATATATACATGTACATATATGTATCACTGGATACCGCTTTTCGGAGACACTCGACAATCCGGTTTATTCCGTCATAATAGCGCCACCTAGGTAAAGGAGACACTTGTACAAAGAAAAAATACAAGGAGTGTCTCCCTATATATAGCTGTATATAATATTATGTTCTCAAAGACGGATGCAACAATAACGCAAGTGGTTCGATATATCCTCCCTTCTGTGGGTACTCACCGTCCACCCTCCACCGTCTGTCTTCATGTCACAATACACCGAGAAAGGATCACCATTACCATCTGGGTTAATAATATACACCCCACTCGTGGTGCCACCATTTGCCTGAATCTCATAGCAGTCTCGTAGGAGATCTAAAGGGGAACAATGACCGATGGGCATTCCAATTACGGGAGACAATGAATTTGATATACAGTAACAGATGTGCTAGAAAATTACCTTGCGCGTGTTTGTTGTCCCTGTTTCATAAAACTTTTTATCAATAACAACTGCCAAAGTTCAGATGCAAGGAGTTCAGTGACATATATTAGTTATGGCATATTGTTATTGATTACAAGTTTGATGAAACAGGGCCCAGATATTTCAATACAATACGAATGGCAGAATGTTTACATTGGGGGGGGGGGGGGGGGGTTGGATTAAAATTACGCGATTAAAAGAATTTTGTTCAGTCACCCGCAAAGAGCATTGCTATTCTTGAAATTCAAAAAAGAATGCGGCTTATTTCTAGGTGGAAACAGCCCGTTCCCATAGTTTCTTTACCGTCACAACTCCCCTTCATACATAAGGTTGAGAACCGGCTGAAAAGGCGCCGTGATGAAAACACGGACAATGAGATTCACAGACAGGATCGATACAGGACACTGGAAGAAAATACTGCCTGAAATATGGAAAGATCAGTCTACTGATAATTCTCTAATATATTCAAAGAATAATTTTAAAGACAACTACCGCGTTTTTTCTTTTACATTTTTAACAATAATGACGCCGATAGATGTTCTCTAATCACACCCGCACTCACCATTCTCACATCTGTCGCCATGGTAACTACTCAAGCAGATGCAGAGAAATCCTGTCTCGCTTTCTTCACAGGTGCCACCATGAAGACAAGGGTTTGAGAGACATGCTAAAATCAGAAAGAAAAAATGCACAATGAAATAATCCAGGTTAGTCGCTCTAATGCAACAGTATACTTAGCCATATGCCATGTGAATGGATTATCATCTGCTTATTGGCTATGATAACCAACCATGCCAAGTTGATACCAGCAGTAACACATCCCATGAGGTGAGAGATTTTTTGCACTTCTTTGTCAAATAGAAAATAAAATAAAAGAGTTGCTTTGTTGTTGTTTTTTCGGAAGCGTAACATGTCTTCGAAATTTCTGAATAGCAAAATAAAAGAAAGAAATACAAATTCAAAAATAAAGGTATTTTTTAAGCATTGGCATGTTTGGAAAGTCACATGAGAGAATCTTCCAAATTTCTCCCACGGCATAATGATCAAGTAGATGACGGGTTCTTTAGCCCTTAATCAGGGAAATTCGTGATTTTAGATTGGGGCCAATGGTTATGGGCCATTCTCAGTCACGTGTGTGACAAAAATCCTGAAGAATATCTCATTTAAACCTACGTTTCTAGCATTTGTCTTGTAGTAGAAGTCTCTCATTTTGGATATTTGAATAATAACCTTAACCCCCAACAGATGGAGGGTGGATATTTTAAATGAGGGTACATCATTTTCTTTCAGGGGTTAACATAAGGTCGGTCACGTGTGTGACCTTGCACGAAAAAGGGTCTTACTTGTTGGTATTCAAACCTACTTTTCTCGTATTTCCCTTGGAGTGCAAGTTTCCACTTTTCATTGCTGTATGATGGGATTGCTCTGAACATTTTGACAGCAAATTTCCATAAATTAGTGGACATTCTTTTCTTTTAGAAGTGAAAATTGGGTCGGTCACGTGTGTGCCCACTAAAAAAAAGGGCGTTTTTAAATGTCTTTGTAAAAACATTGTGGTTGGGAAACGACTTTTTCTTGTCAAAGAAAAGGAAATATATTTCATGTAAGAAACTGGTATTATAAAAAAAAATCTATAAAGTGTAATCTGATTTTCCGGCAATGAGGCAAAATAAGTTGGTCACGTGTGTGACCGAAATTTTCACTTTACAAAGAATGGCCCTTATGCATGTATGTCTTCAATAATTTCTTGACGTACAGTATTTGTACAAAAAATTCCTGCCAATTTGGACTGAAGTCTTGAGGTTTTTTCATATTCTTCTTACCTGGTTTAGCACAATAATAATGTTTCACGTTTTCGGGCATCTCGATGCCTGCGGGAATATTCGCCACGGCCCAATCTACATCAGATGTCGAAACCTTCGGAGTGTACTGTATTGTCTCACCATTCTCAAGAGTTACGAAGGGACATGAGATCTTTGCCAAATGTGGACAAGTGTCCTGTATGTCGGAAGATGCCTGAATACCTGAATAATTATGGAAGATGCAACAGCATTTAATTATGTGGAGAAATTCAACCATTTCAGAAGTTTTAACATTACATGTGATGCAAATATCAAGAGAGCATTGGTGTGACATATGATGCATTTCAAAACCTTGGAAACATACTGACCCGTACTCTGGACTCCGGTTTAACTGAAACCGCGGTCTATGTGTGGTTTCAACCCTGTCTAAACTTGCCCTTTAAACCGGACTTTTAGAAATTCACATTCCGGTTTAACTTAAAGTCCAGTCTATAGTATACAAATGTTGACTGCTTTGAGGGGCACGGTTAAATCTCTGGCCCGAGGTGAGCTCGAAACTGTGTTATGCCCCGAGACGACAGTCACGGGGCATAGCACGGTTGCAAGATCACCGAGGGCCATGGTTTTTACCGTGACGCGAAAAAGATGCAGTCAACATTTGTTTTATATACCGCATCCTTCGTTAGCTCAGAAATTCATTTCAAAGACAGATAAAACACGGTACCGTAACGTAATTCTCATCGATCGCTCTTTCGAAATTTCGTTCGGTGTACATGTATGGTGCCGGCAGCGGTTTAGGTCAGTGTCAAATAAACTCTGGTGTTTAAGTTACACCGGAGTTCAGAATACGCATGATACGGGCCACTGAATCCATATTAATGCTGTCTGTAATATAGGTGATGTTTAATAAGTAGGCCTAGCTGAGAATATATAAATTTCAACTTTGTCCTCTTGTATCACTTTATGAAATTGTACCATGTTTTTATAGAGCGAAGGAAGAAAATTCAAACATTGCCAGCATATTTCCAAATTAAATTTCGGATAGATTCCATCTGTGGAAATACCTTTTTGCGATTATGATTTTTTTTTTCATCTCCCCTTTTTTAACGTTTTGCCACCAAGACAAAACGTATGTCCATTAAAATTTCAGGGTCGACTTCACAAAAGAGGTTTAAACCATGGGTAAGGTTTAAACCTCCGTACGCGTACTAAAATATAAAGCGTAAATAAGCTTACCGCTTGCTGGCAGTAGAATGTTCAGGACGAAGATATTTATTTTCAAAAGGTCGGCCTGTTTAAAGAAAAAGAAATATAGAATCCCTAGATGTTTTTGTACATATGAAAATAAGTTATAGATTCTATAGAGTACCGAAGTGCTGACGTCATTATTAGCTCGTCGTATACTGGTTCCCATCAACAGATTCCTCGCATGAGTTTCACCGCGAAATCATTCAAGCAACGGGCAGGAGCAAGGCAATTTCAGTGTTTGGCGCTGGTGTGATCACCACGCCATTGTTTAGCACAAAATTGTTTGGAACCAGCAACCTTGACAACTTAGCCGGTATGACGTCGGTACACTATTGTGAGCCGGGCTTTAAAGAGGCGTCATTTGCTAACGCTAGGATCGCGTCTATGGCTTGTACGTTCTTTTAATTTCCGCGTAATGAAAGAGTGATATCGTTTAAAAAGTGACTGCAAAAGGAACAGTGCAAACAATACTTACGTGTATTGGTTATCTGCATTCACAGGGCTCGATTAAAGCCCGGTTGGCATCATTTGCTGACGTCAGGACCGCGTCAGTGACTATTATACAGTGCGTCCCCCCCCCCCCCCCAAAAAAAAAAAAAAAAAAAAAAAAAGTTGGAAAAAGTCTCCCCAAATCAATATTTCCGAATATTTTCCAAAAAATTTTCAATCCTGTTGATAGCTTAGGGTCTCTCCTATGCAATAACACCAAAAAATCTGGCTTGTTAGTAAGCTAGAGTGATCAAAACCCACTTTTGTGAAAGGGTGCAAAATTCAGACTTGACAAGAATTGGTATTTGTTCTGGATTGTATGAAGAAAGTTAAGAACCGTTTAAAATTGACAGTTGAAAAAAGTCTCCCCATTTAAACATTTCAAAATATTTTCAGGAAATGTTCAATTAAAAGACTCACCAAAAGTTACATTTCAAAATATTTTCAGGAAATGTTCAATTAAAAGACTCACCAAAAGTTACATTTTGAAACACTCAACAAAGTACTTAATTGCTCACTCAGACATAGAATGTTGATGGGATGTATAATGACATAAAGTCTGTTATTTCATGAATTACCTTTTATTGACCAATATATGGAAATTTCTAAGCCTTTTCGTGACTCAGCTTGGCTGATACCACCCAGAGCCAATATCAATTCTTGTCAAGTCTGTATTTTGCACCCTTTCACAAAATTGGCTTTTGCTCACTCAAGCGTAGAATATTGGTTGATAGTTTGGTGTCATTGTCTTAGAGACCCTAAGCTATCCACAGGTATGAAATTTCCCTTAGAATAGTTTGAAATATTTATTTGGGTATAGTTTTTCCAACTGTTAACTTTTTTCTGGGACGCACTGTAGTCTTTTTCGCGGCATGAAAGAATGGCATCATTTATAAAAATGATTGCAAAATGAACAGTGAAAACAAAACCTTTAATAGTTGACGTATGAGTTAATTTTTCCCTTTTTTTCCAGTCTAGCTCAGCGGTCTAGGAAGGTTATCTTTTTCTATTTTTTTTGTTTGTTTATAGTTTCTTTTTTTTTCATATGTTCATAATGTACACCAACGCCTAAGGGCACCCTCGCCCAAAGCATTTGCTTTCAGAGGAATGTCCTCCAACTCTACCATTTTTGTCATTTTTTGTTAAAAATACATGTATACACGTACATTGTTTTGTTCATTTATTGCTTTGTATACTTACATGTTTAGAAAGTTGGAAATAAATGTCTTTAAGTTGAAAAATTAAACTGAATTGAAATTGCCTTCAGAGGGTCGATTAGCGCAAGTCCTGAAACAATTGAAGTGACGCTCGTCGGGCTGAAGGGTTAATTGAGCTTGTATTATACAGTGCGTATAAAAAAAAGATATACCCAACTTTGGTAGATTCTAATTAAAAAGTTATAACCTTTATTAGCTTGAAAATTTATTTCATAGTAAAGAACAACTTATATTCGGTGTAATGATACCTTATTCATAACTTTGCTGGCCTGGATGACTGAGCAGCAGGCTTTTCAAAAAGTATTGTCAAAATCCTCTTGTACCAAGATTGGGCTGAAACAGCGAGTGTGGGTTAAACCAATTATGCATTAATTGTTTCAGTTGGAAAACAATCGCTGAGTTGGTTTGGTTTTTTTTTCAATTGATTTTATGCATTTCAATAGAAAAGGTATTACAGTCAACTCAAACTCAAAAAAGGGCTTATTACAAGCTAAATTTGTGATATTTTATTTGCCATGATAACACAATCTTGGTTTAATACGCATCCTTTCTTTAAAGGTAAGTCTCTTTAATGACTCAATCAAAATGGAGAACATTTATTTCGGAGCAATGTTGTAATGACTCGACTCGACTCGACTCGACTTGAGCCCCCTTCTACGACTCGACTCGACTCGACTCGAGACTAGACCCCTTTCTTGACTCGACTCGACTTGTGACTCGACTACTAGCCGACTCAAGTTTCAGTTTCAGTTTCAGTTTCAGTTTTATTTTCATTTCCAACAGAACAGTGATTTTAACAAGAAATCAAATATACAATTCAATATTCAATAACAAAATACATTTTACATGGTTTAAAGTGATAAAATAGAAAGTATACATAGACATCCAGTATAATAGTATTTTTTTTTTTAAGTTAAACCTGTGGAAATGGAGGGATCCACTGAAAAGCAAAGCTTGTAGTATGTGGATCCCTCGAAATAATGACAAACGTATTTTTTTTTAACATGTAAATATATAGACAAAAAAAAAACCCAAAATATATAGATATACATAGATTACCAAAAAGTGGCAGAATAATAATACAATTATAAATCCATAATTTGAGAGCTTGTTACGACACGTACAAGTATGGTGAACATATAATAAAAGGAATATAAGACAACATAAATCAAAGCAAGGGAAGAGAAAAATACAAGGATAGTAAATGTTGCTGCATATGTGAAGAGTAAAGAAAAAGAGAGGAGAGGTGGAGAGGAGGAGAGAGAGAGAGACAGACAGACAGAGGGAGAGAGCACACGATGTGCATACTACAGGGGTAGTGACCATAATTATAGTAAGTTGCATATAGAGCGTAAAGACATGACGGGAAGGATAAATGCATTTAAAAAAAAGGCGAGACATGATTAGACTATGCACTGATATTAATTTGTATTGTAAGAAAGTATAAGAAACAATTTCAATTTCCTTTTAAATGAATAAAGTGAGGGGGCAAGTTGAATGTCATTATGAAGAGAGTTCCAAAATTTGGGAGCTGTATAAATAAACGTGTTTTGAGCTAGAAGGGTTCTCAACAGAGGTAGATGAAAGTCATTACAGCGCCGGGTTGGGTACTTATGAGAGGATTTATTTTGGGTGAACATATCATCAAAAACGGAAGGAAGCATGTCGTTATTATAAGAATACATAAACTGACCTAACTGGAGAAGATAAAGATCTTTAATTTTCAATATTTTATTTTCAAAGAAAAGAGCATCCGTATGGGAGCGAAAATGAGAAAGGCAAATGATACGAAGAGCTTTCTTTTGTAATAACAATATTCTGTTTAACAAAGTTTGGTGCGTATTGCCCCACACCAGGAGTCCATAATGTAGATATGGTAAGACCAGAGAGGAATAAAGCATAAGTAAGGAAGATGAAGGGAGATGTGTTTTTAATCTATTCATGACACCAATATTTCGAGAAATAGTTTTACAGATGTTGTCAATATGATACTTCCAGGAGAGTTTATTGTCGACTGTTACGCCCAAAAATTTAGTGTGAGAAACACTCTCCAACGGGATCTCATCGAATTCAATATTTATTGGCAGTGAGTCTATAGTGTTACTGAACAACATATATTTAGTTTTTTGGAGATTAAGTGAAAGTTTGTTTGCTCTGATCCATTGTAGAATCTTAGATAGTTCAGAATTAACCGTTTGCGCAAGAGTGTATGGATTGTTGTGGGAAAAGAACAGATTCGTGTCGTCAGCAAAAAGTATAAACGATAAAATATGGGATGATCTGCAGAAATCATTTATATATAAAATAAATAAAAGTGGACCCAGGAGGCTTCCCTGTGGAACACCACAGCTAATATTACATAAATCTGATGAACAATCGTTTAAAGAGACATATTGCTTTCTGTTAGAAAGATAGTTCCTGAACCACTCCAAAGCCTTTCCACGTACACCGTAATGGGAAAGTTTATTAAGTAATATATCGTGGTTTATTGTGTCAAAGGCTTTGGAGAAGTCCAGGAAGATACCAACCATATGAGAGGAATTATCAATAGCATGAGCTACTTTCTCCACAAAAGATAATAAAGCATGAATGGTACTATGCTTTTCCCTAAAACCAAATTGAAAGTTAGAGAAAACATTGTGATCTTTTAGGAAGGCAACTGTTCTAATATATACGATTTTCTCTAAGATCTTAGAGAAAGAAGATAACAATGAGATCGGTCGATAGTTGTTTACATTTAGTTTGTCCCCCTTTTTAAATAAAGGAATGACTTTGGCGATTTTCATAGAGTTGGGAATTTGCCCATGTAGTAAAGACAAATTAAATATATGTACCAGGGGATCTACTATAAATGGGATAATGGCTTTAAGGATAACATTATTAATATCATCGTAGCCAGAACTTTTCTTGTTGTCTAGATTTGAAACGATGTCTATAATTTCATGGGTATATGTTGGAGTAAAAAATATAGAATTCTGGTTAGCTGCACCAAGAAAATCTGTAAAACGTTTATTGGAAGAAGGTATATCTTTGGCAAGGTTATCCCCTATGGAGGAAAAGTGGGTATTAAATGTATTAGCGATGTTAACAGGCTCCTTTACAATTTCATCGTTAAGTTTGATTTCCGTTATAACAGCTTTATTGTTTGCCACGTTCATTGCTTGTTTGAGGACTTTCCAAGTGTTGTTCATATCATGTTTATGTAGTTCAAGTTGGTTTATAAAGTATTTTTTCTTTTCTAAACGTATGATTTTAGTCAATGTATTTTTGTAGGATGTATATTTGTGTTTAGTTTTGTCTGTACCTTTTGATTTGTACTTATAATAAAGATTATTTTTCCGATTTATAGACCGGAGTAGAGACTGAGATATCCATGGAAGTCTCGGGGACTTTTTGTAATTTCTATTATTGTCTCTTTGTTTGGGAATGAATATATCTAGCTGGTTGTTTAGAATATTACAAAACATATCGTACGAAGAGTCCACATCATCTATATCAAAAACACCTGACCAGTCCACGTTTTCAAGACTAGCACTTAAACGGGTTAAATTCGCATTGTTAACTTTACGTCGTAGAGGGCGGGGACCATGATTGTTAAGTGACTGAGATACGGTGTAGTACGTCAAAATTGGATAATGATCGGTTGTATCTGAAAGAATGATGTATGAATCAGGATGAGGAATAACGTTGGAGAAAATATTGTCTATTAGAGTGGCAGATAGATTTGCTACGCGAGTGGGTTTAGAAACAAGTGGCAAGAAGGAGGCAGATAAGAAAGTTTCAATGAGCTCATGGGCGATATTATTAGTGGCACATTTTAGTATGTTTATGTTGAAGTCCCCCATCAACAAACAGTCCTTATTATTAAATGTTGTACTTCGAAGCAAGTTGGACAAATGTATTATAAAATCGTTTCCACTGGAGCTCGGGGGTCGGTAAACAACACCTACTATTACATTCTTAGCACCTGGCACTTTAATTTCTATAAAAAGACATTCAATGATGTCATTACTAACTGAGATGTTATCGTGAACTGAGTAACAAAAACTCTCAAGTACGTATAGAGCGACACCTCCACCTGTTCTTCCTTGCCTGTTTTTGAAGACAAAATCATAATTATCAATAGAAAATGGTAGATTGGAATCCTGAGACAGCCAAGTCTCTGTCAAACCTATTACAGATAGAGGTTTGGGTGAGGGATTATTCAAAAGTAACTGTAGATCATCAAAGTGTTTGTTTAAGCTCCTTATATTCAGATGAAGTAGAGAGAATGTATCGCGTTTAAAGTTCATAACTATATCATTAAATTGTAAAACTGTTATATATTGGCTGAGAGAGCTTTGTGCTGGGTCCTGCTGATCAAAATCAAATGGAAGTTCTTCAGACGAGGAATTGATACAGTCAGCAATGGAATCATCATAGGTACCTGGGAAATTTGGCAATGTTATGTTATTGGAGAGAGAGGGTCTGTGTAAATCGAATAGATCGTCATCTGTGAGGGAATTAAAAGCCATATGATCGTTCAGGCAAGCCATAAGGAGTTCAGAAGCAGTACCTGAAAAGGAAAAAGCATATCAAATAAACCATTGGTGGCGGTCTTAGTATGCTGGTGCCGGAGCCATCCACACACAGAGCCCGACCAACTCGGCCCCAGTTGGGCACAACATGGCACATATTTCTTTGTTACATGGTTGTCCAACAAAGCAACAGGGCGCCATACTGTTACCCACCGGAGCAGAGCCGGCCAAACTCCATGTATAGGTGGCACCGGCTGGTGCAGAAGAAAGGAGATAAGAAAATAAAGGACAGCGAAGCAAACATATGCAGCAAGACGACAGATAGAAAAAACTGACAAACACGGACACAACGAGTTATACAGGGGCACAGTAAAAGAATCTCTTGACATGACAGAGAGAGAGAGAGAGAAGAAGAAAAAAAAAAGAAAAAAGAAGGTTTATTATGATAAAATGAACTTGTACAAAGGACACCGACTATAATACGGTCGTACACAAGAAGAAAAAAAGAGCACGTTAATGGCATTTCTCCCGTTAGGAAAAGATATATCGTTGGCTACACCATGCATAGGCTATACCATAAGTCTTCATAAAAAAAGAACAAGAACAATTATATATAAGCATATATGGAGGCTGAATTGACCATTAGGTATGAAAATACAAACACCATGCATAGGCTATACCATATTAGTCTTCATAAAAAAGAACGAGAAAAACTATATATAAACATATACATAATTATACTGACTGAAGCCGTCTGTACATATGGAGGCTGAATTGACCCTTAGGTATGAAAATACAATTTAAAAAAATAGAGAGTAATAGCTTACAAGTTCAGATAATTAAAACAATTATTATGAAAGACATGAAATGTTCTCACTCCAAGCGGTTCATTCCCTCTTCCGCATGTATGGCACATAATAATTGTACAAAACATAACATTTCATGAAATTTTAAACAGCGTCAAATTAGAGTCCTAAAAGGTGCATGTATGAAACGGAGTTCATCTGTATAACTATTTAAAGTGGTTATAGTTTAAGAAAGGAGAGAGAGAAAAAAAGATCAAAAACTGAGAGAAGGGAGCATGTCTCCCAAGGATAGCAAAAAAAAAAAAAAAATATTAAAAGGAAATCTTATTAACATCATAACATGTAACCTAGTATATATTATATGAACGAAGCAGGAATTCGAAATTACGCCATTCCTATAGGGGACTCTGAGCTGCAAGTGCCCAAAGTGGGTGTATTTTCCCGCACCTACTATAACTATGACTGAAGTATTTATTGTATGTGACCCTAAATTGTCTCAGAGTGTCACCATTCATACACAAGCAGTGTTGACAAGATCGATTACTCACAAATACCACTCTATTTATTCAGAAAATTGCAAGGGCAAAGGCGATTCTGAGCGCATCAGATTGCCTACATGCATAATACTAATTAAACATAATTCCCTGGATACATACCAGGTTGATCTCTGATCACTGAAGTAGTAAATCAATTCACCAAAGAAGAGAAACAGAGAAGAAGAAGAAGAAGAAGAAAAAAAAAACAGATTGAAGTTTGATTGAGAAGGACCCTCCAGTTGAAAGTGCATTACTAAATTGAATAGAAAAAAGTGAAGGAATATGTGGGGCCACAATTTGTATCCAAAACGTTTACGCTACGCATATATACACACATGCAAAATACTACAAATCAGGCTGGATGGAAGAGGCAGTGTCTGAGACTATACATAGAAAAAGTTATATAATACAGATACACATTACATAATCATGTAAATGGCTTCAGTATCTCTTCCGTTATTATCCGGATTAGAGATTATATGAGGGCATCGAATAAAAGCATGTAGTGTTCTAAGTATACAAGTGATTAGCTATTGATTAGGTAAAAATAATAATTATGAGCATGTGGTAACTGGTCATATAGTACGGAGAGGAATGACAAGGCAGATAAGATGTCAGTATGTCATAACACAGTTTCCTGGTGAAACATGGAGTTATACAGGGCAAGCAATGTTGCCGAGTCTATCCTTAGGACAGACATGACAGAGGACCTTTGCAAATGAAAGTCGTCTGTGTAATTAGTACAGAACGGCAGTGTATAGCAATACACACGGTAGTCTCAACGCGTCATAGCACCATTGACGTAATCATTTATGGAAAACGTAGACGTTCTTACTCCCTGCGGTTTATAACCTCTTCCGCATACATGGCACATAATTATACAAAACAACATATCATGAATTTTGACAGACAGACTTCTCTAACTGGTGTCCCAGCTGATAAAAAAGGCATTGAATCTGGTTCCAAGAAACTCTTCGTATAGCATATAGAAAATACATGACAGAATCATGCAGATTGACATTTTTATTATTATTCTAATAGGGGTTAAAGAGCCTGCATTCTTAAAACAAATTAGCTAAAAATGACCCGACGAAAGGGTCAGCTGGGTTCAACAAAATAATATTCCAGTCGCCTTTTACCATCATCTAGTCGTAGTTTACAGTCATTTTTTTACTAGAGAAAAGTAAGATATATTGACCGGGCATATCAGTTGGACCCAGCTGACCCCAATCTAGCCACTTCTAACTTCCCGCTATATTACAGTGTGAATAATGAGGGCATCAGATAAAGGCACGTAGTGTTGATGTCCTCAAATATTTTTGAAGCAGGAGGCTATAGTTAGTAACCATTTAAGTACGTAAGAAGTTGTTGTTGGTAGGGAGAGGAATGTCATGGCTGACATAAGTTCCTGGTGAAAAACGAAGAATCATTCCTTCATACAGGGAAATAAATGATTGGCAATTCAATTTAATTGAGCATGCCTGAACAGCAGCTGGCTGACAACGATATTATAGAGGGGAATGTCTGAACACCATAGTGATGCAAGTGTTATGGAAGCATGTGGCGTTCTAGTTGGTACATTCCCAAAGAATATGTTCAGTTGCACAGGATTAATCTTGTATAACATAAATTGCGGTATGGAAGCTAGTCAGGAATTTGTCCAACCGGAGAAAGATAAAAGGCAGTAGCAATGTTATGAATAATTAATTAAATAGTTGGCGGTTCAGGCAGACATGCATAATTATGTTTACAAGATATAATTGGGTAATCAAGAAAACGACGAAAAAGAAGCACCGTGAATAATAAGAGGAGTTTTTGGTACAGTTGCTCGTAGTACCATCAAATTTTTTGGTGAAAATCAATAAAACATGTGAATAAAAATTTAAAAAAGAAAGAAAAAAAAAATTAGTGCTGGAGCCTGGGGGTTGTTTCATCAAACCGTCATAACGACAAGATCAGCGACATCTCGACGCTGTCGCTCAACTTGTCCGCTAACCGTTTCACAAAGCCGTATTTGCGAAGATCACCGACAACTTCCCTGACAAGTGACTTGTCGCTACTCCAAACCTGTCATATCTTTTTAGAACGCCATCACAAGCCAGCTTTTAGTTAGTCTATGGGCTGCGAAAAAAATGAAAAATCTAAGTTAAGAGAAAATTATTTCCTGATCTCTAAGCACATTTCTTTATCATTCTTTTTATCAAATAGTTTTACTAATGTTTTTATTATAATATTTTACAGACGAACAATATGTTCTTATAACTTCTTGACCCTCCAACAAGTAAATGAGATTAATATAAAAAATACCCACATCGGTCTACCATAGAAAAAGCGTCTAAAACGGAACAGTCTGTATATACAGACCAATTTAAACGACGACAATTTATCATGTATGTATTTTCCCTATATTTTTCCCTTTTCACACAATACTTTGATATAAATAATATTAAATGTATTTTTTATAACTGAATATTATGAACTGGGTCATAAAATATATTATATCAATCATTTTCTCTAAAGTGTACACGATTTGGGTCTTCTTTCCATAATTAGTCAATTACGGTATCCTCTTATTTACAAATCTAGATTCGTACATCGCAAAAGCATCCTCGAGTTTTCTCAATTTTATAAATTCTAAGATGGCATAAGTAACACATCTTTTCATGAAAACGGGATGTTTGTATCATCAGTATTAATTTTCGCTGCCATTTTTGACATTTTGGAACAGTTTGGGGAAAACTGAGCCTCGAAGTCTATCTGGGTAATTGACGATAAATCCAATGGACTGTGATATAGACTATGTTTTTTAGCCGATGAGTATCGATATCATTGAGTTGTCGTTTATCATGGCTTCGTGAAACAGTTTGTCAAGTCCATGACATTTCCGTAGATCGCCGACAAAGTTATGACTGTCATGGAGTTGATTTGATGAAACGACCCCCTGGTCACTAATAATAGGCTACAATAATGTTATGTATAGTACGAGCTCAATTAATGACTAGCAGTGAAAAGCATGTTGCAACTTTTCCTGAGTTGCAGTGAGTGGGGTCATGAAGTCGTCTTGAAGGAATAAAACACAAAAAACAAAGAAACAAACCGGAAGGCAGACATTTTGCTTATGTACAAAGTAATACTTAATACTCAACTCGACCATGACTCGGACTCAACATGCTTGTTGACTCGACTTGACTCAACTTGACTCGACTCGACTCAACTTGACTCAACTACTAGCTGACTCGACTCGACCATGACTCGGACTCGACATGCTTGTTGAGTCCGAGTCATGGTCGGACTCGACATGCTTGTTGACTCGACTTGACTCAACTTGACTCGACTTGACTCAACTCGACTGGACTGGACTCGATATGACTGAATTATCTAAATACACCCGAAATCCTGCTGTGTACTAAACAAAAACCTAAGACCTAAGACCTAAGACCTAAGACCCAAAACCTCAGACCCCTCAGGTACAAAACAAAGACCCTGTACAAAGTCCCACAGGCGTGGGAAATGTTAGTCTCTCTCTTCCAGACCGCTATATTCGTCTTTAACGTAGTCGAGTCGAGAAATCTCAGACCCCATCAGGTACAAAACAAAGACCCTGTACAAAGTCCCATAGGCATGGGAAATGTTAGTCTCTCTCTCTTCCAGGCCCCAATATTCATCTTTAGACCCAACCAAGTACAAAATACAGACCCACGCCTATGGGACTTTGTACAGTGTCCGTGTTTTGTACCTGGTTGGGTCTGAGGTTTTAGGTCTTAGGTCTTAGGTCAGACATGAAATACAAGAACATGTATAAGTATTAAGACTTTAGACTTAACTACAAAAATCCATGTTGACTCGACTCGACTCGACTCGAACATTTCTGTTGACTCGACTCGCCTCGACTCGAACGTGATAGGAAATGACTCGACTTGACTCGAGACTCGAGCCACTCATGACTCGACCTGACTTGTGACTCGACCTCCTACTGACTTGACTCGTGACTCGACCTCTTGTCGACTCGGACTCGACTCGATTACAACACTGTTTGGGAGGCTATCGTTTTTCCTGAAAGTCTATTATCAATTACCTTGGTAATTCTCAACACACGATCCTTCTTTTTCTTATTTTTAGTCTTTAAGGTCAGTAAACCTTCGCGAAAAACATCGTGTGCACCTTCTGCAGGTGAAATGATGCAATAGACAAATAAGCAGAGAGTTTTTGGTTATCACAAGACAAGAAGTTAGAAGGCTGTTAAAATAAAATAAAGATTATCATATGGATTGAAACGAGGTCATTTGAAAGCTTAGATACATTGGATCACTTTAAACAATGCAGCATTGAAGCACAAAGGATAGAGAATTCAACTTTTAAAATGATTTGAGACTAAAGGAACGCAATCATATGGCTTGTCCCACATTCGTTGCATCAGCCCAAACTTGGAACAAGCAGATTTTGACAACACTTTTTTAAAAACCCGTTGCTCAGTCATCCATGGCAAAAATGTCATGAATGAGGTATCACTGGACAGGCAATAAGTTACTCTTTACCATGAAATAAATTTCAAAGTCACATCGGTTATAACATTTTAATTAGAAGCTATAAAAAAAAATGGGTATACTTTTTCTTTGAGAATTCTATGAGAATTATCTGCAAGGAGATTGTGTGCATCTTTGCGAGGGGTTAATTTGGGTGATTTTCTTAGTGAGAATATTAACAGTAATGTCAATTCTTCACTTTGTTTTTTAATTCGGGTATCATGTCCCCATTCTCCACCGCAATTTTCGTAGTTCACCGATAGCATTCAGAACTATAACATATTTATATATATTTTTTTTTTTTTTTTTAATGGGATCTATTTGCTTAATATTAGCAAATTTTAATGGAACCCCTCCCCCATCCCCTTCCAAAAAAATAACAACAACCGACATTTGTGCCCGTTCTGAAATCCTTCCAATTTGAATAATAGTAATGAAAGAAAATATCTTCAGAATTTGCCTTTCACTTGCTCGATATAGTTCCATGGGATTCTCTTTTCACTGTCGATAGGTTATACTTCTGACATGTCCCTATCTACAAACACCAGTTTATTGGTCGCACCTCCACATGATAGTCCATTTTAGTAATACATGTCAATTAGATTAATGGATATACTCAATTTCAAAACCTCTCGTGCCATTTGGTTTCTGATGATTAGCTGTTTTGAAGTACTGAGTAGTTTATTTCGTTTGATATGTATCAGCCTCGCAATCGGACAAAGATCATTTACTAAAATGATATAGACAACGACGTGAAAGGATACTCGCAAAAATATTACCCATGTGAGAGATATCTGGGTCACAAGAGTGCCACTTCTTCCCATCGGCGGCTCATTAGCATACAGACTTGCCGACTGATTGCTTTCAATTATATCGTGTCTATTTTCTTTTCTTTCTTTTTTGTCAATAAAATTTAAAAATCAAGCATTCAAATTCGTCAGTTGTCACTGAAATTCGTCTCTGCCGGTAAGCGAGCTAGGAATGCTAAGATCAAATTATACCGTATATCTGGGAGACGGTTTTGAGTGAAACTTTGACGAAAATGAATGCCAATAGACGAAATTTATTTTGCTTTCTCGTGCTCAACTACTTTGACCGACGAATTCGAATTGCAATTGACGAAAACGGGTGACAAATTCGAAACGGAATGACAATGTTTCAAGATTGATCGACAAAAGACGAAAATTTAACTGAAACGAGAATTCGCACACCCCACAGTGTCCGGGACGAAATTGAAAACACGTTTTTTTTTTACTGAATGAAATGGTAACGAAAATGGGCGAGGAAACCTCTAATAGTCTCCTGTATTGGTATTTGGTATTTGGTATTTTATTAGGAAACTTTATTGACATTGAAATCAATATTTTGTTTTACAATACAAAGCATTAGTATAAAGAAAAGTAACAATCATATATGGAAATAAAATGGAAACAAAGAGAGAAAATATTATAGCAAATCATAATAGGACTACTCAGGTTTAACAGGCGACAAATTATGTAACATATTCAAATTGGATATTATATTGATATAAATAATGAAATAGAAAATCATTATGTCACTACTCATATTCACCATGTGACAAATTATATAACATTGTATCAAACTGGATATCATATTGATATAAACAATGCAATAGAAAATCATATTGATACTTTTGGATTGTGATATTTCGTGTCGTGTTTTATTCCTGTATGATTACTTTTGTGTGTGTGTGTGTGTGTGTGTGAACAAACAAAAATACAAACGTCTCGGACACTGTGATGTGTGCGAATTCTTGTTTCAATTTCGTCTTTTGTCGATCAATTTTGAAACAATGTCATTCCGTTTCGTGTTTTGTCACCCGTTTTAGTATGTTTGATGCTGCGTTTGAATTTCCATATTAGAATTTTTTAAAGGAATATGTTTATCCCACGTTTACTTACCAGAAAAAGAACTCCAAACATGGCGAAAGGCACGTTTAGTCCAGTCAAATAAAAATCAACCATGGTGATGAGTTTTCACAAATCTATTAAGGTAAAATCTTACTTTTCCCGCTAGATCCTTTTAAATGGAAAATAAAACCAGAATTGTGATGAATATTGAGACCAACTTTAAACGTTTTATACAGTCTTTTATCTTCTAGAGGCAAAATATGCCTCTCTCCATAATCATAATAATGTCGCTTTAGCTTCCTGAACTCGATCCTGAACTCGATCTTGAACTCGATCTCTAGTCTTCGCTTACGTCATTCTTTCTACTCAACTTTGGAGGTCTTCTGCAAATCGAGGTATTTCCAATTAATGATCAGCTAGAAAGAATTCAAACAGGAAAAGAAGAAGAAAATTGTGGATCAAAAAAAGATGAAGGTGGTTTTTACATCCACTGCTTAAAAGCGTTGCTGTCTAAATACGATCAGTTCACGAAAAGATCGGATCACGTCGGAGTTGATAATGACAAACAGAAACATGCAGGAGTTTGATCACTTAGATGCAGTTTATTAGATGGAGTCTGATGCAGTCGGAGCTATTTAGCTCACGTTATCTTTTTCAACGAATGTCGTGCCTGTTTGCCTGCCAAACCCTGTGATAAATGTGTGGTCACTAATGAAATTGTTTTGCACTCTCTGTTCGGGTAACCCTCTCAGTATCTCTCTCTTTCTCTCTCTCTCTATCTCTCTCTCTCTCTCTCTCTCTCTCTGTATTGGAGCTGGGGGAAAGCCAAGGTAATAATATAGTATAGGTTTTCCCGGTCAAATTCGCAAAATTAGCTTTCATATTCATTTTTAAAAGCTCGCATTTAAGTGATTTTCTCTTCCCGTTTACTCCTTTGGTTCATATTAGTTTTCAGTCGTTCAAATTCATTTTCCAGCGTCAAAAAATGGGTTTCAAACATCAAAATTAATTTATTGTCGTTCAATTTAAAGAGGCCAAAGCGTTATTCAAATTCATTTACGATGACTTGGGTGCGGATTCTTGCTCGAGTTTTACTTTCCTTTTCATTAATTAAGTTAGCAGTATATGTTCATTCATTTTCAAACAGGTACAGAAAATAGCCGGGCTTTGCCTTTTTTATAAATCTAACTTCTCCAATTATTTAGTTATTTAACCATTCTAATGTTTTAAAATGAAATCTGTTGTTACAAAATGATGAAGTCATTTGATGATATTGTGTAAAAACGAATTTACTGTATCGTTTCAAATGTGTGCAGCATATTCAAAGTAGAATTTCATCATATTGTCTGTTTTATTTTGTCTAATCTTGTTTTTTTTTCAGTTGACCATTCGCTGTGTTATTTCTTTCAACTTTCAAATTAACATTTATTTTCTTCCATTGATTTTGACAACCTTCAACATCTGTTCAAATAGTACAATTTACATGCATATAAAGTAATATCAGTACAATCAAGAACTTGCAAAGTTGCAAAGAAGAAAGCGCAGTCCCAATAAGCCAGATGCTTGTGGCTGGTACGCCTGAATACACAAATACGATATATTTTAATACAGGAAAAGAAGAAAGGGACAGAAAAAGAGAGGGAGAGAAGAGGATAGGGAACATGGAGTAGAGGGAAAGGAAGAGGACTACAACATAGTAATAATCATAATGGACATGTAATATACAAGCTCTGCTTCTAAACATGTCCAGCTGTTTTCAACATCACTTAGGTCAATATTTGTGCATCATATACTTTACTGATTGATATTTAATTATGTGCTCACATCTATGAAAACCATCATTGTGATATTATTGTTGTATTTTATGTTATGTACTGCTGTATTATGTTAATATGACTGAAAACAGTCAATAAATTTGAACCTGAAAATCTGAATCTGAAAATATGAGCAACATATATAAATGTAGCTATATTATTATCATTACTATTATTATGATTAACATTATCACTATTATTATTAGTGCTGTTATTGTTCTTGTTGGTGGTGGTGGTGTGTAATATAACATACTTCCCTTAAAAAATGTTCTGTGGTAATACCATACAAAATTACAACATGAATGTACCACAGGAACACTCCTGTCGTATTATGGGACAATGCCACAGGGCGATTATTACAGTATTACCACATACCAGATACCATAGGCATACCATAAAATTTTACCTTACAATACCATACAACGTTACCACAAGAATACCCCCAGTTACCACAGTACTACCACACACCAGTTACCACAGCACTACCACACACCAGTTACCACAGTACTACCGCACACCAGTTACCACAAGAGTACCACACACCAGATAGCACATCACTACCACATACCAGTTACCACAGTACTACCACACACCAGTTACCACAGTACTACCACACACCAGTTACCACAGTACTACCACACACCATTTACCACATCACTACCACACACCAGTTACCACAGAACTACCACACACCAGTTACCACAGCACTACCACACACCAGTTACCACAGAACTACCACACACCAGTTACCACAGTACTACCACACACCAGTTACCACAGTACTACCACACGCCAGTTACCACACACCAGTTCTCACAGCACAAACTCACACTTGCTACCAGGGACGGATCCAGGATTTTGTAAAAGCGGGGCACACAAAGGCAGGGCTGTCAAATTTTGGGGAACTTCTTGGATGGAGAGTCGTATTTTTTTCTTCTCGCCAGCCCTCGAAAAGTCGCTCAGTGGGGGGGGGGGGTCCAAAAAAAATTCCCCAGCCCTCCAAAAATCGTTCAGTGAGGGAGTATCAGATTTTATGGGGTCCAGTTTTCCTTCATAATTCTATGACAAGCAGGCAAAAAAATATAAATAAATAAATAAAAAATAAAGGGTTCTCAGTTCTCAAAGGGGGGCTACAATCCAAAAAAGGGGGCACAATGTATACTTTTCATACAGAAGGAACGGGCGAAAAAAAAATTCCCCAAGCCTCCAAAAGTCGTTCAGTGAGGGGGGGAGGGTATCAGACTTTATGGGGTCCAGTTTTCCTCCATAATTCTCTGACAAGCAAGCAAAAAAATATAAATAAATAAATAAATAAATAAATGAATAAATAAAATAAAGAATAAAAGGTTCTCAGTTCTAAATAATAATAATAATAATAATAATTGGATTTATATAGCGCCTTTTCCAAAGGATACAAGGCGCTGTCACCTAAAGTCTATTCAAGTAAATTAAGAATTGTATAAGTAAGTTTTTAGATGTTTCTTGAAGATGTCAAGTGATGTGCTATTACGGAGAGATGCGGGGAGTCTGTTCCAAAGTTGTGGAGCAAGTGACTGAAAGGACTTGAAGCCAGCCTGTTTTCGGGATTTTGGAATGACATAGGAAGGAGCAGAGGTAGAACGAAGAGAATATGATGTTCTCTGTTGCTGAAAGAGTGAGGAGATGTATTGAGGAAGTGTGGTTGACAGTGATTTGTAAGTCTGAACCAGTATACGGTATTGTATTCTCTTAGAAACGGGAAGCCAGTGAAGTTCATTGAGTAATGGAGTGACGAGGGACCATTTTGGTTTTTGACATATTAGACGAGCACACTTATTCTGAAGACGTTGAAGTCTGCCCAGGTCCTGTTTACTGATGACCCCAAGCAAACATCCACCATAGTCAAGCCTGGATAGCACAAGTGCTCTAACAACATTATGACAGGTG
Source organism: Heliocidaris tuberculata (assembly GCA_025618425.1). NCBI lineage: Eukaryota > Metazoa > Echinodermata > Echinoidea > Camarodonta > Echinometridae > Heliocidaris > Heliocidaris tuberculata. The sequence goes on from CM046838.1 coordinate 31,158,583, forward strand.
TCTTTATTTAAGTACCCCCTGATGCGATTGAGGTTGTAAATTTGCCAATTGAGGGTACGACACAAGTTTGTTACATGGTCAGACATTTTCATTTCCTTATCAAAGACAACACCCAGATCCTTGATTGTTGAAGACATTGGGATGTCTAGATCATCAATAGAAAATGAAAGGTCATTGAACCGATTCAAGTCGGTGGATGATGCAGCAATGAAGAACTCAGTTTTACCGGAATTCAACTTCAATTTATTACTGACAAGCCATGATTGTATGTCTTCTAAGCACTTCGAGATACGGTAGTATGCGCAAGCTGCATCTCCAGGCTTGGTAGGATCAAAAATGGTAAACATCTGGATGTCATCAGCATACACATGGTATTGAACTGAATGCTGGCTGATGATGTTACCAATACACCTAATGTAATATGTAAATAACTGTGGCCCAACAATTGACCCTTGCGGTATCCCAAATTCCAACCTTTTGTCACTGGAGAATGATCCATTGACATGGACTCTACAAGACCTGTTGCTAAGATACGATTTGAACCAGGAAAGGACATTATCTCGTAGACCGAAGTCATCGGCCAGCCTATGAGAAAGAATTGTGTGGTCCACCGTATCAAAGGCGGATGAGAGGTCCAGCATTAATAAGAAAACAGCTTGCCTGTTGTCGATTGCACAAAGTACGTCATTCTGCAGTCGAATGAGTGCAGTCTCAGTACTATGTGCCACGCGATATGCAGACTGCATAGGATCAAGCAAATCATTACGGTTGACAAAGTCGCACACCTGTTTAGAAACAGCCTTTTCGATTAATTTGCCTAAAAATGGTATGTTGGAAACAGGTCTGTAACTACCTAAATCATTTTTGTCCAGAGAGGACTTCTTCAATACTGGTGTAATGATAGACGATCTAAGTCTCTCTGGGAAAACACCGGTAGACAGTGATAGATTCACGATACGTAACAGTACTGGAAGTAGAACTGGCAAATGTTTCTTAACCAGCCATGTTGGCATGGGATCCAAAGTACAAGATTTGGAAGGACATTTAGAAATCATACACTGCAAGACATTTTCACTCACAAAATCAAACTGAGAAAAAGTTGAGTCAGGTTCACATGTGTTTGAGGATACAGTAGGGACATTACGTTTTGTTGGAACAGTGCTCTCTATATCGTCCCTAATTTTAGATACCTTACTGACAAAGTAATTTGAAAAATCTTCAGCAAGATCAGAAGAGTTTGTACATACAGGAAGAACATTACTACTGACATTAAGCAATTCATTGACAGTCTTATACATGTCCTTGGTATTACATGAAGAAAGTCTCTCATGATAATAGTCTTTCTTGGCAGAGACAACCACATCACATACAGTCCGCTGAGCTTCAATATACAGTCTGCGATCAGTATTTGACTTTGTCTTGCGCCAGCGTCTCTCTGCACGCCGTCGGGCACGTCGAGCTTCCATCACTTTATCGGTGTACCAGCTAGGCTTTACTCGAACTGACAGTGTCCTTGTAGTTGCGGGGGCGTGAGCGTCAAGAACTTCACGACAACCTTCGTTGTACCGAAGCACAAGATCATCGATGTTACTACTGTCACAATCCATAATTGAGTTCATTCTGTTGGATAGATCCTGAGAGAACTGCTCGTGATCTATTGACTTAAACTTCCGGAGAACACGAATGTCACTAGAAGGAGCTGATTTCTTCAGATCAAGATCAAACTTTATCATGGAGTGATCACAGTGCAGAATCTGATCTACGAAGCATGTCGTAATGAGAGTGTCACTGTCCTTAACGATGATGAGGTCAAGGGTATGTCCAAGACGATGTGTAGGCCCTTGAACAAGCTGCTTGTAGCCAAGCGAGGTCAGCAACGAGTTCATATTTCTCACCTCCGGCTTACTAGGACAGTCCATATGGAAGTTAAAATCCCCCATGACCACCAGTCTGTTCGGCAGCAAATCGGCACAGCTGAGGACCTCCTCGAATTCCTCAAAAAACGTAGAAGATGGCACTGAGCCAGAAGTAGGTCTGTAGATAACCAGGAAGTTCACGTTGGGGTTTCTAAATAAAGCAAATTCAAATGAGCTAGCTTCCGGGAGAGTATCGGAACAGTCCTTCAGCTTTAGACTGCTGTCATATACTGCAGCGATCCCTCCACCCCTACGTGAAGTTTTTCGCGGAAGACTGAGAGCGGAGAAACCAGGTGGACAAATCTCACCAAGGATGACCCGGTCATCCTCCTTGAGCCAAGTCTCCGTTATGAAGGTGATGTCATAGTTGTTATCGATAATTGAATCACACAGTAAGTCGCTCTTGTTGCGGATTGACTGACTATTCCAAAGACATGCTTTCAGGGTCGTCTGTCCATGTGAATCGCTTCGAGGACTGCCAGTAGGTGTAGAAAGTCCATCACTCTTCTTGCTCTTCCTCCTACCACCTCTTGTTCCACGCCGTGTAGCAGGCTTCCTGTAGATGCCCAATTCCTTGATGTGTGTCCATACATCATGAGGCAGCTTCAAATCACAGTTCAATTCAAGAAGCTCTGATCTTGTCAGACCCATTATATTGGTGTCCACTGAGAACAATGGATGAATGGGTTCACTTGGCCATGAATAACATTGAAATAGGATTATCAGTGCTAGACACAATAAAAGTGCTCTGGTATAAGTCCAAAGCTTCTCAATAGTGTAGTTGTACATAGAATACATGGAAGCCATGGGCAGAGCAAACCAAGCAAGACTGAACTAACAAGTACCAAAAAATTAATCATATAACTACAACAAAACTAGAGCATAACACCTTACCAAAATTGTCTTGCAAGGTCAGTATGTTATGATACACAAGATGTCACAAAAGATAAACAGTAATGATCTCCTAAACACTCTAATTAAGCAGATACCAGGAGAGCAAGTAAAAGTGCTGCCTGTGAGGCGCTCAGAAAACATATAAAAGGGGGCTCAATCCAAAAAAGGGGGCACAATATAGACTTTTCTTACAAAAGGGTAGGCACGGACCAGGATTCCCCCCCCCCCCCTAAATCTGCCACTGCTTGCTACAGAAGGACTACTATATGCATATAAATGATGTAAGTGTTACAACAAGAACACGTTAACCCTGAGGTAACGGCTGTGTATAATAGTCGGGGGTAAATGGCATGTGGCAGATGGTGAACAGTTGTCCTCAGTTAGCTGGTGTGTGGAAGTGCTGAGGTAACTTGTGTGTTACTGGTGATGATGTGTGGTAAATAGCCAGATAATTATAACATGCACGCCTATACCACACAGCTATTATCTCATGATTTCTAAACTTCAATTTAAAAAAATATATATATATAATTATATGCAAACCAAATATCCGTGAAGGAAAAACATATGCATGTACACTTTACATGTACATAGGCTTGTGATTTTAAAAAACAACAACTTTTTTATATATAAAAAACAAAAATGTGCCTTTTCAAAGATTAAAAACGCTTAAAAGTTTGTTGGGTTTTTTTTAACAGATAAGTGCTTTCAATGTGGTGATTTTGACAAAGTTAAATACCAATTTCACTTGCAAAATCGCTCTTAGTTCACTGATGATTGACAGATGATGTCACAGGGGGCAAGTGGTCTGGACTCTGGAGGATTTTTTTAAGTGGGTGGGGCTTAGCAGGTTGTAGAAAATTATTTCAAAAAATATTTAAAAATCTATGAAACATATTTAGAAGGTTAAATATCAAAATATGAAATGTATGTAGGACTGCACACCAACAGGTATCAACTTGCATTTTGATGACAGGGGCCCCAGGGGCCCTTTAAGTTAAAAGACCTGAAGACTAAAACATTTCATTAATTGAGACCATTCCAGCATGACAATGACTAACAATGGCCCATTAGACCGGCAGCCCGCAAGGACAGTAATGTTGTTCTAATGAACCATTAGAACTGAGAGAGTGTGGAGAAATATTTTCCTTCACTGGTTACTATGCTGTAGTAAGCTACAGTGGAATCATGTATTATGCATACCTATCAACCTTACAAAGCTAAATTAGAAATTTTTCAAGGCAAAATTAGGCATATAATAATGTACTTTGTATCAGAATGTGTATTGTGATCATGGTAATTACATCATGGTAATTAAAAACGTGACCTTCTTCTTTCGTCGCCACTTACAACGAGTGCATTATAGCATATTCATAGGCAAGATCCAAGATTGCCTAAGAGGATTGACTTTTTTTTTTCTTCATTTTTTCCAGGGAAAAATCCTCGAAATTATTTCCTCGGAATTCATTTTCCCCTCGAGAATCCTATTTCCCTTCCCAATGTTCAAAGAGGGGTTTTCATCCCATATAAAGGCCTCCCCTTTTTCATTTTTTTCGCAGCATTATCGTCCCCCCCCCCCCCCCCCAGGATCCGCCTAAGATCGTGGTAGAAGTAGCAGCAGCAGAGAAGATGTTGTACTAGGTTCAACAAGGAGACAATATTTTAGGTTTATATAAACAAGGTTGAAAAAGAAGATTACACCGAACACACAAAGACAGAAATTTGAACAACGTACCAGGGACGTACAAAATCACTTTCCAGTTTTACGTAATTGAGTTATTTTGGTGTGCAAATCACAATGCACTTTGATTTCTCACATGTAAAAAAGTACGATTTAGCCGAACATGATCCTTCCACGAAGTGCATTCTGCATCGGCGGATGAGATCAGGAAGGAAAGTTGACAGTATTGCAAGGATAGAGGGGAAGAGAGCAGAGAATGAAAGAAAAAGAGAGGGAGAACAGAGAGCGAGAGAGAGAGAGAGAGAGAGAGAGAGAGAGAGAGAGGGGTATATAAGGTATATCCGTGAGAAGCCGAAGCCGAATATTCGTATTTGTCATATTTCCAAATGATTAATACATACCCTTCCCCCCTCTCCCCCCCCCCCTCTCTCTCTCTCTCTCTCTCTCTTTCTCTCTCCCGTGTCATCTCCCTCTATTTACCGATCTTCTCCCCCTCCCCCACCCTAGCAGCCACATGACTTGATTTTACTAGAAAATCTATATCCAGATTCATACTATTTTTCTCGTTTCATTTTATAATGCTTTTCATGATTATCTTTTCATGATTATTTTTTATATAGAGAGTAACGGTTATTACTTTTGCTTATTTTTAAGTCATTTTTTTAAATGTATATCTACACAGGCAGTCTGACTTCGTGTCAATCACCAATGACACCTCTCTATACTCCTAATCACGAATACTTGAATATTCATTGGTCGTCAATTAAATTAAAGAAATAATCCCACTTGACTTGATGGACAGATTGCATCATTCTATAGGATTTCCTCTCCAAAGAGGGCGTTTACTGGATACGTCGATACTGCGTCAATAAGTCTTTGCAACGTCTTTCAACTTGAAAAATAATCAATACCCGTATAAGCCCCGACTCTTTTGTGACAGGAAACCGATTATTCCCGAGAGATTTGTGCTCAAATTCACGTTATTTTAAAACCCATGCTTCAACGGAGATACTCTTAAAACAAAGTTAAAAATGGAGTGTCTCCCTTGAATAATTTTTGTCCTCAAAAGTACACCGTACCTATAATGAACCTCTTTTTTTTTTCTTCTTAAAGTTCTTTCCCAGTCGTTATTTAACCAGAATGTACCCCCCCCCCCCCCCCCTCATATTATCCTATGTACATATGTTTCCTTCTACGCTGGATATTTTTCACAATTATCTGATTGCTTTTCCTGAAAAGTATAGGCTAATAACTATCAATTCGCTCAATTTATCAGTATTTTAAGCGCTATATGACTTCTAATTCTAAAATTACTCTTGCCATGAATGGTAATTATGTCTTCGGTTATACTTCTTTTCATGGCCAATTATCTGTCAGTTGGCTCAATTAATCTAGTTGGCAAGTTCCTATTGTGCATGTTTCTTTAGTGTAATTTTTTCTTCTCCGTCGGAAAAAAAAGATCAAACCTGTTCTTCATCAAAATGCTGTTTTGTACACTGTAAAAAATTAGCTTCTAAACACTTTTCTGTGACAGATTTAAAACACTGCGACGCGTATATACATTGTACGGGTTTAAATACAAAACATTGTATGTGATTATGGTCAGTGGCGTAGCTAGGATATTTTTACAAGGGGGGGGCAAATTCTGCTTGAAGGGAGACCCGTATTTTTTTCTTCTCGCCAGCACTCAAAAAAGTCGGTCAGGAGGGGGGGTATCAGATGTTTTTCTCCATAATTCTCTGACAAGCAAGCAAAAAAACAAAAACAAAAAAAAAAGAAATTCTAAAATTCTGCTTGAAGGGAGACCCGTATTTTTTCTTCTCGCCAGCCCTTCAAAGCTCGCTCAGTTGGGGGGGGGGGGGGGGGGTTATCACATGTTTTCCTCCATAATTCTCTGACAAGCAACAACAACAACAACAAAAATCTCAACAACAACAACCGAAAAAAAAACAGGAAAAGTTGTCAGGGGGCACTCTGCCCCCCCCCCCCCCACCACCAAATGATTATGGTGTAAACATTTGGTGTTTAGCTTATACATTAGAACCATTTAAAAGGTAAACATGTATATCTAATAAACATCTAAGGTGTGATGAAAATAAGCACAGCATGTATTTAGCTCTTAACTTAGCTCTTAAACCCGTACAATATATAAAAGCGTCGCAGTGTTTTAAATCTGTCACAGAAAAGTGTTTAGAAAATAGAAACTAAACAATTTTTTTTTAACAGTGTATTATGTTACTTCCGCACCTTTCTTTGCTTGAGAAGTCTGTAATTTTCTCTGTAACCCAATGATATAACTTTATCAGTGGCATTATTTTATTTATTTTTTTTTTCGTGTCAATACTACCATGACTACACTGTTTGTCACATTTAAATGCAATTTTGTGATGAGTCCAGATGGGTTGTTAACAGGAGAAAAGCCTAAAAGTAAGATGGATTGTATATTGTATTTGTTATATTTGGACAAGATCAAAGAATCAGATCATTTTTCATGAAACCGTCATAAGAACAAGTTCATCAACAACCCAATGAAACCCGTGTATTAAAATTAACACGCATTTCAATAGGATGTCGATGAACTTGTGCTAATGACGGTTTTGTGAAACCTTGCCCTGAAGGACTGACAATGGCATTCACTCAGACCTCAGTCAATGTTAAGATTAAAGAACTGAAGTTTTCTACGCCCAAGTCTCTCAATGATTTTCACGTACTGATTCCGGGGAGAATCTGTTTTACGAGAAAATAACAAAAATAGTTAATCGACATATTAAATTCACACAGTGAAAGATAATTTTTTAATGACAATTAATCAATAATTGAAGTGGAGGCCCTTTTTTTTTTCTTTCTTTTTCTTTTTTTAGTTTTTTGATAAACACCTCATTCTATTTCACAATGGTAGATATTTTAATCTTTGACCTTGCTAAGATAACTGCCAATTACAAATAGCATTAATAATCATTATTAACAATATTAAATAAGGTGTAATGATTTATACTGCTCATTATGTGAGGCGTAAATAGTTTTGATTGTCAATAGTTTACGATTGTCTGATTTGATTAGATTATGTTTTGTTACCCACGGTGCTCAGCCGAAAGGGAGCAGTGACATGGTCGTCGCTGCACCGAAAGGGATGTGGTGAGGGTGTGACACCCCTCTCTCATTCTAATATTTCTTTCGGCAAGTTTTGATATTTGATAGCTTTGTTTTCAAGTAGACGACGTTTTATGTTCATTTTTTGTTTGTTTTTTTTTTTTTATTGAGGTAAAAATGTTTGTAACTTCTGTAGGCAGATCAGGTTGGACCCCATCCCACCACCCCCCCCCCCCCCTTTAAAATTGTCTTGCGACCCATTTGCGCATGAAGGCCTTTAAATATACAACAAGAATGTCCTTATCATTTTCCCATTATCACATTCAAGTGCGATAATGAGGGATGAATGCAAACCAAGGCAAGAAATTTCCTAGTTTGTAGAAACCAAAGTCCGACATCGCTCTTGATTGTGCAGAAACAAGCGCTTACTTCTTAGGCGATTAAAATATCCTTCGTGCGTAGCGAGCAAAAGCCTATCCCGACAAATTGATTTCGACTTTGTCCCCCTTCGCTCCATCTGGGAGGTGTTATTCCTCGAATGCATTCATCAGGATTTACAAGGTGATTCTTTTATGCCATATCGGCTCTAAAAGAAAGTCCCGCCGAACAAAAGCAGCCGATCAATCGCAGCGATCGATTGATAAATAGGCAGATGGGAATCGCACGGAGTTGTCAAAAGGCGAGGGCGGCTGGCGCAGTCTTTGTTCCTCCGGATGCGATTGTTATCTTCAGCAGGCATGGATTTTTTAAAAGACGGTTTGAAGCATGAGTGTGACTTGTTTACTCTGATGTGGTCCGTGGCAGCCATGTTATTTACAATTTCTCGGTCTATATGTCTCTCGCCATTTTTACAAGGACTTCCCGTCTCTGAAGCATGTAGTGAAGTCGTCCTTTCTTGACTCTCTGATTGGCTTTTGTGTTGTTGCCGCCACACCATAAATCTGTTATCGAACCAATTTGTGATCTGTCAAGGAAAATCTATCAGATGTGAAAAGGATTAAACGAAGACGTACAAAGGATGCGGTAATGTGAATCTAATTATCAAACATCAATCGACATGTTAACTGACCACGGCGATGTTTCCTTTTAGTACTCTACAGAGATGAAGTGGACTGATAGAGACCTACTAATGGGTTGATTGTTTTTGTTGTTCCTAGCGAAGTCGTGATGCTTTGTCATTGCAAACCTATTCTTGGAATCAAATAAGTATAGTCGATTTTGACGATGACGTAAAACCAATTGACGTGGACCTATTAACCAACGCTTCAAGAGCGAAGTTCAAGTTCGACGTTTAAATTCGCTTGACTTTGTGTGTTTTGGTTTTGCCTTTTGTTATAATGTTACGTCATTTGGATCACCTTGTTTATATTCCATGGTATGCCTGTTTAGTGTAAAATACGATGATATATTGACGTAAAAAGGATCAAATGATTAAAAAGTGGACTATTTGCGGGACATTTTTTATAGACAATTTGTGCTCTAGATTTATTTGGCATCTTCTAAAGGTTGCTGGAGTTGATATTTTGCACTTATGGATAAATTTCAAGTTTGTCTGCAGCTATGATTGCTTTCAAGAGGATGAACTATTTATTTACAACTGGAACATAACCAATCAACAATAATCATATGATAATCTGCGTCAAACTTTTTAATTCAACTTTATTCTCCAAATTGTTGGCGTATATAGTGACTTCGGAATTTGAATTTTGACTTGTGGAATAATATTTCCTACTTAACATTTTCGACAGTCTTTCTTCAATCATTCATGAGATGCCATCTGATTTTATCATATGATATGATGCGTGCCTCAGAGTATCCAAATTTCCTGGAGCAGACAAACCTTATAGAACAAACAGTTTTGTGGAAAAAACGTTCAATATGAATATTGTCATACTTCAATAATGTCATGAACATTTTTACAAATTGTGTGATTAAAGATGTGAAAAATAGATGTCTGGAAAGAAACAGACGATGATATAAAGATGAGCGGGAAGAGGGAGGATCGTCTCCGTGGCAGTGGTGTCACGAAGAGTCGTCCAGACAACACCCCACGGCAGGGTGACGATCGCACCAGGAATCGACGACTCGCGGACGTCAGGAGAGGCAACAAGAGCAGACATCAGCTTGAGCTTCTCACCAGCGCCCAGGGAGGAGTTAAGCATCACTCGTCGACGCCTTCGTCATGGGGATCGGGATCAAGAGCTCTGGAGACGTGGTCGGCGAAGGAAAAGAGGGACGTGATATTGCCGAAGCCACCTGACTTGGAAACCAGACATTCTTACCCAGCTTTGCCGGCAATTTCGTCGCCATTAGGAATTTATCATGACACTAGAGATTCAACAAAGCAGAGTGCCAATTTTAGAATGAATATATCTCCAGATTTAAACTTAAATAGTAAAATTATGAAGCAAAGAGAAAGTCCACACCTAAACTTGCCAAATGAGGAACAAAGCATAGTGAGGAAAAACTCTTTAGATATCATTGCGAATTCATGTCACCTGCCATCGAAAGTCGTATCGAAAAAGAAAACAGGAAAACAAATTTCCAATTTTACTTCTGTACCTCCAACTGACAAACATTCCAAGTCATTTCAAAACGAATCAAAGTCTAACAGAACATTGAATGTCAAGAATATTGCCCAAACATGCCAGTCTTCCGAAACTCGACGATATGTAAAGGAAATACAAAGTTCTAACTCAAATGAAGATGGAAAGGAAACTGGTCAAGCGATCGTAACAAGACGTCGTTATTCTGTCCTCCTTAATGGTGGCACATTGGCAACAAATGCACCTTACGTGGACAGAATGGGAAGCGAAACCGTTGATCGGAATACGATAGGCAAAGACAAGGGTGACCGTCAACCAGACGATCTCGACTGTCGTCTGCCGAAAGCGTCAACCGATAGCTCCGCGGCAAAAGATCGCCAAGATCGTCGTCTGCAAAAACCGACAACCGCTGCTCGTAAACGGGAAAGTGTCCCTTCGCCGAGTCGTCGGCGGGGAAGGCATCTTAGAAGCCACAAAGAACTCTTCGCTTTCCAGCAGGACTTGCTGCTTCCACGGTACAGAAAGCTAGCTGGGATCACCGGTAGTGACGGAGACGATGTGATACAGCAAAATGAACAACCGTCTGCTAACGAGAGCCAAGGAAATAGCGGGAACACTCGACGATCAGACGCGCGAGAGGTTTTCGAGAAAGTTCGTCTTATCATCAAAGGCCCGGAGAAAGTGGAGACTGCCGCAAAGCCCACAGGTAATTTTTAAATTTTCATCAACTCTGTCCTATCTCCTTAGAACCATTAGAATTCGTGAAGAAAAACTTTCCTTCGAAAGTGAACAGTACCAAATAATAATCCAATTGCACAAACATTTCATCATATTTAATTTGAAAAATGTATTATTGTAGTTTGAAAGTTTGAAAATTGCTCTGGCAGTGTTAGCCTGGTAGACGTCCACCAATGGTTCATAAATAACAATACAATAATGTTCAATGCATGAGCTACAGTTTAATGGGCAGAGGGGGTGATCAGAATACACTTTCATTTTTATTGACAATCAAAATACATGCCCAAAAAGTCCGACGAATATTGTCACATTTACTATGAAAATTATACAAAGGTAAATAGGTATGAAGCAAGACTATTATACAATTAGATTTTGAAGACCGAACCCCCCCCCCCCTCAGTATTATTTAGGGTACGTGTATGCTCGTTCCCTCCCTTCGAAAGCACCCCCCTATCTCAGGTCGTCCAAAATTTCTGACCCTCCCCCCCCCCCCCTTCGCGGGCTTTTCGCGGGCTTTTCCTGCCTTCGAGACCCCCTAAATACGGAATACTGCTCAATGTACCCCCTATCTCAGGTGAGCTCTGTTTCCAACCTCATATCTCAGGACAGCCCCCCCCCCCCCCAGTGGCAGATCCAGTTTATGATGGAGGGGGCCAAATATTAACAAAATTTTCTGACAAGCAAAAACAACAGCAAAAGAAGGTCATCAGCATTTTGGGTGTTTCTTTTTACCTCAAAAAAATTCTGACAAGCAAAAAAAAAGCAAAAAAAAAACCTCCCAAAAATGGTCATCAGCATTTTGGGCGTCCCTTTTTACTCCAAAAAATCTCTGACAAGCAAAAAAAAAAAAAAAAAAAAAAGGGTCAGCATTTTGGGGTGTATTTTATTTTCCCAGGGGAGCCCCCTCCTCCCCCCCCCCCCCCCCTCATCTCAGCTCAGCTCGGGGGCCGAACACAAAAAGTCGGTAAATCAAAGTAATGATTTTCTTTTTGATGTACTCAGTATTCAGAAATCTTTCAGACATTATTATTTAGAAAACTTCTATCTCGGTCATGATTTTTTTTTTTCGGACACTTTTGTCAGACAAATTAAATAGAAAAATTGACGTAAAAATGCATTTTATTTCTCTACTAATGGTAAATTTATTATCTTATTATTTGTTTCACTTGTCTCATACAGATCGTAAAGTTCCTCAGATGATGCCAATCTACCTAAAATCAGGCTTGCCATGTGGATATGTCGACTCGTCTAGTAAATGCGATGCCTGGTTATATGCCAATGACTTCGATGATTGAAAGCTGTAAACAGCATTATGTTTAAACATTTAAAATGAGGTAAAACCATTGATCGTGATACGATGGCCAAAGGCGAGGATGATCGCAACCCAAACACTATCGACTGTCGTCTGGAAAACCAACGGCGGGGGATAACGCAAGAAAAGATTGAGGGCGTTGGCTGCAAAGGCCAACTGTCGATCTGGATGACACGATGTATTGATGTATTCTCACTAATAATGCCAGTCTTCAGGGGTGTCGATCCGTGTTCATGATTGGGGGGGGGGGGGGGGAATGACCGGCGTGGGAGCGAAGCGAGTGGCGTATCAAGGGATTATGGCGCCCGGGGCAAACAATGAAGTTATCCCCCCCCCCCCCCCCCCCCCGCAGAGTGCCCAAAGTTATCTACGTTATTGTACAAGCGAGGTCGCAAAGCGACCGAGCGGCAAATTTTTCAATTTTTAACCCTAAAAAACGCAATTTCTTGTGCATTTTATCCAGAAAATTTTGCATTTGACCGCCGCAGATGAGTGGTAGAGAAGCTCGAATTTTATACATTGATAAACAGTTTTCTATTCACTCACTTCTACAATCGGGAGCAAAGCTAACGAAAACCCTATATGCTTGAGAAGGAGTCGAGAAATTCAGCAAGGCTACCTGAAGTTGAGATTTCTTTTAAAAGTTGAACCTTTGCAAATACTGTTTTATACACTTTATCAATATTTAGCAAGAGTCATATGAAATTCACATGATATAGCGAGCAAAGCAATTGCATCTCTATTTTTTAACGCTTTGAACCCTTTAAGCTATTTAAGAACTATATACTAGGGGCGCGAAATTACGAAATCCTGAAAGAGGGAGCAAAGCGACCGAGCTTTGGAAAAAAATGGGGGAGGCAAAATCTTTTCATTTTATTGATTGAGCTGACTGGAGATAGAAGCATTGACTGGGGATAAAATACATTCCCCAACCCTTCACCCATCGCCCCCTTGTGCCGCTACTGAAAAAAGAGAAACTTGTGCTAACAACTTAAAATGATAGTAATAGCTAATGTAATCATTTCTCTTCGTCTTGATGCCAAATGAAGAATATTGATAACATGTCAATTGTGATCGCAGAAGTACTAGAAATAATTAAAATTATTTAAATAATTTGAATTTATTTAAAAAATAACTTTTTAAATAAATTGTAAGCTATGTTTAGTATGATGTAATCCCTGGCGTACTGGTGGGGGCTTGGGGCTGCGCCCCCCCCCCCCCAAAAAAAAGTTCTACGACAAAGAAACAAAAGAGGAAAGAAAACTTCAAATTATCTACCGGATATATGACATAATTACTTTTCATTTAAAAGGTTATTTTTTAACTAGCTCGCTTCGCTTGCTCATAAGTATTCGGAAATCGTACCGCGTGTGCCTAAGCTCAGCCCCCTCAAAATTTTTGGCTCATTACGCCGCTGGGTGTAATTATGAATGACATGAAGTACAGTGCGTCCCAAAAAATAGTTAACAGTCAGAAAAAGTCTCCCCAAATAAATATTTCAAAATGTTTGAAGCAAAGTTTCATACCTGTGGATAGCTTAGGATCTCTCCTCTCAAATGACACCAAAATATGTGGCAATATTTTACGCTCGAGTGAGCAAAGACCACTTTTGTGAAAAGGTGCAAAATCCAGACTTGACAAGAATTTGTATTTCTTCTGGCTGGTATCAGCAATGTTGAGTGTCATGAAAAGGCTTATAAATATTCATATTTGATCAATAATAGACAATTTATGAAAGAGGAGGTTCTGTTCTCTGTATGTCCTTACGTATCTCATGAATATTTTCATGTTTCAGTGAGGAATTAACTGCTTTACTGAGTGTTTTGAAATATTAGTTTTGGCAAGGTTATAATTCAAGCTGGTTTTCTCAGTCAACCATAAAGTTTTGATGGGATATGTCAAGACATACAGAAAACAAAGCCTATTTTTTCATAAACTGCCTTTTAATGATCAGAATATGAAAGTTTCTAAGCCTTTTCAAAACTCCAAACTTTGCTGATACCAGATAGAACCAATACAAAGTTTTGTCAACCATAGATTTTGCACCATTTCAAAATAATGGTTTTTGCTCACTCAAGCGTAACGCATACATGTAGTTAAATGTTTGGGTATCATTTGATAGGAGAGACCCTAAGCTATCCATAGGTATGAAAATTTCATGAACATATTTTGAAATGTTCATTTGGGGAGACTTTATCCAAATGTCAACCTTTTTACGGTTCTCAAATTTGTTAACACTAGTCAGCACAAAATACCAATTCTTGTCAAGTCTGGATTTTGCACCCTTTCGCAAAAGTCGCTTTTGCTCACTCGAGCTCAAAATATTGCCACTTATTTTGGTGTCATTTGATATAAGAGACCCTAATCTATCCATGTGTATGAAAATTTCCTGCAAATATTTTGAAATGTTTATTTTGGGAGACTTTTTCCAACTGTTAACTTTTTTGTGGGGGGACCACTGTATTTCTTTCAAAGGCATAATGAAAAGACATTCACAACAAAATAATTTAGTTTGCTCACATTTGATCATTGTTATACGGTTCTATAAGCTCCTTGTTATATTCAATGATATATATTAATACAGATAACATCTGTATGTATTTCAGTATTATTAATCTAACCCAAGAATGAAGGCAATTTTCAATGAAATAATCATTTAAATTTTATGTTTATTTTCGATCGGTTGAAATGGTTTTAATGTAGCAGGTCGTAGGCTGAATTACATCGAGTTTACAATGAAACACTATAGCACTACGACAAGACAAGAATGTTTTTTGATACAGTTATAGAAAAATACAATCTAACCTTTCCATTTAAAATGAAAGCTTTTAACTGTGCATAAATCTACCTTTAACAATGTTTTTAAGCATATTGGCGGTTGTAGGTAAAACGTTTATCGTCTAGTGTGGCAAGAGAGAAATGTACTTCACTTTCATTTCTTTTCTTTTGAAATAGGTTTCGTAAATGCACTCGGGGAGAAAAAAATTTACTTATGACTTTTTGAGACAATGTTTACCTGACGTTTGTATTGATTGGTTGATAAGACAATGTCTTGATGTTCAAAACAATTTGGAAAGATACTTTAGGACACTTGACACTCATAGAGAGAATAACCAAAACTAGAATTGATCATCATGATTTTCAAAGATAAGAACATATCTATTTTGTATACCACTGCAGATGATCCTAATGCCTCGTGACATTGCCAATTTCGTAAATTTTTCATGAGAGTGTTTATTTTTCTATATTTATCTAAAATGTCGATTTAAATTGCCTATTATGAGTATGATTATGTACTTCATATTTTGTTATATATAAAAATTTAATTGATTTGCATAACAATGCTGACGTCACCACCATTTCGAGTATAATATTAGGTATAGGTTACATGGATATCCATAAGGATATTCTATTACTATTGGTATCCTGGTATTTTATTAAGAAACTTCATTGACATTGACATTAATATTTTGTTTTACATTATAAAGCATTAGTATAAAGAAAATTAACAATCACATGAAAATGAAATGAAAAAAGAAAAATATAGCAAATCATAATAGGACTACTCACATTTAATATGTGACAAATCATATGACATAATATTAATATATCAACTGGATATCATATTGATCTTAACAATGCAATAGAAAATTGCATTGTATAATAGTTTATTATTCTATTATAATTTTAACACGATAAAAACTACTTTCGAAAAATAAACTCGAGGACAATTTCAAAGGCCTATTGTACTGCTCATAGAAATCTTGTTCCGATTACGTAATACGCCACTGTAATGTTCGCACATTTCTAAAGGTGATAGACAGGGCTATTGAAATTGTCTTGAGTTTATTTTTCGAAAGTAGTTTTTATCGTGTTTGTTATTTACATTATTTTCTTCTTCTACCACTAATACTACTTAAATAACCTCGTCTGTTACTACTACTACTACTACTACTACTACTACTACTACTACTACTACTACTACTACTACTACTACTACTACTACTACTATTCATGCTATTACTATTTACTTACCTATCTACCTACTCCTACCTTCATTTTCCTTCTACAAAATAATGCTGCTAGAGATTTCACGGTAATATATATATATATATATATATATATATATATATGTATATATATATATTACCGTGAATATATATACATATACATATACATATATATATATTACCGTGAAATCTCTGGCAGCATTATTTTGTAGAAGGAAGAGGAAGGAAAATAAAGGTATATGTATATGTATATACATATACATATACCGTGAATACATATACATATATATATATAGATAGATATATATATATATATATATATACACACACATATTGTTTATTCTGGTGATCATTATGCCGCCCATCTTTGTACACGTATATAGAGATTATTTATTTTCCATTTTTTTTTAAAACTACCTTATCACCTCTCTTTTTTGTCTTGTTTCTGCTTCTTGATCTCTCCCTCCACCCTCTCTCTAACTATATTCCCTCTCTCTCTCTCTCTCTCTCTCTCTTGCCTGCTTATTACTCATATCTATCTCCACTCCTACCAATATTTTCACCCTCTCCTTTACCGTCTTTCCTCTTTTTTTCTCTCTCTTTGTTTCTGCTTGTATTTTCCAGGCAACACTGCACAATCTCTCTCTCTCTCTCTCTCTCTCTCTCTGCAATCTCTTTGACCCCTTTAATGTCTGCCGCAATAAATGATTATCCCTAATGTTTATCTGCCATACTCACTCAGGGGCCGCGGAGCGTTTTTCAAAGTGGGGGGCTGATTTGATTTCACTCATTAATGACAATTTTCGAACCTTTTTTCCGAGGTTTTAAGACAACTGTCTACTCAAAAAAGTGGGGGGAGGGGGGGCCGCAGCCCATATCACTAAGAAAGTAATTACATTTCTCTCTCTCCTATCTCCGGCTACTCCCTTCTCTATCTATCCCCTCTATCTCTCTTTCTCCATCTTAATGTTTTTCCAACAAAGTACGATGCTGTTTATTCACTACCTCTAATCGAGATCTTTATCTTACATATATATCATAGCATCTACCCAATTCATTGTTATTGATTTTGATATATGGACCATTTATATTATATTTTTGACTGAAGCTCACTGTTCCCATCATTAGGACAAAGCTGACAAAAAAAACACCAAAAAAAACAAGACAGTGTGAATTGTTTTGCAAATAATTTATGCAACTCTTTGATTTATTCATACAGAGAAGAAAAATGCATATATCAATATCACATTTCATGAATAAAACTCCCTAAAGAACATTTCATTGTAAATTCGTATTGCATCATGACAATCCAAGGCCAAACATTTTTCATTTCATTCAAATGTGGTACAATATTATTATATTTATATACATGTAATGTAATGTACTTTTAATTGACATTTAGTAAATTAAAGGAATGTTTTTTCTAATATCTCTCTGCATGGTTGCTCTTTTATCTTTTATAAGGGTCAATATGTTTTACAGCTTTTATACCAGAATTGTCTGTTGAGATCCAGAAAGACATTAACTCTGTCAAATGGTATGAGTTGACGTCCTTATGGCTCTCGGCAGACATAATATCCCTGTTTACCTTTCACGGTATATACAAAAATATTTTAGAATATCGTGGCCCTTTTCACAGAAACATAGAAGAGTATTCATTAACCCTTTCAAGACAACTGACCACATTTTATGGTTTGGCTCAATAACTTTTGATTCAGAGCTCCAAAAAATATAACAGATGCATCAGTAGAAAGAACAAACATTTCTACACTCACTATGTCCATTTTCACTGCATGACCATATTGTGTTTGATGCCAGGAATTTTAAAAACGGGAATAAGCTTTGAAATCCTTAAACTGGCAACACATTGAGTGGTTCAAAATCATTATTTTTCATCAAAATTGGCAATTTTTTTCAACTTTTCAACAAAATTTCTAACCATATAAATTGTCCTCAAAGAAATTACACCTTATTAGAACCATGTAGCACTAAAAGAAAAACATCATTGTTGCCAATTTGAATAACGAAATGTGATCAATTTAGCCCTTAAATAATTCCTGTCCTGAAAGGATAAAAAGCAAATTAACTTTACAACAGGTTTGGGTTGAGAAGATGGTGGTGATCAATGCAGTGCCAAGTGTCAACCTCTTCACATCTTGAAAATTACCAATCCCTTCTAAATTTATTCCTCTCATTAAACTTAAGCCCTCATTCAACTAAAGGTTGACATAACCCCAAATTTTCAGGTTTAGGAGAACATTTGACTAATTACGACGAGGCCCTTATTCCTACACACAAGTTTAACCCGACCCTCAGAATGAAGTCCTGAATGAACACTTCTGGCACACAATCACCATGAAAAATAAACACGGGGGGAATCAGGAACTCCAATAAAATCATTGATGGTTTCATAAACCAACATTATCTCCTGCACTTAAGCCTATGTGCATACATCAGCATGGCTCTATTAACAGATTCCTTTTTTAAAATCAAGTTAACTCAACAGTGCTACATGTATTCAAGAAATGAATATGAAAGTCATTTAATAGTGTATCAAGCCATCTTTAAAAGTCTGAAAAAACATACATTGGGAAGTTTTAAGCAAAGCGATTACTGTTTTTGTTGTTTTCCAAAAGTTAGGAAATGCAGTTTAGAAAAATGCCACCATAATAAAACTTTAGACAGAATTTCCATCATAGCTCCATATTGTTAACAAGTACATGTGTAGATGTAATAGAAAAATATGAGCCCCACATATTATATAAGATATAGATCTCCATATAAAGATAAATGCTATAACAGAATGGCAAAATCAATGTACCAGTAATGCATATAGCAAGATGAAAGACTGAGCAGGAAATGTTCTCTAGATAATACAAAACACTTTTTCTCTCAAATGTTCTGCCTATTGCATCTCAGCGAGTGGCAGTATTCTTATCTATAAGGACAAATGACGATGGGTGCCAAAAGGACGTTAACTCCTATACCCAAAAAACAGGTTAACGCCCTTGTGGCTCTCACCAAACAATCGGACACACATGCTGGTGTCTAATACAAACACAATTAACTTGTTTTCTAAGAATCATTCAATATGATCTAACCATTGATTGAAAGATAATTAACAATTGATTGAGGTTTACTTGTCCCCAAGTACTAAGAAAGCTGGTATACATGCTTAGAAGGTCAGCATCCAGAAGGCCTATTGCTGTTTCCCCATCCAGGACAGTTGCCCACATTTTGTGGTTTGGTTTAATGACTTTTGACTTGTAGCCCTAAAAAATATACCAGATGCACAGGCAGTAACATCAGCAGATTCTGTACTCAATTTCTCCATTTCTGTTGTGTTACCAAATGATGTTTGATGCCAGGAATTTTTTAGAGGAAAATAAGCATCAAAATCCTTAAATTGGCAACATGTTGAAAGGTTATTTCTTTCCCCCCATACAAATGGCAAGTTTTTAACTTATCGACAGTATGTCAATTTTCATTCTTTTCAAATACAGGGCTTATAATTTTTTAAAAACCAAGCAATAGAAGTAAAATAGCAGTGTTGCTGAATGTACTTTGAAAAAAAAAGGTGATCAATTTAGCTCCAAAAATTCCTCTCCACTAGATCCAAAAACTGTACAGAACTTTTATGAGGAGTAATGCCTCCTCCAAGGGCATCATACATTGAAGCCCTTGGTTTTACCCTACATGTCATGTACATGTAGGAAATGCAATTGCAAGACCACTTCTCTGTTTAATGAGTCATATGACATAACCTTCCTCTAGACTCTCTACAAGACCTGATGCCATTGAAATGTACATGTATATACATTCTGTCTACAATACTGGCAAGGTTTATTGAAAATCAATGATATACTTAGCTGACATTTAGTGAGAAATCGAAGGCCATCATTTGAATAAGAAATTCAATTCAAGATATGAATGCATTTACTGGACGGATATCAACTTTATTAGTTGGTGACACAATAGCTTTATCTAGCACACACTATAATAAATTTTCCCCAACAATGAGGGTAAGGATAACAAGACAGTAATAAACACAACTATAAAAAAAAAAAACAATACATTTTTTTCTAAAAAGCCTGACCTGAATGTGAAATGACTGATCCAGTTCCAATTATGCAATACAATGTATGTCAAATTTCTAAATATTAAAAGTAGCTGTAACATTTGTTTTAATAAGTTCAGCTCAAACAAAAGTTTGCCCAAAACTCCATTAATTGTTCCCATTTCCTCATGGGACTTTAATAATCATAACATGTATGTGTAAATTTATAAAAGCAAGAATTGAGTGCATGTAAATTTTACTGCAACATATCTTTCAATCAGCCACAGCATGGACAGGTACAGTGCAGAATTCAAAACGTGCACTCAAGCTATATAAGATTTCAGGATTACGCGATTTTTTGTTTCAGACATTTGTACCGGCTCATTTCTACCCAAGGAAAAAAACATTCTTGTAAAAACCCCTACGGCAAAATGAAATGAACTGCACAGTACATGTCTCTGAACTATAGATCAATGAGAGACTGAGAGTGCACAGCTTACATGAAGTATTGATATATCTTTACATGTGAAGGGGAGCATATTTTGCTACAGGGTTTAAAGTGGGCCAAATTCATTTCAAATTCTTACAAAAATGACTGTTTATTGGACACTTTCAGCAAGTGACTTAAACACAAGGTAGCCAGAAATCATTTATTTTTCATGAAAAACACTACTCACATACTCATTCACATGTCATGGACGGAAAGATGACTGGCCAAACACTTCCCCAATATCTAACTTGTAGGTCACACAGACTTTTAAAATGTATAGGCTATTGTGCAACTTGCAATCCAAACCTTAATATAAGGCAAGTAGTGATGATCGAGCAATCAGGGATCAGGATTCTCTTCCTATTCTGTGAGAAGCAGTGCATGCTTCATCATCAAGCTCACCTCTCTATAATACCCTGAGATACATACAAGGTAAAATTTTCTTCTCTGTTGATTTGAGTCCAACATGGCTGATGTGTAATAGTATCATAATGCAAAAGCAAATTATTCAAGTTCAAAAGATATCCTGAAGGTTTCGGACTTCAAACCCAAGGCGTTTATTAAGTGATCTGAATTTTCAATGTTTTCAATGTTACTGATCCATAAAATCTACCTCACTTCTAGAAGGCAGAATGATTGGACGGACACCATTCTCAAGAATCATTCTCAAGAATCTGCATGATTACAACATGGTACTGATCCTCATTACTTCATTGATAATTAAAGGACATACCACACATGCAAGTATCTCCTGCAGTGCTTTGCATCCAGAACCCTGGGCATTTCTATCCTTCATTGCAAGCGATAATGATTAGGCTTCCTCAAGCTTAAGATTTCCAACGGATAGATACCACATTCAAGAATCTACGTGCTCACAACGTGCCATCGACTTGTGATTCCTCCAATGGTAACGCACACAAAGCATTCACCTCTATAGCATGCTATCACCTGCTTTGCTTTGCATCAAGTACCCTGTGTCTGAACCTCCCTGATCCGCCGCTCCCAGACCGGCCAGCGGGAGGCCTTGCCGAAGATGGCGGCGAGGGTTGCATCCTCGTCGGCGAGTCCGGCCCTCCACTGCGTAAACTCCCCATCGGGGACCTTGGCTTGTTTGATAGTTCGGTCCTAGACTGTACAGAGGTGGAAGCGCCACCACCAGTGGCTGTTCTATTTGAGTTTGTGTCTTTAGAGAGAAGGCTATCGCTGGCAGGACGTGACGGTGGGGGATGGGATGCTGGCATCTTGTGGACTGCTTTGACTGGAGCTGCTCGCCCGGCCTGGCCAGCCGAGGGAGGGGGCGATGGACGGAGCTTGGAACTTCCAGGTGAAGATGGACCAAGAGGACTTGGAAGTCTCCTGCTACAATGATAAAACAATTACAGTTTAGAGCTTTCAACCAACTCATGAAAACTGAAAGAGTATAATTATGAAATTCAGAATATGAAATTAACGATTGCATTGTAATTTGTTGCTAAGATAATGGTGTGATACATCCATTATTTCATTTTCAGACACTGCTTATTGGTCTTTTGAATATCATACAAGACTATTCTCTGAATTTGGCTTTCTGTTCATTCTTGCAGTTTACTCTGATGAGTGCAAGAGGAAGAGCTCCAGTATGTCTCTATTCAATGCTATTTTACAAGACTTGCTGTAAAAATTCTTCTGGGTAATTCCACGTTTACTCACGTTTAATTTGGAGAGATTTTTTAGTAACTCACATTACATTTTTTTTTAAATAAAGTAACATGAGTAACTGAACTTTTGCAGCATTGGCAGAAAGTACATGTATGTTTCTTCTTCTGAAGTTTTGATACTGTATTCAGGTACTCTGATATGTGTGCATTGCTGTAACTAAAACTCATTTACCTAACACTTGTAGTAAGACAACGGAGCTTAAGATGTAACTCGAAACCTCTCCAAATGCAACGTGCGTAACCATGGAATTGCACTTCTGTGGTAAAAAGAAAAGCTATGTTGACATAGCTCCAATTTTCTTCTGTCAACAGGAATGTCGACAAAAAGCCTGTTGACAATGGGCCTAATTCCAATACAGATTACAATCTTAATTTGTTGGACTTACTTGGGTGAACTTGGCAAGCTTCTATTTCGTGTCTTCACAGAATTCATGACACCGACAGAGGTTGGGGGTGGGGCACTCTGGATCTCTTTTTCGAGCTTCATTCTCTCCTCCTTCAGTTCTACAAAACAAACAAAATATAAATAAAGATTCAGTCTCCCCAAAACAATCTTTCAATCCTGCATGCACCATGCACAGACAGAAATACTCCATAAAATATAAATTACCCTTTTGTCATGAAGAATTAAAAAACTGGGTTTAATGGGGACCAATAACCAAAACATATATATATACATATATGTAGAGACAAAATAATCACCCCTAAAAACAAGCTTTTTGAGACATTTAATGAAGGATTAAAGAGCATGAGTGGAAAAAAAATTTATTTCATATCAAGGAATGCATAGACATTAAGTAGGATTTAATATATGCATGTCCCTGTATACTTTTACATTTATTTAGAGTGTACTTAAACTTGCAAAATTTCTTCATAGAAGTAATATCTGACACAGAAGCAGAATATAAAGCAGAATATTTCCTAGTGATTGTTCCCCTTAAACATTTCGCGCTTGTTTATCTATGGTGTCTACCTTGTATTGAAGGCTCTCTGCTCACAATGGACATTCTAGACTGGCTCCTGTAATCACTCTCATCTTCAAGGCATCCCTGGAGAAACACTGTGTCCTTCAGGAGCTGTGAGATCTCATCTTCTAACATTGATCTACAGGGCAACAGATAACAATGCAAGTTTCCATGAAACAAATATCGAACAAATATCACATGTATAGGAAGTTAATTTTCCATTGTCAAATACATTTGTCTTAACTGCACCTTGATTACAGTGGTGTGATGTACACTTTATACATTAGATGGGTACAAGTACTTGTGATAATTATAATGACAAAATAAATTGAATCTCTAAGACTCCTTTAGCAGTTGTGCCAAAACAAATTGTATTTCATGTTAGAATTTCCTGGAATTAACCTTCCTGAATTATTTCACCTTGTAAAATGCATGTAAAGTTTGATTTGTTCTACATTTTACGGGGCCCCAAAGTACAACAGCATTCAAACAATCCTGACAGAGCTATCCTGTCTGGGAAAAAAAATAGTACATAGATAAATGAATAGATGGACACCTAATTATCATCTAAAGACAATCAACAAGCTTCTGTCAATGGTTCTTAAACAGGGGTTATGATCCAATGGAAGTAATTGGGGGTTTTCATAAGGTACAAAACTGAAGGCCTATGAGCTTACCTGAGTTGGTTGGCCACCTCATCTATCTGTAGTATGTTTAGTTGGTCTTTGACTGAGTCCACCTGGTCACTCACGTTAGATGTCGCAGACATTCTGATAATGACAGAGATGAAAAGAAAAGAAAAGAAATAAAAACGAAAAATGAGAACTGTCACAACAGGTAAATGATCTCTGAGGTTTCATGCATCACACCTAACAAGAAGTACCATGAGAATCCACCAGCCTGAAAGTGACAGAACATAGTCTACAGTACATCTCATAAAACATCTCTTTTTTCAATATACACAACTCTGATTAGAAATCAATTAAACTGGGGGAAGTGTTCCAGAGGAGTAGTTGTCCTAGGGGGTAGTTGTCCCAGGGAGTACTTGTTCTAGGGGTTAGTCTTCCAGTAGTTTCCATGGGTAGTTGTCTGTGGGGTAGTTTTCTAGGGAGATTATTATCCTATGCTGTGTAGTGTGTAGTCGTCTTAGGGAGATAGCGGTCCTAAGGGGGTTGGTTACTAAGGAAGGTGGGGGGGGGGGGGGGGAATGTGGTCCCGTGGTAGTTGTCAATGGACTAGTTGTCCTAGAATCCTAGCAATGATATGGCTTTGTTTTAAGAGAGATACGGATAGTTCTGACTTACCCATCACTGTCACTGCTTGGCGTCATCCTCATGGGAGTTTCTCTTCCATCACGGCTACTCCGAGAGCTACCGGGTCTCTGGAGGGACATTCCTGGACTAGCATCTACAAAAAGACCACATCGAAAATCATTAGGAAAAACAGATTTTTCATCCCAAAACATAAAGTCTGTTAACAATTTTGAGGACTAGGTAGACAGCGTAAAACAACTAAAGAGATAGTTAGGACAAAAAGGTGTTATATTCCACTTCATGTTTGATACATGTGCAATTGATATCATGTTCGATAAATGTATAGTATCTCTATGATACTATGGGGTGTGTTTTTGAGGCTACAGCTCTCAGTCTCATCTTTGCCCATCAGGTAATCATAACTTACTGTGAGACTTTGAAATTTATCTATGGCATCATCTAATATCTGAAAATTGTTAACAATACTGATTGTTAACGATACCCATCATATATATTTGGTATTCCACAAAATTTGCATAACAAAAATAATTTCATATTCATATTAGTGAGACAAAAAAATTAATGTTTGTGATAATTATCTAACACTACACATCTGTTCAACTCCAGGGATGTAAGTGGGTAGCAAAAAAAAATCAGGAAAATATTTGACAAGCACAGTGATTCAGTCAAGTGTAGGTGTTGGTGTGAGGAGACCCCCCCCCCCCCCGAAATTTTAAAGCTAACACATGTACATGCACATACATATATGTATTTATTTCTTACAATCTTGCAGTCCTGTCCACTTCCATTTTTTAATTCCAATAAGAGGCACAAGAAAATCAGGAAACGAAGTCGAAACGCTATCACAAAGTCGTAAACTTCCAAGTATCTGTGCAGTATGCGATGCGACATCGACAGTACACAATACACAGCGCATCGCGCTGTGCACGTGTATGTGTGTATATTAGTGTGCTAGCGCTAGCTTCGCCATGCGGTCGTCCTGACAATGCACATTCCAGAACGCTTAGTCTCATACATCAGCCACTTTTCCTGTCGCCGCACGTTCAAAATACAAAATCATTACGTGGCTGTTACGCGAATTTTAGTAAAGCGCATGGTTTTAGTCCATAGCACTTGTCCACACATACTCGTTACCAGGATTTTTATACAAAATTCGTGCTGTGTGTACGAGAACCACTTCACACTATATTAACATACTTCGTATGAAACGGCCAGTAAAAGACTATATTTCATTTGGGAGGGTTTTTTTTCCGCCACTAGGTTAATGCACACGAAAGTACGATAATGCCCTCAACACCTAACATGTCACAGAAAAAAACCCGGAAATATTTCTTTGATTTTAAAAAATCCGGAATTCCAGAAAAATCCGGAAGTCTTACATCCCTGCAACTCTGTGACAATACAAAAGCAACCAATGATATAAACAGATAAAGAATTACATTTAATCACAAATCTTCTACTTCTTACTTCTTGGCAGTTCATCAGTGACATAGTCCAAGACATCGCTGTTGTGCTTCGTTAGAAGTCCATCCACATCTCTGTATTTAAATGAAATATTGCGTACAAGTGATTCTTAGGGTCTTAGAAAGGAAACTATTGATAGCAGAAATCAGTTGTAGCCTACAGTACCTCAACTCTTTTCTTCTGAATGAAGGGGTGGGGGACACTTTCACATCATGTGTTCTACATCTGGGCCCCGTTTCATAAAACTTGTTATCAATAACAAGTTGCAGTAACTGTTATAAGCTACTGAAATCCTTGCATCTGATTGGCTGAGAGCAAATTTGTCACAGAAATGTGGCAGTTGTTACTCATAACAAGTTTTATGAAATGGGACCCTGGATGGCAAACATACACATGTAATTCTGAATTATACAAAAACTATGAAGAAAAAAATTTCCTACATCTTCTTCGGCAAGAAGCTTCCCAAAATTAAAACATGAAGATTACCTTTAAGAATGAAGTAACCATTATCATAAATACCTTAAAATCATTGAATAGTGTATTTAGAAATCACTGTACTTTGCCCTTATGGAAGATTAGCCCCAAGCTGAAATCTACTGCTAGTATTGTTTGACTGAAATCTTAAACTAGCCCCTATCTCTTGATGAATGCTAGACGGTCCAAATGCAACATGCAGATGAGGGTGCTTGCATTCTCCTGCATAACAAGTAGCATCAGAAGCATACCCCCTCCATCCCCTTCCCTGAACTCCCCTATTTCACATCCCATTCCAATCACCTGCTGCCTGCCTCCTCCTAATAAGCCCCTTGTCCCTGTCACACCTCAGGAGGTAATCCCCTCCAGCCCCCTCCCCCATAGTTTGAAAATCTTTTTCATACCCCCTCCAAGCCTACCTGAATCCCACTCTCAATACCTGCCCTCTGTCGTTATAGTCCCACTAGACAAACCCAAATTTGACTTGTATTCATACAAATGAAATAAGTTAAACCTGGGCCTTGTTTCATAAAACTTGTTATCAAGAGCAACTGCCTCATTTCCATGACAAATTCGTTCTCAGCCAATCAGATTCAAGGATTTCAGTAGCATATTATTGTAACTTGTTATTGATAAAAAGTTTTATGAAACGGAGCCCAGATTTAACTTAATCTACTGATTTATGGAGGGCCAAGTGTTAAGCTCTTTATTCTGTTACTGTAATTGGTATAAAAATGAATACATAAAATGAATCTAGTCATGAAATAAAATGAAAAACTGATTTCATGTTGAAATGATTTTAGTAACAGAAATTAAGGGAAGACGAGGTTAACACTTGGTGCTCCTTAAAAGGACTAATTTTACCTACTTATTCAAACCTGGACTAAAGTTAGAATGCTTTTATGAATTATATAAGCCAAAATAGAGTACATGTAGGGACATGGGTTCCAGATTACACCCCATCATAAGGGGTTCCTTCCCCCCCCCTCACCCCCTCCACACCCTTCCATCCAATTTCATACCTGCCCTCCTCTTTTGCCTTCTCCCTAACACACTCCAGCAGCATGCGGATGTGGGTCCTAAGGTTCTCTCTCATCCCAGGAGGCTCTGGAAGAACATTGATGGGAGATGCTGGAAGGTCTTCTTCGCTCTCTGCCCGATAGTCCTGCCATATGCTCAGCAGATTATCAACCTGATGAATTCAAATTGCCAAGATATAAAAGTAGATGTATGTAAAATTCATTTTCATGCAAAAGGGCTTCCAAGGATAAAAATGAATTCAACAAAGTCAACATTAAAAACACATGTCATTCATATACATGTAGGTGTACATCATATTAAAATCACACCTTATGTAATATCCATTATGTTTATGCCAGGTCAATGACAGTTTAAGGATTCTTTATCTAATCATTTGTAAAAATGGATGTTCGGTTTCAACCAGCTAACAGAATAACAACACGCATGAATATAAACAGCTCTACATGTCAAATCAAAAGATTAAGAAAGCCAAACGATTAGTCACATGAGAGGCCTACTCTCCCAAAACTGAAAGAAATAACTGGTGATACACTGTTTTCAGTTTGTGTGAGAAAGATGCGTATTATCAATGAATCAAGAGTGAAAATTCAGAAGCAACTGGTATGTTGTTGTTTTTTTCTAGAGGCAAATTAACCTGTTGACTACTGAATTCTCTCATCCCCATAGGCTTAATACAGGATCCACCCAGTTTCCATAAGCAATGAGTTAAAGATTATTACCTCTTCATGCAATTCCAAACTCTGCTCCACAAGGGAAATTCCCAGAATATCTCTGATGTCCGGCCTTTCTCCTGATGACACCACCTCCTCCACCAAGCGCCAGAGGGAGAGGGGCTTCTCATAAGCCTCCATCATGTTAGCGTTCATATCTTCCATATCTGAACATCTCTGATGCATGAACAAGTCAATGCATTACCAGTGAGAAGAGATAGAGCATGTTCAGACAGCTGTTTTGTTAATGCGGGTGTGTTGACATTTGTAATATTTCCAATAAAATGAGATTGTACCAACTTCTACATCTGGCTAAGCAAGATAGCGGGTGACTTTGCTGAAAATCTGTGAAGTTGGCTGGCCAGTTGATATGTGAAGGATGAAGGATGAATACCTGTAATAACAATAAAGCAAATAATAAAGCAAATATATTTCCAGTTCAAATCTTGTTACAATCTTCAAGACAAGAATTTACTTTAAAGCCAATTTGGGCCAAGATACAAGTTCCTTGACCTCTGGAACAGTACATGTATTGTAGACAGACATTACTCAGATCTAGATTACATCCACTCACGGGACCATCACTATATGGAGCTGTGTCAATTTCGGCCTGTCACGATCTCAAAGTTGAAGAGGTAAAAACACCAATATAATCGGCAAAATTTTGAGAAAATACTTCCTTCTACATTTTAGAATGATAGAATATCTATTCTAATTTCATGCCAGATCCTTTGATAGGATCTTCATCATCTTGATCAAGTGCAATTTTCAGGCTGTTTTTGGCCGGCACTCTGGCTCCTTTCCAGCACACATATGTGCTAGAGATCACACACTTACTATATGGGAGGCAATTCCTTGATCGCGGTACGAAGGTACAGAGTGCGAGGTTATCTACAATAACCTCGCATATTAAAGTGTGAGTGGATCAAGACCTAGAACTACATGTAGAATTGTAGATCTACTTGTTTTTCTCTTCTTCTTCTTCTTCTTCTTCTTCTTCTTCTTCTTCTTCTTATAGACTCTACTTCCTCCTCCTCTTGTTTTTCTTCTTTCATTCTTCAGAAAAATCATACACATGTAAGTAAAAAGCAGTCAGACACTCGTCAACTCGACAATGACCTGCCAATCACAGCTAACAATAGTCAAATGGAAAATGACACAAAAATAAAACAGCTAGTTGTCAATAGAATTGACATTGCCATTTGCTGGCCTCTTAACTAACAATGAATAAAACAATTTGTTTGACTCCATAGACAAAAGTTAAAACTAAAATCATGGTACACCACTAGTCTTGACACCACTCTTGAGTTGAGTATTGTCAGTGCATTTAGGGCTTGTGACTGTTGTGTACTTTTGTTTGACTGGAGTTGCAAATTCATTATTACTAGTCATGTTTAATAGTAGTAATGTCCAGTTCATAAAGCATTGATGGCAACCACCATTCACTCCACACAAGCCTAGGAGTACTTCATTGCATCACACGCATTGATGTCCGGTCCTCATTCTGTGTCCCATCCTCTGCCTGGCTTGCATGCAAGAGTGTGCTTGAAACATTAACATACTAACAAACATAATATTAATAACAAAAGAGTGGTTTCCTCAACCACGATATAGATCTATACTATAGCCACATGCACTCACACTTATGCGAGGTTTTTGGGGTAGAGGATAGTTCCTACAACTCGCAGTTACCTTTCAATTTGACGTCATAGAAATGAATATGTATAAACTTGCGAAGGCAATGTATGTAGTCTTGGTTCAAGTTGGAACACCAATAGGTCAGAGGTAGGTCAGAGGAGTGTCTGACGGCTTGTTAGAGCAGTCAATAATAGTATGATCGAAGTGGGGAGGCGGAGGTGGAGGGAGAGATGGGGGGGGGGGGATGCAGAGCTGACGTCCAAACCCATTTGGGTTGGATTTTTGCTTCATTCATGGGCAGGGGCGTCGGATGGGGGGGGGGGGAATGAAGGTTATAGTACCCTTCATGATTTTTTTAACGCCTCTCAATTACCAGCTTATCCACGTTACATGAAGCAGACAGGGGCGGCGGAGCGTCTTTCAAAATGTGGGGGGGGGGGGGGGGGACACCAGCAAAAGGGGCACCTACAAGGGAGAATTTTGCGACATTGGTATTTCCCGACAGTCTGATTAACATGATTAATACATTATCAAGTATCATCTTCTTCCTTTTTATTGTGGTTCTGGATACTGTTTCAGCTTCCCTAATTAGCAGTTATGTGTGATTGTGATGGTCTAATGATCCATGTGCATGCGAGCGAATCGAGCGTGCAAAGATTTTCAGACTTTTTTCTAACGCTGAAGTCGTTTGTACATTATTTACAGCTATATATTGAAAATGACAACAGCAAATCAATTTTTTTTTTCTTTGGGGGGGGGGGGGAGATGTCGAATGATCTTTTTTTGATTCGTACATTAACCCTGTCGTTTTTCTTTAGGATTACATCGATATCAGACTTTTTTCTAACGCTGAAGTCGTTTGTGCATTATTTACGGCTATATATTGAAAATGAGAACAGCAAATCAATTTTTTTTTTTTTGGGGGGGGGGATGTCGAATTATCTTTTTTTTATTCGTACATTAACCCTGTCGTTACATCGATATCAACACACTTTATGGGATAAGCTTGTCATTCCTTGATTTCATTATGTATTTATAAGACCTAGCGAGCATAGCGAGCGAGTTTGGGGGAAATTTTCGGAAAATATTGCCCTTACTTGGTGTAAATTATGGGCACATTTGAGCAAGCGGAATGAGAAATCCTTCGCTTGGGACCTGGGAGGTGGGTAGGCATTATGCCCTTCTTGCCTCAAGCTCCACTGTCTTACATTGTAGTTGTAGTAATAATGGGTACCTGTTACTAAAGCCGCACTAATTCTTTCAAGCTACTGATACGGCTCTTTTGTAAGAAACAGTGGAAAATATCGGTAAAATGGGGCATTTATCAGAAGAGAAAAGGGCGCTTATCAGAGGTGAAAAGGTGCACATATGAGAAGAGGAAAAGGGCACATAATGATATTAGATTGGGAAAGGGCCACTTATCAGAAGGGGAACAGGCACGTATTAGAAAAGAAAGGGGCACTTTTAGTATTAAAAAAGGCACTTATCAGAGAAAGGGGGGGCATTTTTTAGACAACGCCAGCACGATTGATGACTAAATAGAGTGGTTTATTTCAAATAGAGAAGATTAAAAAAACCTGCTATTTCTCTATTTTCAGGAAATATTTTTGAAAAGACAACAACCTATATGTATTTTTTGCATCGGCAGAGCTCGAGAACCATAATTAATTTCGACCCCATCATTCCACCACGTGATATTGGGTGTTATACTTATGTTCTAATTTTAAAGGGTTGGCCTAATGTTAGAATGTTTGTCGACCATGTCAACTGAACTATGATCTGTTTTTGCACGCTGAATAATACCCGTATATAGCATTTACTTTTCATGAGGTCCAAATCCCCTTATTTCCGATTATTCTACTGTGATATCGCAGGAGATAAGACTGTTTTAAACTGTTTTAAACTGCTGGTGCCAAAAAATATACAAACTTGAAAAAAATAAATATTTCCAGTGTTTCGTGATTACTTTAAATTACTGGCAAGTCTAATCATTTGCTTCTCTCGAATATTTCAAACTCTGACGATAGAGTACAGTGAATGTAGGCATAAAGTGCAAGGTAAAATGTATTTCGATACCCTCCGGGAATCGGAGTTAACAGATGGCTTTAAATTGTGGAAATTAGGTCTACATTATGAAATAATTTAAAAGAGATTGAGTGCTGACCTCTTTTTCGATATGAAATAAATTGCTATAGGACTCGCGCTTACAAATTTAAACAAAATATGGAGGAAGGTATTTCCGAGATAAACTTTTAATATTTCATGTATCTAAAATCAACATAAAGATTCCTTTGACTAATTTCAGCTGTAAACGCAGGAAATTGCGCGAATTTAGCTATGTTTTAGAAAGCGGTAATTTCTATATTGAAAATGATAATGGTTTAGATGCATGAAATACAACACAGTTTACCCATATCTGAAATTGGTGTTTCAACTCTTTTTACATGCAATCTGTATTTGTTTGCAATCCTATCTTGTCCAAATCAATTCATTGACACATTAGTGAATTTAGCGGATAAATCAAGAAGGGTTATATTCAGATTATTCAAATCCTTTAGATATTGCCTTCCTAATATCAAAATAGCTAACCATCTATTTTGATTCTTTATTAAAACCGATACTCTTATATGGATCAGAGTGGTGGGGAGCTTTTGTTGTTGATTTTGAAGAGCTAGGAAAAACTACAGAGGGGAACTCTAAAATATATTTTAAGAATAACATAGAAAATCTTCATTCGCAATGGTTAAGAAATATATCAGTTGTCAATAAGAAAAGCAGTAAACTGGCGGTTTTAGCCGCAGTAGGAGCATACCCTCTGATCACACACATATCTGCAGAAATTTAGCAAAATATTATTCACAAATGGGAAGTATAGATAACGATTCACTACTATATCACGCTTTTGAAGAAAACAAAACAAAACAAATATGGTAACGAAAAAATCTGTATGTTGGCTAGGGAACGTGTACCAGCTGCTCAGAGAATGTAAATCATATGTATACATAGATGACAAGAATAAATGTGTAGAATTCGAAAATATTACAGACAGTGACAAAATTGTTGGAGAAGAAATAGAAATGAAAATGATGAATTTATATGATTGTCAGTTCAAGATGGATTTATGTAGTGATTGTATACATGGTAATGAGAATAATGATAATAATAATAATATACAACATTTATAAAGCGCTTAATACCATGTTTCTAAGCGCATAGAAAGTAAAAGAATGGAAAGAAGAGAGAAAAGAAAGAAGAACATAAATGAACAAGTACATACAAAAATGTTTTACAACTATTACTATAAACTTAGAACATTTAGATTTTTCAAGCAGGATATGAACACAGAAAAATACTTGGCACATGTTAAAAATGACAAACTACGCATTATGTCGACTTAGAATTAGCTCAGACAACCTATAGAAACCGGAAGACATAGGCGTCTACAAAAAAAAAAAATCCCCTCTCATCTACGAATTTGTAAGGAATGTAATATGGGAAAAGTTGGAGATGAATTTCACATTATAACGGAATGTACGAGATTTAGTACCGCAAAAATACATTTTTTGCAACGGAAATGACTGAAATATATGAAGCATTCAAAGATTTTAATAAGGAAGAGAAATTTGTAATATCATGAAATTGGACAATGAAAATGCAATCAATTGTTCTGTAAGATATTTCAAATCCATCATATATACCCGTGGTGCATTTTGATTCGCTGATTATATTGTTTTGACCCAAAACATTGTTTATATTGATATAATATTCCAATTTGATATACTATATGATTTGTCTCATGTTAGTCCTATATTTCTATTGCATTGTTTATATCAATATGTTATCCAGTCTGATACAATGTTATATAATTTGTCACATATTGAATATGAGTAGTGACATTATGATTTTCTATTTCATTATTTATATCAATATGATATCCAAATTTACTGTTATATAATTTGTCAGATGTCAAATCTGAGTAGTCCTATTACGATTTGCTATATTTTCTCTATTTGTTTCCATTTCATTTCCATATGATTGTTACTTTTCTTCATACTAATGCTTTATATTGTAAAACAAAATATTGATGTCAGTGTCAATGAAGTTTCTTAATTAAATACCAGTTCATGTCTTAACGTACATTACTGTATTATCTGCATTATGTCTTATTACAATGGTTGGGTGCGAAGCTTAAGATATGACATTTAAAAGAATCTTCAATATATTTCTAAAATGCCCTTCGAGCTAGTGGTATTGTTCCTTACTGTGAAGTTTCTTGAATGTTGCCAGTTTCTATCACGTCATTTATCGTTTTCATTCTTTACTCTTAAACAAAACTTCGTTGTCCACAGTTCCACACTGTGTCATAACTAGGCTGTACCAAAATGCAATTTAATTATCAACGTTGATTCTATGATATTTCTATAGCTGTGTAGGTTACACATATTTCTTTAATTTTGTTCCCATTCAAAACCTTTGCAATTGTGCGGGATGTTTTTTTGTAAATAATATTTCCTGACATTTTGGTTCATGTAGAAGCTATAAGGCCTTTTCTACGTGAAAAAAAAAAGAAAGAAAGAAAGAAAGAAAGGGGCACAGTGGCCCTGGCTCTCACCGAAATGTGTAATTTGGGGCCGTGGACAGTTTCTAGGGGGGGGGGGGGCTGTTGGTGGGGAGATGCTTCACAGTACCTCTTTGAGTCACACCCCCCTCCCTATTTAAACTTCCCCTTAAAATGATTCCCGCTAAGTGTGTTAGAATTTCTTTCAAGGCAAAACTATGAAGAAAAGGGGTCTTCAGGGCACTGCTCTCAAGCTGTCCTTGGGGACATGCCGGGCCTCTATTGGAACAACTTTATATTCCCATCCCCTGAGAATGATTGCTGCCAAGTTTTAGTCAAGTTTCTCTAATGAACAAAACAGAAGTTACCCTAAGTTTGCTGAAGGCGCACTTCGAAACTGTTACCCCTCTTTATACGGAGAGAGATTTTTTTTAAAAAGAGATACGTCATAACCAACTTTTATTCCTCAATCACCTGTTCACAAAGATATCTTTTTTATATTATGAAATATGGATGAAGCACTTCTCGTTCCAGAAAGGAAGATCTTTTTTTTTTTTTTTTTTTTTTTTTTTAATTAGACAATTATAATGATTTTTTTTTTTACTATGAGGGCGCTACGCCTGAGCCCATGTATGATCTTCACCGCGAGATGAAACATTATTTGACAAAAATTAATACATGTAATGAATAAATGAGTTGTAGCCCCTGCTGCAACACCTGACTTAATCTGTCATTGTGTATGCAGTTGATAACGAGTGAAAGTATCAGAATTTGATTTCAAGGGTGTTTTGATCAATATATTTTGAAATATTTTGTTTTCCGTTCTGTGATGTGACTTTCTTCAATAAAAGTAGTTTTTCACCTTTGAAAATATATTATTGCTGCTGATGCTCCCCCTCGTACTAGCGCGTTCACTGCTTCTGAAGTAGAATAATTATGGCCTGTTAGAACGTGATAGTTTGAGGTTAAATGAAAGAACACTTAAGGAGATAAATGAAGAAAAGATGGAGGGAGAGAGAGAGAGAGAGAGAAGGGCGAATGAAAGAGACAGAGAGAGAGAGAGAGAGAGAGAGGGGGGGGGGGAGATTCATAATAAATAGTTTTGGCTCAATGTATTTTTATGACGATCTTGTGATTTTGATCTTTCGGGAAATTCGAGTACCATGGCCAAAAATGACACATCTTTAATTGCAGCTTGATTTTTAGTGATTTTACTTGGTAGATAAACATAATTCAAATCTAAGATTAGTTCTTCCATATTATGTTACAATTATGTAGTATTTGCCCCAGTGGCGTAGCCAGGATTTTGTAAGGGGGGGCACTGCTTGGAGGGAGATTCGTATTTTTTTCTTCTCGCCAGCGTCCAAAAAGCGCTCAGACATCTATGTCTTAAAAACAAACTTGTCAATACTTCTTTACTCTTCTCTCCAATATGCTTAAAATTATAGCCTTAATAAGAGATTGGAGTAAAGAAAGGGGGATGGGGGGGGGGGGGGGGGGGGTGTTGAGGCGCCTTGCCCCGAGTCAACATATGACTAATTGAAGTGTAAATCAGAGAATGTTGTTACTGTCAACATGATAAATTTGACAACATTTTCAAAAGTTTGCACACGTCATTTAATAACGAAACTGTATTGCATATCAAGAGGCCTAATCATTGTATTTGTGTATTTAGTAAACAATCTTTAAAAAGGATGAATGATTACATAATTATAACCGTTCAGTACCGAAGATTGCAGATTCCATTAAAACAACAAAGAGACTTGAAGCTTCTTTTTTGATTGATGTTTTCATTAAAATATATTTATTCTACATTACAAGAATCACATATCAGAAAACAAGAGATCTGTATTACTTACAGATCGGTCCTGGCGAATAAAAATGTAATACAAATGAAAATCAATCATGCTAACAAATAAATGTAAAGACGGATGTGTATCTAGGGTACCCTTTTTATTTCTGAAAAATGCCCCCTTTCTCCCTTATAAGTGCCCTTTTTACTACTAAAAGTGCCCCTTTCTTTTCTAATACGTGCTCGTTCCCCTTCTGATAAGTGGCCCTTTTCCTATCTAATATGTGCCCTTTTCCTCTTCTCATAAGTCCACCTTTTCACCTCTTATAAGTGCCCCTTTCCACCCCTGATAAGCGCCCGTTCCTCTTCTGATAAATGCCCCATGATGCCTATATTTCCCACTGTTTCTTACAAAAAGAGCTATATCTATAGGCTTCAAAGAATCGGTGCGGCTTTAGTAACAGGTACCCATATTACTACAACTACAATGTAGTTGTAGTGGAGCTGGAGGCAAGAAGGGCTTAATGCCTACCCCCCCCCCCTCCCAAGCGAAAGATTTCTCATTCCGCTCTCTCAAATGTGCCCAGAATTTACACCAAGTAAGGGCAATATTTTCCAAAAATTTCCCCAAACTCGCTCGCTGTAAGCTCGCTAGGTCTAATAATACATAATAAAATCAAGCAATGACAAGCATATCCCATAAAGTATGTTGATAAAGAAAAACGAATTAAAAGATCATTCGACATCCCCCCCCCCCCCAAATTGATTTGTTGATAATTTTCAATATATAGCTGTAAATAATGCACAAACCAAGGACTTCAGAGTTAGAAAAAAGTCTGAAAATTTTTGCACGGTCGATTTGCTCGCATGCACACAACACACACAACTGCTAATTAGGGAAGCTGAAACAGTATCCAGAACCACAATAAAAAGGAAGAAGATGATACTTGATAATGTATTAATCATGTTAATCAGACTGTCGGGTAATACCAGTGTCACAAAATTCTGCCTTGTAGGTGCCCCTTTTGCTGGTGCCCCCCCCCCCCACACATTTTGAAAGACGCTCCGCCGCCCCTGTCTGCTTCACTAAACGTGGATAAGCTGGTAATTGAGAGGCGTTAAAAAAATCATGAAGGGTACTATAACCTTCATTGCCCCCCCCCCCCCCCCCATCCGATGCCCCTGCTCATGAATGAAGCAAAAATCCAACCCAAATGGGTTTGGACGTCGGCTGTGCATGCCCCCCCCCCCCCACCTCTCCCTCCACCTCCCCCTCCCCACTTCGATCATACTATTATTGACTGCTCTAACAAGCCGTCAGACACTCCTCTGACCTACCTCTGACCTATTGGTGTTCCAACTTGAACCAAGACTACGTACATTGGCTTCGCAAGCTATATACATATTCATTTCTATGACGTCAAATTGAAAGGTAACTGCGAGTTGTAGGAACTATCCTCCACCGGTTTTTGGAGATAACCTCACATATGTCATGTCTCATTAGCCATCATTTTATCAACTTAAACTTTAAGTTTAACTGCGCAGCATACACGGCCTACGTGCATCCCGTCGGCTTACGCGAGCTGGCCTCTCCGCTTCGCAGCCGTGGGGCCGCGGCAGGGATCCCGTCTAGATAGGTAGGACTGCTGAAGGTTTTCGTGTCTGACGAATGAATGATTGACACATCGTCAAACGTTTGTTTTATATGACGAAGCAATACAGGAAATCAAAAGTGACGTACCTTCTGAGAAAATATAACCTTCTCCTCACTAAAATGCATGAATGGGCAAGGTGTAGTCACGAGTTTTCGTGTGGTAATCGGAAATAATTCACCCTCTTTTCTCGAACAACGGCCGGTAGTTTACATTGACAACGCAATAAAATGGCTACGATTATAGCGCCCTCTGCGCGCGGCTTCAAAACAATGATGGCATGGTTGTACAAAATATTTAGGATCCCAAATTTTTTTATATTTATCTGTAACTAGGATCCCCAAATTTTAATATTTCCTTGTTGACTGAGCTAATAAATAGAAGACTTCATCGTTCTTTAAATTTCTGATTTTCATTTGATTTTCAAGTCCCCCACCCCTCCCCCCTCCAATCTTTTACAAGTATCCAAAAAGAGTCCCTTGCATAGCTTCTGAAAAAAATACCATTTTCTCTTTCACAAGTTGCCCCTTTTTAATTCTAAATTTGCCCCCTTTTTCCTATCAAGTAAGAGCCATTTCTCCTTCTGATAACTTCCCTCTTTAAGCAAGTGCTCTTTTACTTCTGATAAGTGCCCCTTTTCTCTCGAACTGAAGACCCTTCCCTTAATTCTATAAGTGCCCATTTTCCTTTGCTATAATTGCAATTTTATGTCGGATAAGTGAACCTTTCTACTTTTGATACGGTTTCTTTTTTTCTTTCTAATAACTGCCCTTTCCCCTTCTGATAAAACGAGTGCCCCTTCTCAAATCTGGTAACTTTCATTTTTTTTTCTGTCCTGCTAAGTGCCCCCTTTCACCTGTATTTTCCATCAAGCTTACAAAATGTGCCCATCGGGCACGGTGTTGTATCTGGACGTTCGTGTCGGGGGGGGGGGGGGGGGGGATAGGCGAGCCAATGTTGGTCTATGTATTATACAGCCAGAAAATCTGGTCCCTAATATTTGCATCGAAGGGAGGGGAGATACACGACGGTAGTCCCCTATCCAGAGGCGTCGATACGTCGGGCTCGGATAATGCATGGGGAGGGGGGGGGGGGGGACACCTTTTGTCCGCCAGACAAAAGATCCCCATGCATAGTCCGAGTCCGACGTTCCGACGCCTCTGATATCCCCCATCTCTTCTAAATTTGTCATTCTTATGATTTCGAATTCCAAAATAAGATCATTTTCATGTTTTCTTGAGAGTTTTTTGTTATTTTCTCAAATAAAATCTGATCAGTTGCAATTAATGCGACCTCACAAATGCCTTGAAAATTATTGCCGAGACAATGATAAAAAGAATTATATGCAGTGTACGAAAATGTTATTATTTTTTTAAAGGGCCTAAATTAATTTGCGGTTGCCATTAGCATTATAATGTGTAATTCGTAACAGTGCTGAGCCCGTGGCCTACAGCATTAGAAAAGTCTTTAAATTTTCGCACGAGAGTCGCCTTACTCGCTCGCAAATGAATTATCAGTCCATTACACACAACTGCAGTGATGCGGAAATAGGATCTAATAATAATAATAATAATATATATCATTTATATTGCGCCTTTTCATAAAGATACAAAGCGCATCAACAGTGAAACACATAATACAAAACATAAACAGAAAAATACAAGCCTACACGGTAAACAGAAAGAAAGATTATAAAAGATGGGTTTTTAGACTAGTCTTAAATGATGCAAGAGTTTTACATTGCTTTAACTTGGGGGGTAATAAGTTCCAACACTTGGGGGCAACAACTGAAAAAGCTCTATCACCTATTATTCTACCAGTTCGGGGGACTGTAAGTGTACTACCAGTGGATGATCGTGTATTATACATGGATGTGTGCACTTGGAGTAGATCAGATAAGTAGAGAGGGGCTTGACTGTTGAGACATTTGTAGGCGAGAGTTAAAGTCTTGTATGTGACACGATTATTAACACGGAGCCAATGAAGATCATTTAAGAGAGGGGAGACATGAACTGATTTAGGTTTGCCCTGGATGAGTCGAGCTGCTTTGTTTCTGAGAAGTTGAAGGGAGTTAAGATCTTTGAGCAATATGCCATTGAGGAGTGAGTTACAATAATCTAGTCGGGACAAAACAAGAGCTCTAATGACCGCATGACATGAATCTTTATCAATGAACTTCCTAATTCTACTAATGTTACGAATATGGAAATTAACAGATCGGGATACATTAGCAACATGATCAGACATATTCATATGCTTGTCAAAGGTAACACCTAGTATACGGACAGACGGCAGAGGGTTAATGATGGTATGTTCATCGATCTTCAGTTGGACGTGCTGTAGGAGTTGGTGATGCTTGGGAGATGCCGCAATCATAAACTCTGTCTTGTCCTGATTAAGTTTGAGCTTGTTGGCAAGCATCCATGATTGTACATCAGATATGCACTGTTGTAATTTATCCATCGTTTCGCTAATGCTTTGGGGAACTCTTGGATTACACACACAGTATATCTGAATGTCGTCGGCATAAAGATGGTATCGGACATCATGTTGTCGCAGGACATCTGCCACAGGCTGAAGGTACATGTTAAAACACTGGGGGCCAATGACCGACCCTTGGGGGACCCCGTGCTCAAGACATGATTCATCAGAGGTCGAGTCCCGAATTCTTACATGATACCTGCGATTCCGTAGATAAGACTCAAACCAGGATAGAGCTGATCCAGAAATTCCAAACCGTTGTTGAAATCTGCTCAGTAACAAACTGTGATCCACCGTATCAAAGGCAGCAGATAAGTCGAGAAGGATCACAAAGACTGCTTGCTGATTGTCTAAGGCCCTGCATATAAAATCATGAACGCAGGTTAGTGCAGTTTCTGTGCTATGCTGAGCCCTGTATGCTGACTGATGCGCATCTATGAGTTGGTTGGACTCAACATAGGCTGCTAGCTGATTAGAAACAGCAGTCTCAATGAGCTTGCCCAGGTATCTGATATTGGAAACTGGGCGGTAACTCTTAAGGTCTTCTTTATTCAACGACGGCTTCTTGAGAACAGGTGAAATCATTGCGACACTAAGCGAGGATGGAAACACGCCTGATGACAAAGATAGATTGATAATCTCTGTCAACTTGGGGAGTACTGCAATGAGATGCCGCTTTAAGAACCAGGTCGGAATCGGATCAAGGGCACAAGATTTCGTAGAAGAGTTTTGGACCAGCTTCATAACTTCGCTCTCTGTCAGCAACCTGAAGTGATCCAGCGTAACAGATGAATCACTGACCAAGTTAACCGATGTCCCGGAGCCATCACTTCCAATATTACGATCATCAATGCATTGACGGATGTCCTTCACTTTCTTGGTGAAGTATTTGGAGAAGGCAGAAGCAAGAGCAGA
Organism: Heliocidaris tuberculata; assembly: GCA_025618425.1. Taxonomy (NCBI): domain Eukaryota; kingdom Metazoa; phylum Echinodermata; class Echinoidea; order Camarodonta; family Echinometridae; genus Heliocidaris; species Heliocidaris tuberculata. Next base: position 31,199,978 of record CM046838.1, read on the forward strand.
TGAAGATTCAGATTCCGGAAGAATGCGTTCATGTTTATTCAAAAGTTTGTTTATGGTCAGAAACATGTCTTTAGGTGTGCTATTCTGCAACAACTCATTGTAGTACTCTGCCTTTTCAGAAGACAGAACATTCCCAACATGCTCCTTTGCTTTATCATATGCAGCTTTTGCAGCAGATACAGCAGATTCTAGTATGCCTGCATCATCCTCTGAAGCACCCGATGATACTAGACTGGCCGACTTGGTCTTTAACTTACGCCACCTCCTTTCATATCGCCTACGGTCACGCCTAGCTTCGTCAATCTTAGAGTTATACCACTCGGGTCGATGTCGAGTGGTGATTAGACGATTCTCATGAGGTGCATGCTTATCAAGAACAGTGGAGACTGCGTCATCAAAGTTCGTGACACTGTTGTTAACATCGTTGGCGACACCAAGAGCATTAAGCTGGTCGGAAAGGTCCTTGTCAAAATTATCATGATCAATAGATTTATAATGGCGTGATGCTGATGATGTCTGCATCTTGGATGGTTTCTTCTTGTGAACTAGCGTCGTTACACTAGCATGATCAGACATGTTGATGGTGTTCACATGGATTGATGACACAAGACCTTCCGACTCACAGTACGTGCAATGACCAAGTCCAAGGTATGACCACCTCTCTGTGTAGGACCTTTGACATACTGCGTGAGTCCAGATGAAATCAACAGATGACTAAACTGGGAAACATCGTTGCGTGATGGACAGTCAACATGAAGATTGAAATCCCCCAATATAAGAAGTGAACCCGGAGCAGTATTCAAGTAATCCAGGAGATCGTTAAATTCTGACATGAAGTTGGAGATGGTCGAATCATTTCCTGATGGTGGCCGATAGATAACAACATAATTAATACTTCGAGATCTGTCAGATGCAATGGCATATTCAAATGACTGTACATCCATCGCAGGATCCTGGAGAAGATACAAGTTGAGATTTGTCTTGGAGAGAATCCCAATTCCCCCTCCTCGACGACCATTCTTCCGAGGAACATTGATGAAAGAGTAACCGGGTGGAGTAAGTTCCCCGATGACAACATTGTCGTCCTCAAGCAGCCATGTTTCAGTTAAGCAAAATACATCAATATCATTCTCAATAGTGTAATCACAGAGAAGTAGGGATTTATTTCTGACTGATCTAGCATTCCAGTTCCAAATGGATAACAACTCATCCGATTTAACATTCAAGCCTCTCTTAGTAGATGACCCTTTTCCTCGTCGAGTGCAATGACCTGCACGTCGCCCTCTTCTAAGCAGGCCATTCTCTTTCATAATACAGTTAACTTCTAAAGGGACCATAACATTTGAAGAGAGAGTTCTCAAGGATAAAAGCTCAGACCTTGTGTACTGAATCATTGTGTCTCCAGTCATCAAAGAGAGGATAATGAGCCTCACATTATACCTAGAACCATGTGAAGAGCAACAACTGGATAAGACATCTAAAATCATTAAAATAAAGGGCTACCCTATATATCAAAATATTATGAAGTCACTGATTTGTTGGATATAAGTGAAATGCTTCTAATTGTGATCAGTTGACATTACGTCTTTGAGATCGATGAGATATGTGGCGCAGGTGCCCATTATGACCAAAAAAGGCCCAAACTGATATATCTGCAACATAATGTTTTTAAATCTTTGTTTCTAATTTCTAATGGTATAGACATCAATTTTGAAAGCGATGTTATATAAAAAGCTCACTTTAGCAGGCCACATAGGCCCATCGATGGCCCATTCGAGACAATTGAATTTGAATAATTTCCTCATAGAGATTGGCCATATTTAACAAGTTCAAAATAGCTGCCAAAGTGTTAAAATACCTATTTGCATGTAACTTGAGTTTGGGCTTTAAAGCAAAGCTATTTACAAGCTGGTCATTATAGGCAGAATAGTTGGGTCACTTCATTTCATCATTAAAATGGCCTACGTTGTGATTTAAGATGTGACTATTGGCATTTTAAAGTTTACGTTGTATCTGGAAGCATATAACTTGGTATAAAAGTTTGGAATTTAGTACATATATGTTGGAAATTTCTATATACAGAAAATATCAATCTAACATTCAAAATTTGTTTCTCTTCTTACTGAAGAGTTATTTATGAACAATATACATTAATATCCTGATGAAGCAAAGAAATACTCTTCTTTTAAAAATAAATGTTATTATGCCGAAATAAACCTATAATCAGGTGCAAAACAAGTAAGTGATAAAACTGCACTTTCCTCTTTTTTTAATCTTCGTGGCCATAGCTGAAAAAAAGACAAAACTGATATGTCCTTACGAAAAACGCTACACATCGTAAGATTTATAAAGATGCCAGTTAATATCTGCATTCTTTATAAACATCTGCAACACCTATTAAAGGGCAATTCAAACTTTGTAAAAAGTTGAAAATTTCTATAAACAGAAAATATCAATCTAACATTTAAAATATTTTTATCTTCTTATTGAAGAGTTATTTATGAACAATAAACATTAATATCCTGATGAAGCAAGAAAATACTCTCCTCAGTTACAAATAAATGTTATTATGACAAAATAAACCTATAATCAAATGCAAAGCAAGTAAGTGATAAAACTGCACTTTCCTCTTTTTTCTTCTTCGTGGCCATATCGAAAAAAGACAAAACTGATATGTCCTTACGAAACAACTTATAGACATCGTAAGATTTATAAAGATGCCAATTAATATCTGTATTCTTTATAAACATCTGCAACACCTATCAAAGGGCAATCCAAACTTTGTAATAAGTTGATTTGTGTAAAATCATAAAAAGATAAACATAATGATAAAAGTCTGAAAGAAATCCGACCAAGAATAAGAAAGTTATCGATGTTTGAGAAATGAGATCACTATTTTAATCGCAAATTGGCAGTTGGGTCAGTCGATTGTAAGGTATTCCTGGTCAACTCTCGATTTTGTCATACACCATTTTTTTTTTCTCATAAGCCCCCCTTCCCTTGGGCACTACTGAAATATATATTTTAAAAATTTACATTTTAGTCACTGTGTGTTGGAACAAATGGGAGAGTTCTCCGCCGCTACATCACAGTGACATTACCGTTTCGGCCAATTTGAAATTCCTATTCGTATAGGGATTAACTTTTAACAATCTACTTCTCTGATTTTTCTGCTTTCTTCCAGAGCAACATGCCATTAAGGTTGGATGTCCCTTTAAAGAAATAGAGCCTGAATACATAATTCTTTAGCATATTAGCCATTTTGCATTTTGATGCTTTATGCCAAAATGCAAAATTATCAGATGCAAATTACATTTCAACGCTTACGCAGTACTTTTCTATTTGATGGCAATCTTGGAAGAGATATATTTTACTTTGGTTTCATTGTGTCTCAACCAAATACACGTATTTCGCTTATGTCTATTATAGGCAAACAGTTCCAACATCCATGACTTTCTATCTATAAGATATAAGCTTCAAGACACAGCAAACTTAATTCAAATAATGACATCTTGAAACAAACCAGTGGTTATTTTTAATATGACGGCCATCTTAATGAGAGAAAGTAACCCTAAACTAGAGGTATTCTGCTTATAAAACATACTACCTGTACCTTGCCAGTAGTTATACTTTAAAGCCCAAACTCAAGGTTATATGCATATTCAAACTCTTTGGGGGCCGTGTTGAACCCTCTTGTGAGGGAAAGAATTGTCTTTGATGGGCCATCAATGGGCTCATGTAATTCCTAAAGTGGGATTTTTATATGACCTTGATGTCAAAATTAAATGTCTACCATTTAAAATTCAAACCAAATATGTTTTAAATATCTTATTTTGCAGATAAATTATTTGGGCATTAATGGGCCTTTTTTGTTATAATGGGCACCTGAGGCACCTATGTTGTTGATTTCAAAAACGTAATGTTGACTGATCACAATTAGAAGCATTTTACTTATATTCAGCATATCAGTGACTTTATGATATTTTGATATATAGGATGGCTCTTTATCTGGAAAAAAATGGTCACCTAAAGCATTTGTCTGATTTTAGAGGCCGAGAAATATTACATGATATTTCATTATATCAAACTAAATTTGATTCATCAACCTTGAGAGGACCAATTTTTATAAAAATGGGCACAACGGGCCGGGCAAAACGGGCCCCAGGGCCCGAATTTTTGTTGGCCCCATATCCAGAGTTATTCGGCATCAAAAACTCTACATACATGCCAAATTTCATGCTTTTATGAAAAAGTGCACAATTCCATCGATTTTCTGCACCAATCTGCTGGACTATTGTAGATAAGCCACTGAGCATGCATGAGGTATTGGTGATTAGAGACTTAACTGAAATAAACATATAGGAATGGAAACAGGCCTTTCATACAGCGTGGCCAGGATTTTTTTTTTCAAGAAGAACAGCCGGGGGTGGACATTTTTTGCATTAAAGCGTTGAATTAAATGTCTTTATGTATTGTTCTGTTAGGGAGCGAAAGCCTGATGCCTTAGCAAAAAGATGGACTTTAAAGTAACGATGTTAAGCATATGATCATTGTTGATTGAAAAAAAATATATAGCGGCGCATGGAGGCACCAAAAACTTACGAGGAACGTTCCCCAGACTCCCCCCCCCCCTCCCAATCCACTGTCCACGAGGCCATGCGTATATGCAATGCGTCTCCAAAAAAAAAAAAAAGTTTAGGCCTATACATTCATAAAAGTCTCCCGAAATACCGGTAGATAGCGGTCTCTTAATCAAAATGACACACAGAAAAATTCGACAATATTTTACCCTTGAGCGAAGTAAAAGCCACTTTTATGAGAGCACGGTATTGATGGCATATATCATAACAGTACACAAAAAAAGCATGTCCTTTCATGAATTGTGATAAAACCATTAGAATATGACAATTTATAAGCCTTCACACGACTCTCACGTTTGCTTATTATTAGCCAAAATACCATGTTTATGTACCATTATTATGTAATAATGTATTATGTACTAAGGGCACCCTCGCCCCAAGCTTTTGCTTTTAGAGGTGTGCCCTCCAACTATGTATGTATCACATTATTGTATATTTTGTCATATATTTTGTTCAAAATATATTTATACATTATTTTGCTCATTTATTACTTTGTATATTGAAAAGTTGGAAATAAATGCCTTTAAACTTGAAAAAAAAAAATTGAAATGCTTGCCTGGATTTTGCATCTTTCACAAAAGTGTGTTTTACTTTTAAAACATTGTCAGATTTGTTGGCGTCATTTTTGTTAGAAGAGACCCTACAGCTCTCGACATGTAAGGAAATTTTCTTGAAATACTCTAAGACTTTTATTTGGGGAAACTTTTCCTAACTGTAGGTGACTGTAGGCCTAAACGTTTTTGAGAGGCAATATATGCACTTATCGTCGTTATCCTTTTATTTTTCAAGAAGCGATACCATAGATGACGAATTCGGAGAGAATTCTACCTCCTGTTTTCAGCCTCTTTATTACACGTGTGAACCCCATTCGCTTCGCCGGTAAAAATCTCTGAATTATTTTGATGACTAACGTTTAATTGTTTTGATTAATATGCTTAGTTAACTTGAAAATGCCTAAGTAAAATATGAATTTGTTATTCGCACTCTTTTCCTACCTATTTCTTAACCCTCTTTGTTGAAAAATTTAATTTTTATTTTGGCTCTTCCTTACGTAGTCGTTCGATCTACCGGTACGTAGATCTAGATCTAGTACATAGACTATTGTGTGTGCAATGCAATGGCTGACTTGTACTGTCTGTAGGTGTGTGAGTGTGAATCAATGCCCAAGGCCAAGCTGAGGCCAATGGACTAGATCAAAAAGGAATGCGCGGTGCCTGTATTATCAACATTAAAGTTAGGTAGTGGTAGTGATTAAGTACAACTATATGAGTCGCCTGCACCAGGAAATGATCCAGCCATCTTAAAAAGGAAGAAGAACTTGGAACTGAATACCATGAATGATACAGAGGCCTAGTGCCTGCGTTCAGTATCTTCCCTAGGTATCCCTAGGATATTTATCGTCACATGTATACAGCATTAGAATTTATGATATTAAGGAAATTTGCTTTATAGGTCTAGTTATAAAGACTATAAAGTATAAAAGAGGAAAGAACATGACAGGCAGTGACGGGTGTTTCTGATGCTGCTAGTGCTGCTGATCGTCTGATGCGGATTTATACATTATTGGCTATAAATCGCCGATCTTTCCTTTTGACGATAAGGGGCTCCAAACTAACCTCTAAACCACTCCCACTTATGCGAGGTTATTGGAGATAACCTCGCACTCTGTACCACACCACGTAATACTATAGATAGTGGTCATATTGACCACTACGCGGGACGAATGCAAAAATACTAGTCATTTTCTATCGCATGTACACTACTTAAGTTAAGGTATGGGGGGAAAAGTAAGATAAATGTTTAAAATACTTCCTTTCAAATTCAGCGCTTTAAAATCTCTTTCCTACCTTAAATGGCCGTTAGGAAGAACTTCTGATATTTCCAGCAAAATCCAAAGACAGAATTTTCGGTCTAGCTATTTTGACCAATTGCCTTACACTCTTGAAAACACTATTTTGACCGATTGCCTTGCAAGTTACAGTTACACTCTTGAAAACACTATTTTGACCAATTGCCTTACACTCTTGAAAACACTATTTTGACAAATTGCCTTACACTTGTGAAAACACTATTTGAACCAATTGCCCTACACTCTTGAAAGCACTATTTTGACCATTTCAATTGCCTTACACTCGTGAAACACTTTTGACCAATTGTCTTAAACTCTGGAAAACGCTATTTTGACCGATTGCCTTGCACTCATGAAAACACTATTTGAACCAATTGCCTACACTCTTGACCGATTGCCTTGCACTCATGAAAACACTATTTGAACCAATTGCCTACACTCTTGAAAGCACTATTTTGACCATTTCAATTGCCTTACACTCGTGAAAACACTATTTTGACCGATTGCCTAATACACTCTTGAAAACACTATTTTAACCAATTGCCTTACACTCTGGAAAATACTATTTTGACCAATAGCCTTACGTTCATGAAAACAGCAGATATGGCAAAGCCCAAGGAGGCCAAGCTCAGCGGCGATTCAGAGACCATTCATTGTCATTGTCATTGGCATTATGGACATTAAATACATGAAATACTACATCCCAAGAGGCAAAGACCAAGTACCGGAACTGGAGCACTCTATAATGTCCCAAATAATGTCCAATACAGTGTTGCATACTCTGGCAAATATCCAATTCATTTGCCATAAAACCATCCACTTACGTAACCAACTATTGCGATTTTTTCTCTCTTTTTCCTAATGTCATCAGATCAGTTGCTTCTCCAGACCATTCTACGCAGCCACACCAAACAATAATCTGAAGTCATGGCTCACCCTTTGATGCACGAGAACATCTGGTTTGACAGGACCAGGTTCCAAGAGGCAGAGACCAAATACCAGGAGCAGGTAGCCTCCAAGCACAGCGGACTCGTTGTACAGGTAAAGTGGAGAGGAGCTGACTCGATGGATCGTAGGTTGTCTCCTAGAGAGATCGTTTCCAGCTGTTATTATACTATGTAAATTTTGGAAAGGTTGATTGGAGGGGACCATTCACTAAAAAGAACATGATGACATAACATCCCACACAGATGTGCTACTCATCTACTCTCAAGTTATATATATCTTTCTATGAATAATAGTTTTATTTCAGCATGGAACCCTCCATAAACAAAGCGATATATCTTGGTGATAAGTCCCCTGTTTAAAAAAGTAATCGTAAAGCCCATGTACAGTATTGGTAAGCACACCCCCCCCCCTCCCCCCTTATTAGTTTTTCATTTTTCTTCAATTTTCAGAGGGAAAATAAAAGCATTCATAAATTTTCTGAATGCTAGTTCTTTTTGCTTTAATCCTCTGTGCAGCAGTAGTAAAGGAAAAAATTTTTTTTAAGACTTCATATTATATACATGTAGTCATGTTATAAATACGCTAAGATTTTTTAAACATTATTTGTAAATCTAGTTAAGTCAATAAATAATGGATTTGAAGTAATTTGGCATTTTTAGAAGTTGTCCAAGATATGAAACAGAATCATGAGATTTCATATCTATTGTAAAACTTGCCATCACTGTACATTGATTATCAAATTAGTTGGCTTTCCTTTAAACTCTCAGGAAGAATGTTTTGACTCCTATGAACTGATAAGCCCCAATGTGGTATTCACATTGCACTTCTCATTGTGCTGTTTTCAAAGTTGAACTACATGTTTATGCGAGGGGTTTGTTCAGGTTTTACATTTAATCCCATCTAATATTACTGATCCTACGTTTGTGCTACTCTTTGTGAATGCTTCCTAATACCTAACTTGTGTTTCTCTTTGTATTCATTTCCATTGTGTTTAGCTTATAGACCCTGTAGATATATTCACTAATGTTTGTATTACTCTCCTTACTAACAGTTATTGCAGTGTTTGACCTCTCATTCAATCTTTCAATCTTATTCAATTTTATGGAAACTCATGCTTTTTCTAGTTTTCACTTTAACAAAACTAAATTTAGTCATTCAAAACTGTGGTTAAAGGTAAAGATACACTTTCATGAGTAATATAGCTGATATTAGAAAGAAATCTAACTATATGGAAAGACGTATTATTTAACTAACTTTTTAATAGAGACAATCCTGTCTAAGTTTGTATCTCATTTTACGGTTCTATGTTAACCCATAGCAGTTTTCCAATGGTCTAAATAAATCCGTTCTCCCTCCTCAAATTGGCAACAGTTATTCTTATTTTTCACTTCTACATAGATTGAAAAAAAAAACGAAGAAATGTTTATCAAATGAACAGGAAAATTGCCAATTTGTACCTGAAAGTAGTGATTATGTAGTTCACACCGCTTTGCCAATTTAGAGACTAATGTTATTCGTGAACGGCACAACATAATGTGATTTTGGCTCTGTCTGCTCATGTATAATGTGTAAATCGTAGCATTCTGGATCAAAAGATAGTGCAAAAATATCAGTAAAAGGAGAGACTGTACTGCTGCGGGTTAATGAGGTCATGCAAAGTTGTGGCAAGTATTATGATAAGGAATAAGTATTATGAGAAGTGCAGCACATAATAAATCCAAATATTATCATTGTAAGGGAAAGAGTGCAATCTTTTTAATTATTTCGATCTAGACAAGTTCTAAACAATGGCATCTGAATCAAATATATGTCAACATTTGACAGCAGTAGAAAAAAAAGAAATTAAAAAGTTGCTTATTTACTTCATATATCTTAATATTTCTCAGTGGCATAAACAGCTGAGCAGCTGTAAATAATTATAGATATTAACAGTTCATTATAAACTGAAATCAAATTAGTAATACAAACTGAATGGAGGAAGAGGTTCACCTAAACTTTACAAGGGTATTTTGAAAGAAAATAACTGTAAAGTAATGGCCCGTTTATTTTCTAAAGAAGCTAAATCTTGATTATAATTCACTGAAGCTAGAAATAATCAGATGATGGTATTAACTTACTGGTCAGTTTTATGCACAGATATAAAACTCCTAATTATTTCCTTGTACATGTACTAGGTGTTACAAAAAACATTTCCCACTTTTGATCCTTAATAGTTCAAAAACTATATATCAGATAACACTGACATTTATATGAGCAATAGCTGAATAGTGTACAATTTTGTTGGAGGTAATTTAAAAATGAAAGCATAAATCAGTTTCATTAAATTCAAGATTAATTTTAAGTTAGGGTTCAGATTTTGCTCTATTTTCAACCCTCTGTACAAAACTTTAACTTTGCACAGGGGTCAATTGGTGTGTATGGGAGTGTGTGATTAATACCCAGACAATGGTCCTGGACAATGGCCAGGGTTTGAATGCTTTATTATATTTATTCATGAGGAATTCCACTGTTGTAAGCACACACTCACATACGCATCATTGGTTCCTGTGTAAAGTTCAAGTTTTGTACAGAGGGTTAAAATTTGACCAAAATCTGGAACCTAACTTTAAAATTAATCATGGCTTTAATGAAACTTATTTATGCTTTAATATTCAAATCACCTCCAACTAAATTGTACACTATTCAGCTATTACTCATATCAATGACAGTGTTATCTGATATATAGTTTTCGAACTATTAAGGATCAAAAGTGGGAAATGTTTTTTGTAACACCTAGTATATGCAGATAAATTATGCAGCTTTTATCCTTGTGACTTCGTATATACACACACGAGACAATTCTCAAAATGTATGATTTGCATGTTGCCCTTACAAAAATCTTGCATAGCTTATGCCCTCACTTATTTATTCAAATCTAGATTCTTTATTACCGAGATCTCACAGCAATTTTATGATTACAAACAAAATGAACAAAGAAAATACCTCACTGAAAGGAGAGAACCTGCAAATGATCGCATTTTTAAGTTGTTTTTTTTTTTATGATTATAAATGTCAAGTTTTATATTAACTTGTCTTTATGATGTATATAACATACAGGATGCATACTACTACAATGAATGCCTTCTGCTTACAGTACTTTTCACACATTTTTGTTTTACTTCTCTCTCTCTCTCTCTCTCGTTTTCTTTCTCTTTTTCTTTTTGTGCTTTTTCACTCACAGAAATCGGATGGTCCGACCAGCAATCTGGTTAGCGAAATTGCACGCGCACGTCAGAACATTCAAAGCTCATTGAGTGCTGTGAGTAACTCACACACTGCATGGCATTTTTCCGGCTAACCATGTTTTATATATATATGTTAACCCATTGACTACTGCATTTTCTCTTTCCCCATAGGCTTAATACATACATACATACATGTACATAGCCTGGTTCCCGCAGGCAACGGGTTGACCCATTGTGAGGGCTCGACACTAACCGGTACGCCCTCGACATAAAATTGGCTCCAAATATTCAAGTCTTAGCCCCCGGAATTTCAAAAAAATTTACCTGGGGCTCATACATGTACATACAGACCCTAAAATCCAATCTTGGCCCCTTTTGAAAGGAAGGTTAGTGTGGAGCCCTGCAGTTTACCTATAGTTGTATTATGTTTGTGCTAGGTGATTAGTGGTTGTTTACAGCAAAGATGAATATCAAAATGATGAGGAAATGAACGGCCCTTGTTCTTCTTTTTGATAAGGACAGCTTCTTAAAAATTGAAACTTTTTAAATGTTAGAATTTGGATTTTTGATTTTTGGAAACTACTACTTTGGAAAATTTTACTGGAATTTAAAAAAACCAAAAACAAATTCATATTAAAGGCCTGTATACAAACAATCAGTTGTGTAGTAGCCAGTTAATTTATATCATTTGTAACTTGAACATGCTTCATTACTCCTCTATAAAAAATATGAAGGAAAAAGAGGCATTTGTTAAGAATTGTCTGTATGCGTATCTTGCCATACACAAGCTGAACTGTAAAACAAAACATGTGACAAATTGATCTATTGGTGGTCCTTATATTGTATATTGGATTTTTACTTATATCAGTTATGAGGAATGTACATTAACATGTTTTAAAGATTTTTTTTTTTTTTTTTTTTTTTTTTGTGGGGGGGGGGGTGTTACTGCAAAAACACCCATCAAAAACACATCCATTTAAAGCCTGGATACCCTCTATGTTGTTTTTAATCATAAATATTTTAGTACTTGTTGTGCAGTCAGTATTATTCAAATTACTGTTGTCACTCTGTAATTGTTTGTTATTTGAACATGATGCTCTGCATAATTTGTGAATCAAGTTTTTTTTTTTTTTTTTTTTTTTTTTTTTTTAATGTAAGAGCTCCATTCACAACCCCTGAACATGTAGATTTCTGGCCTGTGTCTGCATATACTTGTATTTTCCTGTACCCCCCCCCCCCTCTATCCCCATCCCCTAATCTGTCTGTTCCCTCACCTCGTCTTGTATGGAAGCTCTTTAGATTAAGTTCTGCTGTGACCACCTGTCAACTTTTCTTTAATACACTAACCAGTCCGATGTTATAAAGTTAATCAAATAATGCATGAAATTTTGTGTGGTTGTTCTGTGCTGACACTTTGTAAAACATATATCAATAACTGTCCCAAGTAAGATAATATGTAATTTTTCCTTTGTCAGAGAAGGGGGGGGGGGGGGGGTTGTGTGATTTCAAATAATACCCAAGGTTGACAGGATGGAATTTAGTATGTAGTGATCATGTTGTTATCCTTTTGATATCCTGTTTCTTATTGTATACTATATATCAAGGTTTGATACATTGTATATTGATATATTTACATCTAGTTTTGAGCCAGTGTTTGGCTGTGCACATAGCTTTATTCATTTGCCAAGTGCATTCCTCAAAGCAATTTTTGTCTGTATGCATCTCTCTTATGAATTTTGCAATGATTTTTAGTTATCGTCCCCTTCAAATATTATTTATTAATATTATTTTATCTTCACCGGATATATCTTTTGTTTCTTTATCTCTCCTTTTCTTTTGTAACTTTCTGTCTTAACTCTTTCTTTCTCCTCAATATGGACATGCCTTTTCTATATTTATCTTCCCGTCACCTCTCTATCCCTCTCCTTTATCTCTCTCTCTCTCTCTCTCTCACTCTTTTGCCACCACTCTTTCTTTCTCTAATGTCCGTTGTACACGACTCTTCCTCTTTGTATCGGTATCATTTCTGACTTTCTCTTCTCTCCTCTCCCATTGCTATACATTTGTGGCATTATCATAATGATAATGATCATTATCTTCCATTTCTCATCTTTAATCCTATCCTTCCTCTCTCTCTCTCTCTCTCTCTCTCTCCCTCTTTCCCTCTCTATCTCTATGTCTATCTCTCTTTCTCATTGATTTCTGCTTACTCTCTCTCTCTTAATCTCTCTCCCTCCCTCCCTCTATCTGTCTATCTCTCTTTCTCATTGATTTTTGCTTATTCTCTCTCTTACTCTCTCCCTCCCTCCCTCTCTATCTGTCTATCTCTATGTCTATCTCTCTTTCTCATTGATTTTTGCTTACACTCTCTCTTACTCTCTCCCTCCCTCCCTCTCTGTCTATCTCTATGTCTATCTCTCCTCATTGATTTTTGCTTACTCTCTCTCTTACTCTCTCCCTCCCTCCCTCTCTATCTGTCTATCTCTATGTCTATCTCTCTTTCTCATTGATTTTTGCTTACTCTCTCTCTTACTCTCTCCCTCCCTCCCTCTATCTGTCTATCTCTATGTCTATCTCTCTTTCTCATTGATTTTTGCTTACTCTCTCTCTTACTCTCTCCCTCCCTCCCTCCCTCTCTGTCTATCTCTATGTCTATCTCTCTTTCTCATTGATTTTTGCTTACTCTCTCTCTTACTCTCTCCCTCCCTCCCTCTCTATCTGTCTATCTCTATGTCTATCTCTCTTTCTCATTGATTTTTGCTTACACTCTCTCTTACTCTCTCCCTCCCTCCCTCTATCTGTCTATCTCTCTTTCTCATTGATTTTTGCTTATTCTCTCTCTTACTCTCTCTCTCCCTCCCTCTCTATCTGTCTATCTCTATGTCTATCTCTCTTTCTCATTGATTTTTGCTTACACTCTCTCTTACTCTCTCTCTCCCTCCCTCTCTATCTGTCTATCTCTATGTCTATCTCTCTTTCTCATTGATTTTTGCTTACACTCTCTCTAACTCTCTCCCTCCCTCCCTCTCTGTCTATCTCTCCTCATTGATTTTTGCTTACTCTCTCACTTACTCTCTCCCTCCCTCCCTCTCTATCTGTCTATCTCTATGTCTATCTCTCTTTCTCATTGATTTTTGCTTACACTCTCTCTTACTCTCTCCCTCCCTCCCTCTCTGTCTATCTCTATGTCTATCTCTCCTCATTGATTTTTGCTTACTCTCTCTCTTACTCTCTCCCTCCCTCCCTCTCTATCTGTCTATCTCTATGTCTATCTCTCTTTCTCATTGATTTTTGCTTACACTCTCTCTTACTCTCTCCCTCCCTCCCTCTCTGTCTATCTCTATGTCTATCTCTCTTTCTCATTGATTTTTGCTTACACTCTCTCTTACTCTCTCCCTCCCTCCCTCTCTATCTGTCTATCTCTATGTCTATCTCTCTTTCTCATTGATTTTTGCTTACACTCTCTCTTACTCTCTCCCTCCCTCCCTCTCTGTCTATCTCTATGTCTATCTCTCTTTCTCATTGATTTTTGCTTACACTCTCTCTTACTCTCTCCCTCCCTCCCTCTCTATCTGTCTATCTCTATGTCTATCTCTCTTTCTCATTGATTTTTGCTTACTCTCTCTTTCTCTCTCTCCCCCTCCCCCTCCCTCTGTCTCTGTCTCTCTATCTCTCTTTATCTCTCTTTATCTCTCACTCACTCTCCTTTCCTCTCTTTATCTCTCACTCGCTCTCTGTCTTTCTATCTCTCTTTATCTCTCACTCGCTCTCCTTTCCTCTCTATCTCTATCTTACTATTCTATATCTTTATCTGTGGTTGTGTTATGTCACTGCCAATGTACAGGGAGTAGGTCTCAGTGTTGGTGTAGGTGTAGATAACCCAGAGATCCTAGCTCGTCTGTCGGCTGTGGAGAAGGAGAATGCAGACCTCAGAAAAAGTAAGTGACATAGATTATAATCGTAAAACAAACATTTCAGAGAACATTTGACAAAAGAAATAGATGGCTCAGAAAAAGTAAGTGACATAGAATATAATCGTAAAACAGACATTTGAGAGAACATTTGACAAAAGAAATAGATGGCTCAGAAAAAGTAAGTAACATAGATCATAATCATAAAACAAACATTTCAGAGAACATTTGACGAAAGAAATAAATGGCTCAGAAAATGTAAGTAACATAGATTATAATCGTAAAACAAACATTTCAGAGAACATTTGAAAAAAGAAATAGATGGCTCAGAAAATGTAAGTAACATGGATTATTATGATAAAGCAAACATATCACAGAAAATGTGACTAAAACAAAAATAGGTGGCATAATTGATAATCTGTCAAAATAAGTCTACTCAGTATATATACAAAGAGAATATTTGTTTTGTTGAAGTTTATAGTTAGGTGATTAAGGGAGCAAACTTTGAATGGTTTTAAAAGGCCAGCAAAAAAGAGCCCATTATTTGTTTTTGATTTTTGTGCATTCTCTTGAATTTGTTGTTGCATACCTTTATATTTCTTTTTTTTTTAAGGGAAGTTTATTATGGTCAAGATCTGAATTAATTTTGATTATAATAATGCTGTTTTTTTAATGGGAATGAATTGTTGTTTGTACAGGAGTTTCTTTCCAGTGTAATGATTCTTTCTACATCGTTAAGTTAAGTGTAAGTTCAGTTGGTTAATACAAGTTTCTGTTTCTTAGTAAACCTTGCCTGCATAACATATATTCAAACCACAATCTGAATTGTTACTGAATAGATAGTTGACGTAAAGCACGGCTGGAACATGTCAACTCGTAGTTGAACTGTTGAAGTCATTTTCACGGTACAACTTGTAACTGTGCCTTCATGCAGTATAACGTACGCCTTTTATTATCTCTTCACACAGTCACAACCGATCTCCAAGCTGCTGTAGCCAAGCTGACGGAGCGCCTGAGTGCCTTAGATACATCGTCAAGACCTGCTGCATCGAAACCAGCAGAGGTAGGTCTTGCTTGTTTTCCGATTAAATCACAATATTACCAGATATCGTTGTTTCTTTTTTTAATACTATTTCACAGTTCCATAGTTTGCTATTTCTTTGTTTGCTATTTTTCTCATTTAAGTTTGCTCTTATCTTTTCACAGGCCAAACCAGTTCAGAATGGTAAAGCCGATGACGACGACGATGATGACGATGATGATTTTGACCTCTTTGGAGTAAGTGTAATTTATCATAAGCTGTGTTCATCTCTGCTCTGCTCTTTAGTTTATAGTTGATCGAGGGAAGATGTCAATTTATGTTCCTGGTACGGATTTAATGACATCTCTCAATGAACGTACATGTATTTAGCAAGTGAGTGGCATTGTTCAGGGCTTGACAGTTAACAAGGATGTTTGGTTTCCTCTAAATGGAACAACAAACTTTTCCCGTAACGGCTCATTCCGATGCTTGTCTCGGATTTTACAGTAAATCGAGTCGAGTCTGAAAAGGGATTTGGGTTCAAAGAATATTGTATTTCCTGTGCAGTGTTGTTTTGAATGCAGTACATACATAGTTCAATAATGTCATGTCAACTCGACAATAAAGAAAACACAACGCATATAAACAGAAGCAATGAAATTGCAAATAACATAAAAAATATTTTGCATGAGTAAGGTAGCAGATCAGGAAGGGAAACATTTCTCGAGATGAAGCAGACTTTACATGAAGTACAGATAAGAAACATCGATACAAAAATACAAAACAAAGTAAATCAAGACAAAGGAAACATCCGTGTTAATTCTTTGCTGCGGGATGATGACGATGAGTCAGACTTTACAGCAAGTACAGATAAGAAACATCGATACAAAAATACAAAACAAAACAAATCAAGACAAAGAAAACATCCGTGTTAATTCTTTGCTGCAGGATGACGACGACGAGTCCGAAGAAGAGAGTGAAGAGAAGAAGAAGCAGACAGAAGAGCGTCTAGCAGCATACCATGCCAAGAAGGCTAAAAAGCCCGCCGTCATCGCCAAGTCCAACATCATCCTTGACGTGAAACCTTGGGATGACGAGACTGACATGAAAGAGGTGGAGAAGGCTGTGAGGAGTGTGGAGCTGGATGGTCTACTTTGGGGTGCTTGTAAGTAGTCCGTCAGAGGCTTTTCAAAGATTTTTTTCATGGCCAAGTTGGTAACTCTGTCCTGTGGTATCCACAAAGCTTCAGATCACATGGTGATGCTGATGATGATGTTCCTGTTTCTTTCCCTCTCTATTTCTCTTATGCTCTCTCAGTTAAAGTTGGAACCTCTAGCCTATTGGATCTACAAGCTTCAGATTATGTGATGATGATGATGATGGTGATGTTTATATTGATGATCTTTATATTATCTCCCTCTCTTTCAGCCAAGTTGGTACCTCTGGCCTATGGTATCCACAAGCTTCAGATCACGTGTGTGGTGGAGGATGCCAAGGTCGGCACAGAGGATCTAGAAGAAAACATTACAGCATTCGAAGATCTAGTGAGTAAACCCAGTCGGTGGTAATCTAACATTTTCTCTGGCGACATTTGCTCCATTTTTGCTTAATTTTGTTGATTGGGTTTGGGTTAGGATTAGGTTTAGGTTATGTATTGCAGTGGGTCCCACTTTCCATTTGTACAGGGTGTTTTTTTTGTTTGTTTTTGTTAAAAAAAAAACTCCTGTTGAGATGCAGCTTTAGTACTCAAATGATCATTCTTCATTTCAGAATGATTATAAGATTTCTGTTTGTATCATGGTATTAGTAACCCCAAGATCATAGATATTATTGATCCTGATGTTATGTATTCTTGCTATTGCCTTTTTGACATTTTCTGGATGTATTTTTTTTTTTTTTTTTTTTTGATTTTCATTTATTTATTTTTTTTATTTCAACATATGGGGTGGATTACCATTTCAACAAAATTTCGGTATTCAAAGGGATCCACACACATGTACAGAAGAGTTGCAAATTAATAGTTATAAAACAGTGTATACAAATTACTTTTCATTAAACCATGATATTATAACAATAATAATAATAATAATAATGTATTTATATAGCGCATTTTCCATATATATGTTCAAATGCAATTTAAGGTGTTATTAACGGAATAAGTGAGTTTTGAGAAGCATTTTGAAGACATCCAGAGATTGTTGGTTACGGAGAATTTGGGGTAGTTGATTCCACAGTTTGGGAGCAGCAGTTGAAAATGCTCTGTCACCAAGTGTGGGCCGCATCTTGGGCGATGGATAGTTGAGCATGGTGCCTTGGGAGGAGCGGAGGGTGTACCGGGATGGTCGGGTGATAGTTATGAGTTCAGATAAGTAAGGAGGGGCGAGACCGTGGATACATTTAAAGGTGAGTAGAAGAATCTTGAAGTGAATCCTTGACCTTTAATTATTAACTAAATCCCTTGTGCTTTTTGCTCTTGTTTATAATCTGCAGGTCCAGAGCGTAGACATCGCTGCATTCAACAAGGTCTAAGTGTGCCACCAACCTGTCGCCCCCACCAATCCCCTGGTCCCGAGGATGCAATTTTTTACTACCACAACCCCCAAATGCCAGTAGCATTGACTTATTCCCAACTACTGATAAATGTCTCAAATACTGCCCTCTTTTGACAGCAGGAAGAAATACAGTCTGTATGTACATGTACTCCATATATGGGCATGTCCAAGGTATGTGGTCCTATGCACGTGCATTTTGGATTACATCCAAGATTCTATTATGCCTGCTAATGGAATGATAGTTGATGAAGTTGAATTCCGGTCATGCGATTGCATTGTGAAAGAAACTACCTCAAAGTAATTGGAAAAGGTTGATCATGTCTACATCAAACTTGGTGTACACTGTGAGGTTTCATAATCATCAAAATGTTAAGAAATGGACTCATTATCGCTGAAAAGCACATGCACTGCACACAGAAATTAGTGTATGGGACTACACACACATTTGACATGAATGTTCGGCCTGAACGCTTCAGCTATTATTGCGTCGTATTTCAAATATAAGGGCATTTGAAGAGAAATCCTTTTCAGGGGACATTTCTACCATGATATTCTTCAAAACTGATGTAAAAAGAATGAGAAAGCTCACAAAATATTTCTCACCTTTCCCAGAACTCAACCTTCTCTTTCATTTGGGATCAGACCAAATACCAAGGAAAAATGATAATTGAAAATATCATTTATGAACAAGCATAATATAACTTGGACATATGTTATCAATGAAGAAATAATACATGTCCAAGTTCTATTATGCTTGTTGGGATATTGAGGAGAAAATGAACAGATATCTTGGACTTGCCCGAATCTTATATCAGTATCCACGAATTGTGTTGGTTTTGCAACTATTTTGTCAACAGGCTTTTCAGAAGCCATTATTATACTCTGAATTGGCACAGAAATATGTAGCACATTGCTGCATTTTTTTGGTCAAAAGTTTTGACCCATTTTAGAAAGTTTGTTTCTCTTCTTATTGTCAGCCGAGTGCAGTATAAGTTATCAAATGCTATTGTCCGTTCCCAAAGCATAATGTACATGAGAAGTTTGTTATTTTCTCTAACATATTCAATTGTTCTCCCATATGGCTTGAGTGACTGCTAATTTCATTTTTTTTTTAATCACTCAGGGTTTTGCAAGAAAATTCATAAGGAAAAGATGCCCAAGACAAGAATTTAACTGCTTGTGGCAGTTCACCTTTAAAGATTTGGGTCAAATTTCTGCTTTTGGGGTTAAAAATATACTAGATTATAATTATACCCTTATAATTTATATAGGATGATATAATGAATGTAGTTTCAGAAGTGTATCAGGTGTTAAACCATACAACAGAGTCCAAGCAACATGATAATAATGCAATACATTTACGAACCTGGGTCAGTGATAGTTAAATATGATCATGTACTGTTTTATTTCATATAAATCTATAACATTTTTTGTTCTTTTTCAGAAAAGGAAATAGAAAAACAAACTGTATAACAAAATAGAGTACAACAATAAAAAAAAAATATGCATTCAAAAATACAACCACTGTATGTTTTCTATTGCCTACTTTGTGTCCACTAGTGCTCAGATGTGTTGAAAATAAACTCTATGTGAATACAACTTATGCAAGTATTTATCTCTAATGTGACAAAATGTTTAGTTGCATATGATTATAATGCAAAATATGACTGAACCCTTTGGGTGCCATTTTATTTGGGTAGAATTAAGAACACATTTCCCATAGACTGGTTATCTGGGGCTCAGTATTCAACAAGTTAAAAGCAGGCCAAATAAATTGACTATTGCTATTGCGCTTGTTGACTTGATTTCAAAAATTGTCCAAAATATGTAGACGTGGGATGAAACAGTAGCATCTATCATGAAAGACAACTGTTGGATACTAGATGGGGAATTACATGTATAGTTGCTTTATATCAGAATCTTCTGATTTCATGTACTGAAATGAAGCTCCCAACTGTTCTTAAAATTCCTCTAGCTTCCCCGAAGCTAGATGAATTAATACACATTTTCAGATTTTGATGGTTCATTGTCGCCCCATTAATTGTGATTAATATTAATACAGTTAACTTTGCCTAAGTCGAATCTGTTGGGACCAAAAAAAATAGTTCAACTTATGCAAAATTTGACTTCGGAAATGTAAATAATATATGTATTGCATAGTTTGGTCATAAAAACTGATTCGACTCAGGGAAAGTTCAACTTATGCGACTTCGAGTTATGCAAGGGTAACTATACAGTGGAAACCAACTATAACAAGGACCTTGGGACCATGACAATTACCTTGTTATATCAGGAATCTCTTTATATCATGGTGAAAAAACAAAAGAATACAAAGACCTGGGACCAGCAAAATTACCTTGTTATATCAGGAATCTCGTTATATTGGAGCTCTTTATAGCGAGTTTCCACTGTAATATTAAATATGGTTTCAATTGTGAAAACTCCCTGGATATTGTGTGTGTGTGTGTGTGTCAAGCTGTTTACAAAATTTTTCAAATTTATGGATGTTTCTTTCCTAGGGACCTAGTAACGAGGTATTCTATTAACCTGTTATTAATGAATGAAGTACTTGGAATCCACTTTTCCTACATTACTTGTTGCTATGTCTGACAAGCCTCTGACAAGCTTTCAGGTTGTCAAGAACAACCTTTGTTTTAAAAGTATGTATAAAATTTTGAATATATTTGTGAACAGGTCTACTGACATAGATGCGATGTGCCCTGGAAATAAACACATGTTTTGTTCACAAAAAGGGTATCAAAGTGGAAAAAAACATGAATTGGGGCAAAAATTCTAAGGGGTTAAAATTGCTCATTTACAAGGGAAAAAAAAGCTTTTTTAATCATGTATGCCGCTTTGCCGCTTTGCATGTTTTTCATCAATACAGGATTAATGTGACTCCATTTGTCCATAAAGGCTATCAGGGCAGATTTCATAAAAATTGGAAAACCTGAATTTTGGACAAAGAATACAAAGTAGTTCATCATATTTGGCCAGAAATCATTTTTTTACCCCCATCTGGCCTACTTTCATGTTTTGGGGGGTTTTTTTGTTTTGTTTTGTTTTTTGTTTTGGTCAATATAGGATAAATGTGACACTGGCTTTGTCAAAAAAATGGGGGGTATTAGAAAATTTCATGAAAATTGGAAAACAACATGAATATTTGACAAAAATTGCAAAGGGTGCGTTCATCATTTTTGGACCCAAAACTTAAATTTTCGGTTTTGCTTCTTGATGTTTTTCCATCATTCCAGGATGTATTGGGGCAAATTTCGGGGTTTATTGGGGTTTTTTTTACATGTTTTTAACACGGTAAATCGCTTTCTTTGTAACATTTGAAAAATTCTACTTTCACTAAAACGATCATAACTTTGTAGTTTTAGCTTAGATCCTTATGAAATTCACAATAAATACATGTATAGATAATACTACTACAATATCACCTACGAAATTTCATTGAGGATGGTTTCGTACTTTTTAAGACATTGCCAATCAAAATCTGGTTGCATTATTTTTTTTGGACACCCCGTGTAACAGATATACTGATTTATATGGCGAAGAATGACATATGACGTTAGCGGCAAAGCTAGACTATTATTAGACAAAGAAGTGAGAATTATTTAGAGCTCATGCATCAAATTTTTAAAAGCCTTAAGGGATGAATAAACCGCAGAATGGCAAAATCGATATGAATGAATTCTATTATCCCCTTCTCTGTGAATAATGACATGACGGTCAGTCTTGAGAAGATTATTGAATATTTTCGACACATCTCACATCTCACATCCCCCCCCCCCCCCCACCCTGCCTCCCGCCCTCCAATAAACCAAACAATAGGACATAGATACGATTACATAAGTTTCAATAGAATAAAAATAAAAAATGAAAATAATAGCTTCATCATTAATATACAGGCGCCTACAAAGTATTGACATTACCCTGCCCAAAGGCGCTGAAAGCCTACCAGGTACCCATTTACTGTACCTGGGTTGAGAGTGGCAAATCAAGATAAATGTCTGCGAAAGAAAAAAAAAACGAATGGTTACTTTGGTGACGTGAACCTTGCAATTTCGAGTCAAACAAAGTACATGTACACATCCTTCACCAGATTTGTACCCGATTTGATTGTTTCTTCAAGTCAGTTCGAGTTCTTTTAATTAGACGGTGCTGTTGTCCATGCTTTGTTCTAACGTACGTCTGTACAGACAATCTCACAATACGTGTTAAACTAATTGTTTCCAATGGCCTCCTCGCCTTTCTGCAATCGATTAACTGTCATTAATCAATAATTGTTGCCATGCTTTCCAAGACGAGAGGTCCTTCCAGACGTTCATTGCGGTTTTTTTCAATGAAACGCAACCCCATTAAACGTTGGAAAGGCGGAGATATCTCATTTTCATGGGTCTAGTAATGGCTATTTTTTATGATGCCGTGTTTCCATGTGCTGCGGTTAAATCCAGGGTCATTCCTGTGTGGTTTCATCGACACTGGACATGGCAACATCTTCTGAGAACTCTGTGATAACAAAAAAAGGCGCACATGTGTGAATGCTTTTAAAATGGAAGGCATGACTTTGCTCACTGCTTCTCAATGCCGCGGATGTAAGTCTAGTTCCATGTAGAGTCCCTTTATAGTAGAGCTTTGACAACCTATGTCCTATGGTTTAAGCGCCATTTTGTTTCTACTGTATTACGCGACATTTCTATTCAACTCCGATGAGCAACCGAGTGTTCTGAATAGAAAGAATTCGAACGCCATTTCGTTTCCCCCAAAAGTAGGACGTCTATGTCGTAACTCTGTCTAGGACTCTAGTTCCTTGTTTATCAGTGTTTATATCGTTCCGTTCGAAACCAAACAAGAGGATGCGAAAATTGTTGACTGGGTAGCGCTGGTCTTGCTACCTAGTAAATCCTGAAACAGAAAAACAATGGAAAGAGACAGGGAGATATGTAAGCAATAAACAGGAGAAATATGACATCGTACAATAATTCTTTCTTGATATTGTCTTCTTAGCTAACTTTCATGCCTTTTAAAATGATGTATATTATTCTTTACTATTTCTTATTATTTGAGTTTAAATCGTAAATCTTATTTCTCCCAATACTTTTCATAATTTTACTCTCTCATCCTTCTGTTGTTTTTTATTTCAGTTATTCTCTATTTTTTAGCTCTTTACAAAAGTTTTCATAGCGATCTATCTTTGCTAGAGGAACAACTGCGATAACTGGAGAGAAAGCAAATCATGTGTGATGAAAGAATTTTAAATTCATACTCCATACAGGAATACATATACTACTTTACAGGATGCCTTGTTGCCTGCCGATGCCATTAATTCAAAGAGATTTTTAAATACTTGGATGTTTCTGTTAAGTGATTCATTCATTTCAAAGTTATTTTAGAGTAATATCAAAATAAATACCGTATTATCGTTTCGAAAATGGTTCAATGAAATTGTCAATTACTGCATAGAGACATTTCAGACTGCAGTATTTTTTTTTATTATTGATGTTATTATTAACCCCGAAGTTATTTAGAGTAATATCATACAACTTTAATTAATACGTTTAATATCATAAAATCTAAATATCTTATTATCGTTTCGAAATGGTCAAAGGAATTAAATTTCCATTACCTCGAAGGGCCGTTACGACGCTTGCCATTTTCGCCACTTTCCTGATGGCGCTGTCCTCTGGCGCTGTTTGCGGTGGTGCTTGTTGTTGTTGCTGAGGTTGCTGTGATTGTTGCTGATGTTGCTTAGCAGCTACTTTGGCCATCTGGGAGAAAGATGCGGGATTGCTATGGAGAACGCTTGCCAGAGCTTTCCATCGGTCACGCCCTTTAACTGCCGGCTTTTCCGCGCTTCCTTCTTCTTCCGGGTGACTCTGCCAAGTTTTGATAACAGAATTATTAAACAGGCATGAATACATGAGAAATGTTTCTCTGAGGTAATAAAAATAAGCGTTTAATATGTTATTTCAAATATGTATGCTCTACAGAGATGACTTTTTATGGTAAATACTTTAACTTCATAAGTGCAAAACTATAGAAAATAATATAAAAGCATGCCCTTTTTCGTACTTTTACCAAGACACTGTTCATTACCTCCACTGTAATTAAACGAGGACAAAAATGAGTTTGATAATTGATTATGGAAATAACAATTTGTCGCGTTGTTAGTATTGATATTTTGCGGATCATTCCTCCCCCAAAATTTCTTTCCAAATTGGCACTGCATAGCCCAGTAGGCCTATAGATAGATAACATTATCACTGATTCCTCTAAACATCTCCCGGCTCCAGCAATCAAAATCACATAAATTAAGCAAAGTCTTCTGACATATAAGCCATGTTATGATGATTTTCAAAAAATACGACTTCGGAGACGTCGCGGGTCATTACGTGAAATGTCAGATACTAGTGAGATACATGTTCAAGTATTACGACCCTGTGCAGGTGTGTTCAGAGGGAACGTCGGTAGTGGGGGCTCTTGGGGAGGGTTGACACCCCATTCAAATTTATGTCGGTAAATACCGAATTGATGTTGACAAATTTGTAATTTTTCAACTGATTACAGGTCAAATGAAGAGAACATTTTTGTTTTGCTCGTTGGAAAAAAAAATCGGCAAAGTCGTCGGAAATATTTGGATCGGACTGACACCCCTTCATTCAAAATGGTCAAGCAACGTCCCTGTGTATGTGTTCTCTAGTCAGTGTCGTTGCTACAAACTCTTTCTCTCTCTCTCTCTCTCTCTCTCTCTCTCTATACCCTCACTCGATGTCGCTGTCTCTCGCATTTAATTTGAATTAGACCGGCGCCCCTTCGATCAAATCGTTTAGAGACGCCCCTCCGTGTATATTATGTTCTCTCTTCACTGGTGTGACTGCAGGGGGCACAACCCCTCCACACCTTCCCGCAATTCCCAGTCCTTGTTATCTCGCATTTCATCCACTTTAGTAAGACTGGTTCCCCCCCCCCCTACACTAGTGCCCCCTTGAATGGCTGAAACCACACTACGCCACTGCCCCTTTTCCAAAGAGAATAACAAGGATTTGTTTACATCTTGTTGGATTGCTTGGAGAGCTTGTCTTCCCATCTCGGATTTCTTTTTCCTCATCTCGGTGAATTCATCCAGGGAGATACTGCGCGTGTTGGCTGCCGCGTGGACCTCTCGTCGTTTGGATTTGATGAGCTCGGCTTGCTCCTGCGTCATACCTACAATTTAAAATTTATAAAGATATTTTCATTTTATTTTCAGAATTATAAAAATGACACATGTTTGAATTCGTCTCCGTCCTTCTCTTCTTTCTTTTCATCTTTTTTCCCCCTTCTTCTTTTTCGTCTTCCTCCTTTTCTTCCTGTATTTTCTCTTCTTTATGCTTTACTATCACCAGGAACATTGCCATTACCATTGACCATCATCATCACAGTAAGCATCCTTATCATTATCATCATCATCTTCATCATCACCATCATCATCACCACCACCATTATCATCAGAATATTTTTCTTTCTTCTTCTTCGATTGTCTTCCACACAATGGCACCAATGTCCTTTGGCAAGACATTTTTCTACATTTGCCACTCTCCACCCAGGTGAAGTAAATTGGTACCCGGTAGGAAGAAATTCCTTGAATGCTTTAGCGCCTTATCATGGCAGCTTGCATGGCGAAAGCCGGAGTAATCGCAGTGGAATATATATAGTAGCCGCGCTATAATATAGAAATATTATTATTGCTATTATTAATTACTGCATTTTCTTTTTCCATTTAACCTTTTCTCCTTCTTCATTGTTTATTTTTAAATGAAGTTATCTAGGTGCTTCCTTTTATAGTGGACATAGATTTTTATGGGAATGGCTACTGATGTAAAAGTTGATAGGAGTGAGTGGGCGTGGTGATATTGAGGGATGATAACATGGTAACCATGGTGATGGGGCCGGAGATGGTACAGTGGTGGTAATGTGGATGAAGATATTGGTATTGTAAGTCATGTTCATTGTCATAAAAATCCATATATCCACTAGAAAATTAACAGGTGCAACAATAAAACAAAACCGTGAAGGAGGAAAAAAGATAAAATGGCAAAGGAAAAGTTATTGGTATTGGTGTAGCGATGGTGTCGTAGTGGCTGTGTTGTTGATGGATACGGTGGTGGTTGTGATAGTTGTAGTGGTGATACGGTGGTTGTGGTGGCGGTGGTGGTGCATGGTAGTGATGATGGTTTTGGCGATGGTAATGTTAGTTATGGTAATGATGATGATAATGATGACGATGATGATAATGGTATAGTGGTGCGGTTACAAAATGATGTTAGCCCTACTAATTATTATGATTTCCCCCACTTACCTTTAGGTACGAAGAATCCTTTATTAGGATCTACCATCATATCTGGGTTTATACTCTGTAACTCCCTCCTTATCGCTCTCTGCGCTACGTCAATCTGATACGTGGTCTGCTTCAGTTCTTTCTGATAATGATTCAACTTAATCCTTAACCTTCTTTCTTCGCGATCGTTCAGTGTCTTCGCTGTCACATACGACTTGTTCTGCCTCGGTTTCTTCTCGTTTTTCGAAGTTTCGTTTTTGGAGTTATCGCCTTCCGTGTCCTCCGGAGGTTCCATGTCATCGATGTCGATATCGCCGATGTCAGCGCCATTCAAGACTACGTCGACGACGTCGGCGAAATGGACGCTCGGTTGCAACATGGTGGACAGATTGATGAGTTACTTCTGTAAACTGTACAAACAGGAATAAATGGATCGTGATTTTTTTCTTTTCTTTTGCTATAGAGCTAATTAATTTTGTAACGAACTAGGTCCTCTATCCTCTCAAGTTTTGCGACCTGAGTAATGTTGTGGACATCGTTTATGTATTTGGTTATAATTTATGATAGAACAAGAAGAAGTTGTAATAGAGTAGGCCTACATGTAGTAGAAGTAGTAGTAGTATATAGTAGTAGTAGTAGTAGTAGTAGTAGTAGTAGTAGTAGTAGTAGTAGTAGTAGTAGTAGTAGTAGTAGTAGTAGTTATAGTAGTAGTAGTAGTAGTAGTAGTAGTATAGTAGTAGTAGTAGTAGTAGTAGTAGTAGTAGTAGTAGTAGTAGTAGTAGTAGTAGTAGTAGTAGCAGTAGTAGTAGTAGTAGTAGTAGTATAGTAGCAGTAGTAGTAGTAGTAGTAGTAGTAGTAGTAGTAGTAGTAGTAGTAGTATAGTAGCAGTAGTAGTAGTAGTAGTAGTAGTAGTAGTAGTAGTAGTGGTAGTGGTGGTAGTAGTATAGTAGTAATACTAGCAGCAGCAGCAACAGTAGAAGTAGTAGTAGTAGTATTAATAGTAGTAGTAGTAGTAGTAGTAGAAGTAGCAGCAGCAGCAGCAGCAGTAGTAGCAGTAACAATAGTAGTAGTAGTAGTAGTAGTAGTAGTAGTAGTAGTAGTAGTAGTAGTAGTAGTAGTAGTAGTAGTAGTAGTAGTAGTAGTAGTAGTAGTAGTAGTAGTAGTAGTAGTAGTAGTAGTAGTAGTAGTAGTAGTAGTAGTACAAATAAAAGAAGTAGTAGAAGAAGTAGTAATATAGTAGTACATGTAGTAATAGAAGTAGTAGATTTTCGTGTCATAAAGTAGAAGTAGTAGGTATAATAGGTGAATCCTGGAAAGAACTGGATCATCTTTTTATTTGACAAGTCCACTAACCATGGTGAGTAGTATTACAGTATGTAGGGATCTATACTTATACTGTTCATAATTTCTGATTAAACTTTTTAAATATCTTCTCAATATCAACATAGTATACAAACAGGCAATTATTATCATTTTGTTTGTTTGTTTGTTTTTTCTTCTTCTTCTTCTTTTAATCCATTATCTGTATCTGCTTTCGTATTTATATTTGAAAAATGCATGTAAACAAAACAAATTTCCATGTATGATTTATGGACAATAAATATTGAATTGAATTGAATTGATTGAAATGAATTGAAATATTATAACCTTCAACATATTTAACTATCATGTTTTATTTTTTGCTATGATGACCGTAGAAACGCATTATCTGTATACTTACTCAAAAGAGGGTCCATTGTCGTTGCAATTATAGCATATCCAGATAGGAAAAAGCTCTTCTAAATATACATAAAACTTTTTGTGCTTATAAATTAAGGAGTTCCATCCAAAGCAACAAAAAGTACGTTATATGAGGCACATGCGAAGATCCGAGTTTACGGAAAGCATTGTCGTTATGGAATCTGTACTCTCTCTGTTTTTATTCAATATGTGGCATGACATGAAACTGAAATAGCTATTCGATTTTTTTTTTAATTGTTCTATGTTTTTTCGCAATCGTTCCACATGGGCAGAAGACACAGTATCAACAAAATCACGAATAAAACACTTTTGTCTAAACAACCAACAGAGCGCGATAGATCACCACCTTTTAAAGTTATGAAGATGACAATACTGATGCGTTTTTATATGGATGTTATTCCTATCACATAGCTCCATGGTATACTTAATAAAGAACAACATCATGTGAGATCGGAGCACGTTTTGTGTCGTAGTGAAACGATATACCCCCTCAAAGATTCGGGGTCAAAAATTGTGGTTTATAGTGTGCCCTCTTGAATAAACGAGATGGATATGAAAACGTGACGCATTTATAGATTCATGTGCTCGACTTGCTATCAGTTCATTGACTATACGTCCTGTACAAGGTGTTCCAGGAAAAAAGGGTGCAATAAAAATCTGTTACCCCTCTATGGTGTTCAGTCGCGTATCTACGGGGGGCAGAGGGAACACGTGCCCTGGGCGGCATTTGAAGGGGGCGCAAAAAACGCAAAAGAGAGAAAGAAAAGGGGGAGAAATACAAGAAATTTTATGGTCTTTGATGGTTATTTGCGCCCCAGTCAAGGACAAAATGCGTAAGAAATGGTGTTTTATATGACTTGTAATGCGAAAATTTTCTAAAGTTCAGTCGCTTTGCTCCCTCGCATAATTATGTTCAAGATCTAGCTATTTCGCGCCCCAGATGGCGTTTTTTAAAGTGTTAACCGTTAATTGACTCTAGTTGCCCCCCCCCCCCCCCGCATAAGGCAGGAGCTTGTTGAATTTTGCGCCCCCTGATGGGATATAAGTGCATAAAATGCACTTTCAAAGCATAGAACATTTGAGAGAAATCATAAATTTGCCTTGCAATTGCCTTACTAAATTCCTCAAATAATTTTTCTTCAGGGTTTTCATTTATTTTGCGCCCCAAAAATAGGATTGTTCAAAATTTCTTTTAAAAAAAAAATATAATAATAATAATAATCTATTGCTAGGTCGCTGTAGTCCCTTGGATTTTGTTGTTGTTGTCGTAAAGGTAAAATACATAAGAAATTTCAATTTGAGGGGTGAAAAGGTCGCGTTGCTCCCTCGCTTATACATTAACTCATCAAATTTGGGCTATAACAACCCCGGGTTATGTACATCAAAACTCATTTTCACCATCATTTCTAAATTAAAAACGCTTATTAATCTGAGTTTGGGCATGGTGGGGGAGGGGGGCGGGGCGCAGATTTGATAGTTTGCCCCGGGCGCCAGAATACCTAGATACGCCACTGATAGTGTTCTTGACTTGAGATCAGTTCACTCGAAAAAGCGCAATGAAAATCTATTACTCTATACACTATATTAGTGTTCAGGGCCCTCTTGCATAAAAAAGTTGCGATTAAACGCAAGTCAAAAAATTAAACGTAACTTGATTTTCAACCAATCATGATCGAGTATTTGGGACTTGCGTTTAATTTTTTGAGTTGCGTTTAATCGCAACTTTTATGCAAGAGGGCCCGATTTGATATTGATATCAATTCACTGACTACATCCTGTACAAGGTGTCTCAGAAAAAAAAAGGCAATGAAAATGCATAACCCGCGCAGTCGAACTTTCACACCACTTTACGTTGGCCATAAAGTGAGACTATGTTAATATATAACCGGAATATCTGTGACATAAAATGAATGACGGAGTATTCTATGTTTCTGAAGAATATTGAGAAAGTTTACCCGTAGCCTACGTATTATCATGGCGGGATGAAGTTATGCAGTATTTTTAAAAGAGAGAAGCGAAACAGTTTGATAATTATTGTAATACTTTGGAAATTTAAGCCCAAAACAAGACCCTGTATAAATTATCTCTCAGTGTGCAACTGACCATCTTTATCCTTTAGACAAGACATACAGAGGAGTTTTACCTGTGCTATGTGACTTCCTTGCTGCAATTCGACTATTCATAATTATGTCAATGATATTTTCAGTTCATATAGTAACATTTCATTTTGAAGTTGGATATTTGGGCAAGAGAAGAGCAGTCTCCTAGGTAAATTATTGTGCCCTTTCTCAGTCCTATGGCTGAAACGGCATGAATATTTTTTTTTTTAATGAAAAGAATTTCACATGTCAAAACTTACCTGAGATATAAGAAAAGGGTCGTAAAAGTGTTTCATAACTTTCCGCAGCTCAGAGCCCAGTCATAGGTATAGTTTCTGCCACAAAATGAAAATTGGAGCAAAACAGATTTATGCGCGATCGTTCATTCTCGCCTTCATACGAGGGAGGGGGAAAACTGACTTATTGAAAGAGTATCAAAGCTCCAAAATCAACTTTCCAAAAGTAAATATCATTTAGTGAAATATTATCTTCTGTGGTCCAACGACTGCACTGTCATGCTGTTGACGATACACCATCGAAATCCTCTCTCGGAGTAGGCCTAAAAGTTTTCCTTTTAAAGTTTTAGTCTTCCAAATGCATTGTCGGGAACATGAGATGTCGATAGCTGCGATACATTAGCGACGGCCTTCATTAATCTTCAATGAACTCATAGATCAGTCACTACATACCGCATGTTGTATTCTTCATCATTATAATAATTATCCAGACACTTCTTTTAATTCGGCTTCGGACATCTATTATGTATGGTCGGTAGACAATAATGTTTGTTTGCACTACGTGTACACTAAGCACTACACAGTGTCCGCTATAGCGAGACACCCCGAATAATTCCTTTTGTGCTCCAGAAAGAGCGATGGAAAGGGGCAAGAAAAGGATGGGTGGATGGTCGCAGTGGCGTAGCGAAAGGGGTTGCAGGGGAACTTAGAGAAGGGGGGGCATGCTATGTACGATAGAGCAACACAAAGAAATAGACTACATAAGTGTAGGTCATTCTGAGAAACCCAAAGCTAGCCAAAAGTCATTTGCCTATTTTATTGGGAAATCCCCTCCCCCATTTTTTAATTATCTGGCTATTCCTATCCCGTCATGATGATATAACCCAAATGAAATACTAAGTAGCTAATCAAGCAAATGGGACTATTACTACGAGTGTAGAAACGCGAAATAACATTAGCAACAAAGATTTAAGCAGGCCTATCTTTAAATTATTAAAGAGAGTCTCTCTTAACTTGACAATTTTTGTTTAATTTTACACTGAGCCGTTGAGGGGTGCACCCCTCCCTGCTGCCCCCCCCCCTTTTATTTCTCCTCAGAATCCCTGGTTATACCCACCATCGAAGAGAGTGCTGTGAGCCTCCCAAGAATGCAAGTTCTTTCTCTCTGTCACCATAAGCCCCTCCGGCTTGTGTATTATTGTCCACCGATAGGAGTGTTATCGATTTATCGAT
Organism: Heliocidaris tuberculata; assembly: GCA_025618425.1. Classification (NCBI taxonomy): domain Eukaryota; kingdom Metazoa; phylum Echinodermata; class Echinoidea; order Camarodonta; family Echinometridae; genus Heliocidaris; species Heliocidaris tuberculata. The sequence continues at coordinate 31,231,754 of CM046838.1, forward strand.
GGAATATCGAGTTTTGGACGACGCGATGGGCGGGGCGAAACAAGGAATGATCCCGTATGACCTTGTTGCTCTAAGTACTAGCAACCATTGGGATCTACTTAATATAGATACAATCATGTATCGTGGATTTACAAGAAAAATCCACTCCAAGCAGCAAAATAATATTTACATCTGGCGGTGGTTGAACCTGTTTTAACTACCCCTTTCCAATGAGGACTCATGTGATACTTTGTCTACATGTCTCCTTAACCTTTTTGCAGTTCTGTATGTACATTTTCCTTATTGAACCCCCTCATATGCAGTTTCAAGTCTCACATATTGTAACTAGAGAGTCACTTCTTCATATACGTTTCTTATCTTATTCAGTATTTCAGTCAGCATTACCTGTACGCCTTGGCAACCCATTGAATTGTCTGTTAGTCTCAAATGGAAATGTTTATCAGCCATTCATTATTCACTACGAAAACATTTTGATCTTGCTCCCCTTTATAATGTCTATTCTTCGAGTAATTTGTCAATCACTGCATTGCATGCATACTGTATTTCCACCAGTTGGTGAACCTCAACTGATTATCATATGTACCCCACTTCTCGAATACATGAATATTTATTATAATGGTTGGTGATAATCATGTACATTCCTTGCACGAAAGTGCTCCCTTTGTTCAGACATCTGCCAACAACTTGCCTACCAATTCCTCGTTAAACAGTGAAGGTGATCATGATATGCAAATGGATGAAGTCAACTTTAATACACCTGAACTCTGTTTTGATTTTGATTCAAATAATGTCCAGGAAGAAATCATATCCTCTGACTATCTTTCACAGAATAAATTTATTTCTGATATGACTACAAGCCGCAAAAATGACCTTCTTTTACTACATTATAATATAAGAAGCCTCAACAAGAATTTTGACCAATTCAGTTTATTCATGGATCAGCTCAAACCAGAACGTTCGGTAATTGGTATTTCAGAAACATGGCTCAAAGATACCCCGTCCTCTTTCTTTTCAATTGATGGCTTTACTTTTATTACAAATAACAGAACTGAAAAAAGGGGCGGTGGAGTGGGGCTGTATGTTTCAAACGAATTTAATTATGGAGTGAAAGAAGAATTAAATATAATTTCTAACACAATAGAGAGTATTTTTGTAGAAATTGAATTTACTGGAAAGAAGAACATAATCATTGGTGAAGTCTATAAACCACCAAATTCCAATCACAAAGAATTTTTGGAAACTCTTCAAATGCTATTATCTTCATCTTTGCTAAATCAAAAGATATGTATTGTTATGGGAGATTTTAATCTCAATCTATTGCAATGTGATGTTAACCTTAATTGCCAAGATTTTCTTAACTTGATGTTATCTAAATCTTTTGTTCCAGCTATAACTAAGCCAACTAGGATTACAGATACAACAGCTACATTAATTGACAATATTTTCGTGAGTGGAACTCCCATTCTGAAGTCTGGCATTATCGTTAGTGATATATCCGACCATTTTCCGATTTTTTCCCAAATATCAAATACCAATTGTGACCGCTACTCGAAAACAAACAGATATGAAGGCACCCGAGATTTATCCGAAACTAACATCAATAGACTCAAGGATGCACTAGAACTAGCGGACTGGTCCGAAATATATCATAGTGATGATGTAAACTATTCGTTTGATAAATTTATGGAAATACTAATGCATTACTATAACTCTGTTATTCCAATTCGCCAGCATACTCGTACAAATTATAAAAAGTGTCCTAAACTTCCGTGGATAACAAAATCTCTCCTGAAATGTATTAATAGGAAAAATAATCTGTTCTATAAATATAAAAGCAACCCAACTGTCCAGACCAAATCCAAATATTCTCGCTATCGTAATATTCTAACAACCTCATTGCGACTAGCCAAGAAGAATTATTTTACGAGGCAATTTAATTTACAAAGAGATGATATCAAATGTACTTGGAGGGTAATTAATAACGTTTTGAAAACAAAAAATAAATCAACCCCAATTACTAAGATCATCGTAAATGGAACAGTAACCCTTGATCCTCTTGCAATAGCAGAGGAATTTAACAATTATTTTGTAAATATTGGCCCGAATCTTGCCCAAAATATTCCTGTACCAGACTTAGACTTTCGATACTTCTTAAAAATGCAAAATCCCCATTCCTTATTCTTCACCCCAATCCTAGAACATGAGGTCATAGATATAGTAAATAACTTAAAAATAAAAAAAAGCGCAGGATTTGACGGTATCACAAACCACATTTTAAAAGAAATAATTGGAGAAATTGTATCACCTTTAACACATAATTTGAATTTATCTATAACAAAAGGTATCGTTCCGCAAATGATGAAAATTGCCAAGGTCGTACCAGTCTTTAAGAAAGGAAACACACAAGATCTTGGTAATTATCGCCCTATATCCCTTTTGACGTCCCTCTCTAAAATACTTGAAAAACTCATTTATTCACGAACAATGAAATTTCTTATTGATTTCAATATTCTCTCTGATAATCAGTTTGGCTTTAGACAGAAACATTCCACAACACATGCAATACTTATGTTTTTAGATAAAGTAGCTCATGCCATTGACAACATGTCACATACTGTCGGAATTTTCCTGGACTTCTCCAAGGCCTTCGACACTATCAATCATAATATTTTAATGCAGAAATTATCCCATTATGGGATTCGAGGGAAGGCCTTGGAGTGGTTCAGGAATTATCTCACTGACAGAAAACAATTCGTTAGTATAAATGGTCAAGATTCTTACCAACGATCAATATCTTGCGGTGTTCCTCAAGGTTCCTTATTAGGTCCCTTGTTATTTATTATATATATAAATGACTTCCAAAATTCGTCTGAAATTCTGTCATTTATTCTCTTCGCTGACGACTCTAATATTTTCTTTTCACATCGTAACCCCCAAATGCTCCTTCAAATTGTAAATGATGAACTGAAACTGGTCCAAGCTTGGATAAATGCTAATAAACTATCTTTGAATGTTAAAAAAACTCATTATATGTTATACAGTAATTCTATGAAATCCCTACCAGGGAACATATTAATTGACAATACAAATCTAAGCCAAGTGGATTCCACAAAATTTCTTGGTATCTACATTGACAGTGATTTATCATGGAAGGTACACATCAATTACTTATGTAAATTATTGTCCAGAAATACAGGCATCTTAAATAAACTCAAACACGAGTTCCCTCCCAAAATTTTGTTATCTTTGTATACCACTCTAATTTTACCATATCTCAATTACGGAATTCTTGCCTGGGGGAATGGGACCAAAATTCAACTTGACAAGATACTCATCATTCAAAAACGGGCCGTAAGAAATATTAATAACGCTGGATTTCTCTCTCATACTAGCCAATTGTTTTTTAAGAATAAACTCTTACGAATCTCAGACATTTATGTGTACAACTTAGGGATATTCATGTATCAGTTATATATAAATGAATTACCAGCAATCGTTTCTGCACTTTTCGTAAAAAACAACGCTATCCACCCATACCCCACACGCCAAAGTAACTCTTTCCATTTGCCACGAACTCGTACAATATTTGCAAAGAAAACCGTTACATTTTCAGGTCCAAAGTATTGGAATGAACTCCCAAGTGAAATTACTGAAGCCACCTCATTGTTTATATTTAAACGGAAACTAAAACTTCTTCTTCTAAATGGTTATGCCATACAGGCAGAAGCCGACATGTAGTGCTGTCAAAACAATCTTTTCAATAGGCCATTTTTATTTTCGTATACCACACCTATGCAGTTTATTATTCTCCGAGTGGCAGGGGACGGGCCAATTCACTCGTCTGCAGCGAGCTGTTGCGCCTCAGTAGCCATTGTTCTGACTTCTGGGGTGCAATATAGCTCGTTGCGGGCGGGTGTGGTGGCCCGTCGCTGGGTGCTGGGAGATGTTTTTTTTATCTTTCTTCTTCTTCTTCTTCTGCATATTGATAAAATGTTCTATTCATTTATGCCGAAATGCTGACATCATAATCCTGTCACGTTGGTTTATACGTGATTACTGTATTATATGTCTTTTCTTATGTAGTGCGTTGCGTTAAGCCGTCGGTAAAAATTGAGAATAAAAAATCATGTCAGCACTTCGGAATATATGCTTCAGAAATTGCCACGGCGTACAGGAAATGTTTATTTACCCTAAAAATGTGAATTATTATATCATTGCTGTAATGAAAGTGACAAAGCCATCCAATACTATTTCTTCGATTTTGATTACTGTAACACAATAATTTAATTTATATTCATTTATATACTCATATTGCTGTATCATGCATTGCTCGTTCTTACTATTTTCAAAGACTATTTCAAATATTATTACTCTTTGGAGCCTATAACTCACAAGCGTAGCTTCCTCCTTAGGCTCCTCAATATTTCATTATTATTATTATAGCCCAGTCTGCTCAATTAATATTGCATGCAAACGCATAGATATGAGGTACTCATCTTCTTTTATTTTCTCTGACAATATATCTCTTGTTTGTTCGTATCATTTATCTCGTTTGTACCAATAATTGTTTGTACCCATTTACATGTATACTGTAAAAAAACACATTATAAATGTGAAATATGAAACAATAAACTGAAAACTGAAACTGAAATGTAGAAAGCATCGTACCTCCTTGAAAAGATGAGTAGAGAGAAAGATGACGATAGATAAGAGGGGGGGGGCAGACAGACAGACAGACGCACGAATTTTGAAAGGGAGGGGGTGGAACAAGGAATGATCCCGTATGGCCTTTTTGCTCCAAGAGATAATTGAGAGAAAGGGGGCACAGAGAGAGAAAGTGGGAGAGAGAGAAAGGGAGGGGGGAGAGAGAGAGAGAGAGAGAGAGAGAGAGAGAGAGAGAGTGTGTGTATGTGCGCCCATTTAAAGCGATGACATAGGCATGAACTTTACATTCGGACCGATGACACACAGCGAACCGATGACGTCATCGGTTGGCAGACCTGCGCAGTTAGACCCAAATTACATGCTTTTGCATATAGGGGTAGGTCATCAGTTAGTGTTACGCGAACAAGTCGTCGGTTGTATAGAAAAATTTCAGACGGGTCATCGGTTATGCGGTTGAATTCTACACACACAGGTCATCGGTTATGCGGTCAAATTCTAGGTTGTAAAAGATGTCATCGGTTATTATGCGCGCTCAGGTATGTGCGTGTGTGTGTGTGTGTGCGTGCGTGTGTGTGTGTGTGTGTGTGTGAGTGTGTGTGAGAGAGAGAGAGAGAGAGACAGATGGATGGAGGGGGGCAGACAGACAGACAGTGACAGACGAGCTATGGAAACGATTGGAGGGACGAAACAAGAAATGATCCTGTATGACCTTGTTGCTCTAAGTAGTCGCAGATTATATTGGGATCTATACTTACATTAATCCTATATAGATTTTTTTTAAGGCATAGGCGAGGGATGTGTATCGAAAGACAAAAGAGAGGTAGACAGAGAGAGATGGGGTAAAGGGAAGGAGGGGGAGAGAGAGAGAGAGAGAGAGAGGGAGATAGAGAAAGAGGGGGTGGATGATAAATGAGAGAGTGCGAGAGACGTACAGACAGACGAGTTTTGTGTAGGGGGCGAAAAATGAAATGATCTGTAATTTTCTGTATGCCATTCCTGCAGGAAATAGGCCCGAAATATAGGCGGGGGTATATAAGTCTCCCCTTCAAGTTAGCCCTCAGCCATATCAATATTATCTTGATATTGTAAAAGGTAATATAGTTTAACTGGACATCTCCAGATATAAGCTTGGACATGTATAAGTGTGTTGATATAATACTTGACTTTAGGATAAAGTTTTGTAGCAGCTGTACGTCTTGCTTTTTTCAACTAGGTAATGTGTAATCAACGAATTCCGACGAAAAATATATGCACATATATTTTAGGGGGCTTACAAAAATGGTAAATGGGTTTTTTAGTTGCTTACCTTAACCCTTTCAGGACAGGAATTATTTAAGGGCTAAATTGATCACATTTTGTTCTTCAAATTGGCAACAATAATATTTTTTTCTTTTAGTGCTACATGGTTCTAATAAGGTGTAATGTTTTTGAAAACAATATATATGGTTAGGAAATTGTCGAAAAGTTGAAAAAATTGCCAATGTTGATAAAACACAACGATTTTGAACCTCTCAATATGTTGCCAATTTAAGGATCTCAAAGCTTATTCTCGTTTTTAAAATTCCTGGCATCAAACGCAGTATACGGTCATGCAACAAAAATGGACATAGTGTGTGCATAAAATTTTGCTCTTTCTACTCATGAATCTGGTATATTTTTTAGAGCTCTGAATGAAAAGTTATTGAGCCAAACCACAAAATGTGGTCATTTGTCTCGAAAGGGTTAAAATGAAATTCGCAAGCTATCTATAACTATATCCACTACGTCCACACGATATTATGACAGGCGTTCTGTTCACAAAATAAAATGATATCCCGTTAATTTGTTCTTAAATCATGTAGAAAATGAAGAATATAACTGATACTGATAACTATATATACCGCGATTACATGACTAAACTATCCCTGACTGTGTCTAATCGTGCAATACTTATTCTAGCCAAGGTCCATCATCATACACAAGAATTAAAGTGCGAATGGAATGTTTGTAAACATAAGAAAACACTGTAAAAAAAGAAGGGGAAAAAAGAAGGATAGGCTTAAATCCATTGCGTAATTGCGGAATATCTCGAAACTTAAAGGGATTCGGTAACTTTGTGGAAGCTTGATTTAATAAATTGTTGAATTTTGATATCTATCTTGTATAATGATCAGAAGGACAAATAAATATCCCGGCATAGAAAGGTTTTCAAATATATAATGCTATTATTAAGATATCTATGACTGAATATTCACATTTACGAAAGCGTATATGGCCATACGCTTTAGTCTAACACTGAGTCTATGGGGGAAATGAGTCTGGCACTTGCACATGTTTACTTAAATTTGTGAAGCACATGATGATTTTGAAGTGTCCCCCCCCCCCCCCCCCCCCTGGGCTTCATTTTTACACCATATTACATACACTGATATCATGTAAGGCCAGGCAGCTCAGATTTTATCAAGCCTCTACATTTAAATAAATGTGCAATTTAACAAAATCTCAGAGTAAAGGCTAGGTGATTTCTTTTCATTTTGAAGTATTTTGGGTAAATGACGAGGGATGCAAAGGGAACTAAAAACGTCATTAAGATGTAAGGTTTCGTCAAGGCTATATAGTTCTGGGCTATTCGTCGAGTAATACTACTTGATATAATTTTCGTTCTCAAGAAGTTGAAAGGAATTAAGATAGTCCTAACAATAGAAGGTGCTCATCACCTAGATTATCCGCTAAATAACGGATTACGCAGAGGGGATTTAGAAAAAAAAAACGGTTACGTGGAGCACTGGCGAATTTAAAGGGGCGCAAGCGGCCCGTGCTCCAACTTTTTAGAACCCAATCAGGCATTCCTAGAGTACATCAAAATCGATTTTTTTTTTTCTTTTACCTGCCAGATATTTGTTTGAATTGTGCCCCCCCCCCCCCATTGACACAATTTAGCATTTTTGAAAGTACACAAAAATCAAGTGATGTTGCTCTTATCGCATCCTCCCCAAAGCAGCGGCCTTGTAAATTCGCATTTCATTTTCAGGATAAGACTGGTGCCCTCCCCCTTTGGTGCCCCTCCCCCCTATGATGCTAATGCCTCCTCAATAGCTGAACTCACGCTAAGCCACTAGGCGGATTTAGAGGGCACTTTGGACTCTCTTCCGAAATTTAGAAGAGACAAAGACAGATAAATGGTGGAAAAGGGGAAATAATAAGAAGTTTGTCTTTTGTGCCTGTGATGGTGAATTGTGAAATAATTGTGAAGTTTCAAGTATCAATAGTGAATTTAGAGTATGGGTGTGAAATTGCCATTGTCATAGGCGTGCAAGGCGAGGAGGGGGGGGGGGGGAGGGGTTGGGGCTGCAGCCCCGAGGATTTGTAAGGTTCCGATATTTTGTTATATTTATTAGGAGGAGGAGAAGGAGGAGTAGATGACTTGGGTTTATAAAGTGTAATAGGCCTATTAGATGGAAAAAAAACGTTTGACGCTTTTGATCGTTAATAACTCAGAAATTATAACTCGTACTAGAGAGTGAGGTTTGCACCTTGTAAAGTTGAAGGATGTCATATGAGTAAGTTCTACGATATTTCTTCACATAATTATTTCAAAATAGTTTTGGTTAATTTTTCATATTTTGACAAATTAAATCTGTGTGCATTGCTAAATAATTATGGACACTACCATTATCAGCAGAGGCAGAACCGGGGGTCAGAGGGCTGATCCCCCCTCCCCCCCCCCCCCCCCGCTTTTTCCCGAACCAAGAAAAGTGCCCCTGAACAAGGCCTGAAGCGAGAAACAAAAAATGCCTTTTTCAAGTGAAGAAATCAGCCTCTCAGCAATGTTGCAACCTCAGTCTGATACCACTCACAAAATCATGTGCGAGGTTAAACTATGTTATGTGGTCTTATAAGCATGTGGTCTGTAAAGCAAGAACTTTACTTCTGAGTGTTATACAACCAAAAGTGTCAATTTTTTTATTTTTTATTTACACCTAGTATAGAATAATTTATAGCTTAATTTTTGCATTGCTTCATATAAGATAATAGATGCTTTATCAATGAAAGAACTGCAAGAGTGATTTTGGGACTCGTTTTGATTGTAGATGGCATTTTATCTGATCTGGGGCAGGACTCACTCCGGAATCTCAGCATGGTACAGCGAACCCCTTGAGGCGAGGTCGACCGCGAGGTCCTTGTCGGCTTCACTACAGCACAATGGAGTTCGTCGTGGAGCTCATAGAGAGAGAGACAAAACTTCACGTGGAGATGTATAAATTTGAAGGAATAGACCGGTGGTGTCACTTCGTATTCAAAGGTGTAACACATGATCTGTAGTGGAGTCGAAAATGCCCCCCCCCCCCCTCTATTTTGTATACTTTCAAAAACATTTTTCACAAAAACATAATAGTCTGGGAGCCTGTCCCAAAGTAGTCACCCCATTATACATATGAGATTTGACCCCTTGAAGTTACTTAGACTATCCATGTCATTCACAAAAAGCTTGTCAGCTCAAACGAAGCCGCAGGGTTTGACCCCCAGAGCCCCCCCCCCCCAAGGGCCCCAAAGTCGGGTCGATTTCAACCCATCTAACATATGCGGCAAACTTTGTCACATTGAAGGTGTATGACTATACATTACCCAAACACCAAAACTGACAAAATTTTCCGTCGGGATGGGTTGTCAGCACTGATCTCTACAGAAAAAATCTCTATTATGCCTTGCCAAACAGGCGCAGATGGACAATGGGTGTGTCTACATAATCCTGACAATATCAATCGACTACTTTGGAGAAAGCAATATGATTTTCACAGTTTTGATAAATTACTATTGAAATTATTTGACACCAAATTGCACCCCCCCCCAAAAAAAAAAAGTTACAATACTCAAGATTGTACTCTGTAAATTTTACCTGAATTGAATGAGACACTTTGGAGTTATTACGGTTGTAATGCCAAAAAATGGGTTTTCTCTACATCCAAAGCATTTTGGGCAGCAAAGCTTGGTTTAGGGGCACTTTGGTGTTTTTTTCAGGGGTGTGTTACACCCCCTTCCCAATGGAAAATTTTGTCAGTTTTTATTTATTTTTGTAATGTACACCCATACCTTTTCCCTCTGAAAAAAATTGGTCCATGGGCCTTAAGGGGAAAAATTTGCCCCAATATTTAGGGGCGGTCTGACAACCCATCCGGACGGGAAATTGTGTCAGTTTTGGTGTTTTGGTAATGTATAGTCATACACTTTCTTTCTGACAAAGTTTGGCGCATATGTTAGATGGGATGAAATCGACCGACTTTGGGGCCCTTTTGGGGGCTCTGGAGCTGACAAGCTTTTTATGAATGACATGGATGGTCTATGTAACTTTAAGGGGTCAAATCTCATATGTAAAATGGAGTGACTATTTCGGGACAGGCTCCTGGCCTATAACTTTTTGCGTAAAAATAGATTAAAAATGGCCTCGAAATATTTTTTTAGCTTATCAAGTACACATTGTTTGCATGGATATACTACTTGTACAAAAAAAAAAAAAAAAAAAAAAACTCAAAACATTTGACACTTTTGATCGTTGATAACTTAAAAGTTAAAACTCGTATCAGACTGACGTTTTTCAAAACTTGATGTAAAATTGAAGGATATCAAATTTATTTGGAATAAGCTTTGTGAATTTTCCTTCATTAATATTCTTAAAATAATGCTCTGAATATTTAATTAAATTTTCACTTTCTGAAAATTGAGACCACAAAATCTGTGTGTGTCAGTAATCAATTCAGAACGCACAATTGCCATTGTGCATCACACCTGTCATTTCTGTCAACCTTTTGGTATCCAGTGTTATTAATGATTTATGACTCTGGTTCAAAAGGGGTGCTCTGGAATTTCAGCTGTAAAGCACAATGGCAAATGTTGTGCGCTGAATTAATTACTGATACACACAGATTTGTGGCCTTGATTTTTCAAAAAGTGAACATCTATTTAAATATTCAGAGCATTGTTTTAAGAATAGCATTCGCGAAAATCCCCGAAATCACCCCTTTTTACGCGAAATATCTATCATGAGTACACGAAGTAAATATGAAGTGACACAGTCGGGGGGAACAGAAACTTTCGAAACAATGACTACCTTGTATTATGGAAAGCATGTTTTACAGACTGAACACATCAATGATTTCGAGCAATATTCTGGTTTTTGAAGAAGGGGCCGATCCAAGATTTTGTAAAAGAGGGGCACCATATTCTGAAAATTTCTGACAAGATTTTTCTAAGTTGATTTACTAAGAAATTCTTTAACAAAAAATAAAGATGAAAGTCTTCAGATTTTAAGGGGTGAAATTTTACTAAGAAATTCGGCTGACCAGAAAAACGGGGCATCACCTGAAAAGGGGAGGTACACTTTTGGAGCTGTGGGCATAGGGTATGTCACTTTGGATTTCAAAATGGAGGGGGGGGGGGCTGGGGCCGCATGTGCCTCCCTTCTAAATCCGCCCGTGATTGTACAGTTAGTATTCACGCGGTTCAAGCATGAGATGTCATTTTCTTGAAGTGTTTATTCTTTCTTTTTTTTTAATAATCATCTTTTCTAGATATTTTCATTTACTAGTATATTTTAAATTACTTATCTGAATTTGTCAGAAATGTTTCGACTTGTGTCCCCTTTTACAAAATCCTGGATCCGCCCCGACTTCCTCTTTATGCTTCAGATTGATTTTCAGGGGCATCGCTAAAATTTTCAAAGAAGTAACAAAAAAGGGGGAGAGGTATCGGATTGGAATATCTACCGACAAGGATAAATACGTTCATTTCGTCTCTTCCTTTTTTTTCTGTCCCCCCCCCCCCCTCTCTCTCTCTCCCCCCCCCCCCCCCCCCCCCCCCCCTCCTCTCTCCTCCCCCCCCCCCCCCCCCTCTCTCTCTCTCCCCCCCCCCCTCTCTCTCCTCCCCCCCCTCTCTCTCTCTCCTCCCTCTCTCTCTCCTCCCTCTCTCTCTCTCTCTCCCCCCCTCTCTCTCTCTCTCTCCTCCCCCCTCTCTCTCTCTCCTCACTCTCTCTCTCTCCTCCCTCTCTCTCTCTCTCTCTCTCTCTCTTTCACCGCTCGCATTTCAACCATTGAGTAATGCCGATACCCCTTCCCAGAGGGGTCCGCTCGCTATTCGTAAGAATCGCTATTCATAGAAAGCCGCTATTCATTTAACACGCGTTATGAATAGCGGTCCTTATGAGCAGTTATGAATAGTGGTCCTCATGAATGGATGTCCTTATGAATAGTGACGTAATTTGTCGATGGTTTGCTCGCTATTCAGAAGGACCGCTATTCGTACAAAACCGCTATTCATTTAGTCACGCGTTATGGATAGCGGTCCTTATGAATAGCGGTCCTTATAACTAGCGAGGTTACCCCTTCCCAGATGCCCTCGACGCCACCACGCTACATCTTTGTATTCAAAGGCAATATTTAACGCCGTTTGGGTCTTTCATAAAATACAATCTAGAAAAAAAGCATTGTGGCGGGTAATTGTGTTTTATATTTATGTTAAAGGGGAATTAACCTCAAAATATAAATGTGCTTATATTCAAAGATGTCATTTATTCCTTCTTGTTGTCCTACGAAGTTTTGCACTAAAATATACGAGATGGGTATAAATCAAGATTTTCTCAGCAAAATTTATCGTCTACTAGCGATACCTGGGGGCTGCCATTTTCTTGATGTGTATATAAAGATATTTTTAATCCGATTGCAAAATTGTCTTTCTTCCTGATACAAAATCCCATTTGAGATTAAAAATATTTAACAGATATATAAATATATTCTAAAAACGAAAATGTGTTTTATGTTTCTTTGAAAATTACTATTTTACTAAATAAAAATCTATTTTCTTGATACTATGACGACGGAGAAAATTAATTCAAATTTATGGATGATAGCTTTCCCGAGCGTCAATAGTGACAAACGATGCATTCACCTGCTTTGAGATAATGGACTTCAATAGTCAGAATGTGCGTTGTATAAATCATGTTCTGCTCTGCCAGGCAAGCCCAAGAAATCGATTTCTATTTAGCAAAACCAGAGAATTTAAAAAGAAATCTATAAATTTCAAATTTTAGAATATATGTATACACCTGTTATGTATTTTCCATCATATATGGGAATTTTTGTAATGAAGAGAAGCAATTTAGCTCTATCTTCCTGACCGGAACGGTTTCCAATGGTTCATGTACAACTCCATATCATCAAGAAAATGGCAGCCGCCATGTAAAGTGTAAGCAGATGATACCGTGTGCTAGAATGTCTTGATTTAAACCCTTTTCTGATATTTTATTTCTAAAGTGATACAGGCCAATGATTAAGAATATATATTACACCTTTGAACATAAGTACATTTATATTCTTGGGTTAATACCACTGTCACTACAGGGCCTAGAGGGGTATATGTGCGGGGATGATACGAGAGCAACTTTTACCTTCATGATATTTTTTAAAAACAATTATTCTGTACATAAGAAGAAGAAAAAATCCTCTCGGGAGAGAATGAAATGGTTTCCAAGGTGACAAAATTAAGCTTTAGTTCAATTTTGGTAGGAGCTTCTTGCTGTTCCATTTCGTTGTTATCAGGAAGTAAATTTTTTTTTATATGAGGGCAAGTCGAAGCTATTTTGTCCCAAAGGTTACCCCACATATCTTAGAGCTTAGTGTATGGGACCGTTGTATTAACATAAAAGCCCTACTATTGCTTGGATCCGACCAAATATGAAGTGAAATGACACAATTGTCAATTCTTGTTCGTAATTCCAAAATACTTGGTAATATATGGGACCAAATATTTTTGACTTGCCCATCAAGTAAGCCCTTTTTTTTTTTATCAAACATGGTCAAAATCTTGAAAGTCGCAAAATGTTAATGTTGTAAGATATATCTTAATTTCTCTTGTCGTGGCTACCATATATAAATATATATATATATATTGTAAGAAATGTTCCTCGAACACAACGCTGGTGGTCACTCATAGTTGTTTTAGTGGAAGGTATAATGAAAGAAATGTAAATGTCAGCCATCATTTTGTGTTTTTATACAGTCCTGATGAAGATCATTGATCGAAAGCTTGACAAATAAAGGACAATAAAAGCTACGACCGTCTCATAGTGACATTTCTTTCATTATAATATATATATATATATATATATATATATATATATATATATATATGCCGATGTACCCGAAAACGCTCTGACTTTGTGATCTGGGTCCCGTTTCATAAATCTTGTTATTAATAACAACTGTTGCAAATGTATGCCAAATTTGTTCTTAGCCAGTCAAATTCAATGATTTCAGTAGCTTATGACAACTATCGTAACTTGTCATTGATAACAAGTTTTATGAAACGGGACCCTGTAATACAACATTCTGTGACAAGTTAAAGAAAGAAAGAAAATAAAAGGTCATCACACTTTTTTGTCTGCCTTTTTACTAAAAAAAAAAAAAAAAAAAAAAAAAAAATCTGAAAATGTGTACTTTAATACGACACGCATGTTCAGTTTTGAGTGATTTATGATTTTTTTATTTTTTTTTTGCATAATAAAAGACAAAAAAATCTTGAGGGATATTTGATATTGTGTTCCCCTTCCAGATCATGATGGGGGGGGGGGGGGGCGTTCCCTCCCCCCCCTCCCAGCCCCCGGTATTTCCGCTCATGATTTGAATACCAATCTCTCTTTTATTCTTTTCCATTTTTATTATTCGTTGTAATAGAAATTGATGTGAGATGATAAAAACTTGAACGTAAATAGTGGTTTGATTCACTGTTAAAGCAGTTGAATGGCATCGAATACTAGTATCTCTATGTACAAATAATCACCATGCTGATAGGGGGCACCCAGCCTGTAATGCATAATATACTCGACCAAAAAGTTCCCCTCACACTTTTCAATATAACTCGAGAAACATTTGATGAAATTCTGTTTATTTACAGAGTAAAGTTCGAAGGTACGAAGTAACATTTTGATAGGTTATTTATGAAAATTACGTTTTTATAGCAGCCGGTACTAGAGAAAAAAAGCTGCAATTTGCGTGCCACAATACAATGCAGTAGTGTTATACTATTTTAAATTCTATTCATCTTTTATTTTGTTCATTTGTACTTTTTGTAGGTGCATAATTTTCCATTCGAATTCTCATAACTGCATCAAAACTAACGATTTTCCAATGCAGTTTCAAGAATTTGAATTGAAAAAGAGTGTACACATGTACCCACTTCAAGGCATTGTGAAACGCAAACTGCAACTTTTTTTTCTAGTACAGACTGCAATAAAAGCATCATTTCATTATGAAACACTCAATTTTTCCACAAGTAAACAATCATACATGTTGGCAAGAAAATTCTACACACTTTGCTTTTTGAAAAAAACACAAATTATTATATAAAGTACAGAGTTATATTGAAAAGTGTCAGGCTTTTTTGGTCGAGTATAATATGCAAATCTAATTCTGGCCGTGGTAACACATATTATGTTCATCTTTTACTTTGAGGTAAAAGCTATCTCTTAAATCTTTGTCTGATAATCAATGAAACTGTATGATCTTGAAAATCACTTTTAAAATACTTTGATGCATATATGAAAATGTATACGTTAATTTCAGTTGCCATCACAACCGTTATTCAACAAAATACCTTTTCCGTCTCTGCCTCTGTATACAATATCCATGTACAGCACATTGCGTGTTGCAGAGAGAGGGGGAGAGTGAGAGAGAGAAAGAGAGAGGGAGAAAGATAAATAGAGAGAGAGAGAGAGAAAGAGAGATGGAGAGAGAAGTGGGGAAACTTTTTAGTATGTTTAGATATGGACTAGAGTTTTCCCTCAGGGCCACGGGCCAAAATCTATTTGAGAAATATGCATTTCTTCCCACAATGACTTGCATGTCTTCTACAATAATTACGTAGAAGAGCAAACCATCTCTAAAACTTTAAAATATGGGACAAAAAGTAATGACAGAAACTTTGCAAAATTGCAGCAAAAAAAACAACGAACTTTCATGGAATCGAACCTGGGACTCTGCGGTCAGAAACGTGATATTACAACAAGTTACTATCCAGAAGCTTCTGTAGACAGTAGTCCCAAATAGCTTTTAACCCCACTAAGGTTCGATATCAGGGGTAGCTCCAGGATTTTGTACAATGGGGAGGGGCGGGGTCCCATTCATAAAAATATCTGACAAGCAAAGAAGGAGGGCTCCAGACCCCTGTGCCCTCCCTGGATCCGCCCTTGGGTATCAGGGCGGATCCAGGATTTCACAAAAAGGGGGCTCCAATTTACAACAAACACAAAAGGGGGGGCGAACCCCCGTGACCCCCTCACACCCCCGTTCCGCAAAACTGCAAAAACTTTTGCAAGTATCGAACCTGGGACACCACGGTCAGAAACTTAACACTAGAGCAAGTTACTATCTGGGCCCTCCTGTACACAGCAGGGCCCAGATAGCCCTTAACCCCAACTTTGCAGGCCTCCAAAAAGCCATAAAATTTTAGGCGTTAAGCAAGTTTAGATCGGCGGTAGAGCATTTGCCTCATGTACCCGAGGTCCAAGGTTCGATATCACCTCTTCCCTCAATTTTTTGCACTCATTTTTGCAAAATTGCAAAACTTTCAAGGAGTCGAACCTGGGACACCACGGTCAGAAACTTAACACTAGAGCAAGTTACTATCTGGGCCCTCCTGTACACAGCAGGGCCCAGATAGCCCTTAACACTAACTTTGCAGGCCTCCAAAAAGCCATAAAATTTTAGGCGTTAAGCATGTTTAGATCGGCGGTAGAGCATTTACCTCGTGTACCCGAGGTCCAAGGTTCGATATCACCTCTTCCCTCAATTTTTTGCACTCATTTTTGCAAAATTGCAAAACTTTCAAGGAGTCGAACCTGGGACACCACGGTCAGAAACTTAACACTAGAGCAAGTTACTATCTGGGCCCTCCTGTACACAGCAGGGCCCAGATAGCCCTTAACCCCAACTTTGCTGGCTGTCAAAAAGCCAAAAAATTTTAGGCGTTGAGCATGTTTAGATCAGCGGTAGAGCATTTGCCTCGTGTACCCGAGGTCCAAGGTTCGATATCAACTCTTCCCTTCATTTTTTTTTTGTTTTTGTTTTGTTTTGTTGGGGTTTTTTTTGCAAAATACTTTACTATATAATTAAGGTTGGGCATCCACTGCAGTCAGAAACTTAACTTAATTATTATTATTATATTCTAATTATTCAAAATAGAAAGGCCTACCCACAAATCAAGAATAAAAGCGACCAAATTGAAAGTCCAAGCAAATAAAGGGTAGCTTCAAATAAGTCTTTAAAGAAATAAAAGCTGCAACTTCCTTTACCTCTTTTTATTTTTTGAGTATTTCCAGACGACCAGGATTATTTAGGGTGGCCAAGGGGCACGGGGCAAAGCCAAATCTGACATACCTTAAATACACCCCAAAACAAAACGAATATGCCTCTAGTTGTGTCAGAGATTTTTCATATTTGTGCACCCTCCCCCCCCCCCCCCAATAAAGAATAAATAAACAAATACATAAAATAAATGATAATAATAATAATATAATAAACCATCCTGGATCAACCGTTTGATTGATTAGTAACACAAAATACATATATTTACATCCCCTGTCCTGATTATGCCTCTTGTAAAGAGAAGTAGATGTTTTCCCTTGTCTTCTTCCATCTTTCCTCGTGTTCATTATAAGCATTTCAGTGTATTCAAATACAAACAGGGGATACCGTCTTCCATTCCATACAATATCAGTGTTGGATGTAAGATCATTGTCCGAAGCAGGGGAGGGGGCACAGGTCTAAAACATAGCTGATAAAAAGTTACACTCCCCCCCCCCCCCCCCCCCCCCAAGGGTGGCATTAGTCTTATAGAATCCTCTCACAAGCAAAAATAAAAGGGAGGGGGCACAGGTCTAAAACACAGCTGATAAAAAGTTACACTCCCCCCTCCCCCCCCCCAAGGGTGGCATTAGTCTTATAGAATCCTCTCACAAGCAAAAATAAAAAAAAGACCCCGTCATTCTTATAGTTGGTTTTGCCAAGGGCATGTGCACCTATGTCCTCCCCCCCCCCCCCCTCATGATATTACAGCTTTGAAAAGGCCTGAACAGAGATGTGACATGGCCTGAAAGTCAGAAAAAAAAAATCTGTCAAATGGTTTCTCTGATTTACATGTATTTGATAATTTTCTACAGGACTGCCCTTTATGAGAACTAGGGGCATTTTTGCAGGGGTGGCCTTTTTTTTGGGGGGGGGGGTATATGAAAGTCTAAAATTTTGTACTTCTCTATTTTGGGGTTAGTATTTACCATAATAATTACAATTTTGTCTTCTGTTTTTTACACCCATTAATAAAAAAAAAAAAGTTTCTTACAGGTTCGCACAAGGCACATACTCATTTAAATCAACAGGAATTAACCTTTTCAGTACTAAGACCAAGATAAACGGGGGCTGGAATCTAAGGAAAATGAGCATTATACCAAAATCAAATCATACCCAATTGATTAATCAGGCAATTTGGAAACAGAAGGGCACTTGCCCTCCAAACTCTATCAACATGTTTCTATTTTTAGTCTTTTCAACAAACCACCAGAATAAATACATGTAATGTGACTGTAAATGGATGTACAAACCTATAATGTTACTAGAACTGAATAAACTGGACTTCAGCTTTGTCATGAAATAAGAGTTTGATGACTTAATTGACAGACACTTAACACAGGACACCCCTTTCATACCCGAATTCAAAGAGTGTGATGACTTCATGGATACACATAACATGGTACCCCTTTCACACCAAACACTCGTACATCATCACACTCACATGGTTAAAAGTTGTTTTTCTGAAGGTTCATTAATACGATTTATAATTCTGCAAATGAAAAAAAAGTTTGTAAATTCCAAATATGAAATGGGGTTCGCAAATCTGAAGGTTCACGACTTTGGAAAGTACAAACCTTCGGAATAATGAACCTTCAGAGTAATGCACAAAAAATATTCAGAACTAAGAACCCTTTATCATTTTCAGAATTGTGATATGAATTATGGTCTGGGAAATTTGTAATTATGAACCTTCAGATTGGATCCCCCAACCCCTTCACACACACTCTCTCTCTCTCTCTTACACATGCCAACTTCAAACAACGAAATGGAGAGAACTCGTCTCAAAACCATGCAAACCAGATAATGAACGGGGACAAAAAAAATAGACATGCAAATGTCCATTGAAGTACACATTAGCACTATCTCTCTAGTCCATCAGCCTCTTGTATAAAACAAGTGTTTTTAATTTACCATGAAAATCACACGTTAATATATCCAATCTCTTCAATCTTTTTTTTTTAAGCTTTTCTCACTTTCATAATTTTTTTTTTTACAACACACTTGAAAAATATCCCTGGTTATTTCAGGCAACTAAGTTGTCATTGTCGCGTCACCGAGCGAAACGAGCCTCTTTTTAATAATCGATGGATCGGTTGATCTATCGGTTGAGGACTACAATCCAAGATATGTTTGATCCCCTGGGATTAAGCTTAACTTAATCCCAAGGTATTATCTCAAGGTTATTCATCTCTTCTTTCAGTTTCATAATATTACACTGTTGACTAAGATTGTGGGAGAACTAATGATGTATTAAGGCCTGGTATTAAATACCCCAAAAAAGGAGGGAAAAAAATGTTTTCATAATAATGTCTGTACAATGATTGTTTCATGAAAAAATAAAATGTCCAAATCCGCTGTTAAAAAATGCATTAAATGTGTAGCACTGCTAGCTAACAATTCAAATAATCTGTAATGAGGGGTGCAAATTTCTTAGTGTATAAAAAACATTCTTTCCTATATCTTCTGTGATAAAAAAACAACTTTGGTTTAAAAAAGAAGAGGAATTCAAATATTTATTGTCAAAGGAATGTCTTCAAGTTGTAAATGACCCATCATGTGTGCTCGTGACTGACCTCCGGTGCAAGGTCAAAAGTCAAAGGTCGGAGGCCAGCGTATTATGAAAGACGATGTCGGGCTGGGATTGGAGTATATATATAATATCAATAAATTAATCACGTACAAACAAATTCTTTCTTTTTTTTAGATCTAGGTACACCACACAAAATTAAGGTCTCAAACAGAATGAGACATGCTAGGCCTATCACAACTACTAATTCAAAAAAAGCTGAGAAGATGCACTTAGTTGGTTATTTCAAGAAAAAAAAATCATCTAGCAACTTGCAACAAAATGTTATTTTTGAAGGAAAATAAAAGAAAAAAAAAAACCTGACTAGAGAAGGATAACAAGTTTTAAAAATTCACAGCCTCACGCTTGAGATAATACACAAACATATGTTGCAAGAGGGAGAGTATAGAATACAGACCAGAAATAGAATACATAGTTTTGAATTGGTTTTATGTGTGTTGTCAGAGAATACGTGATTGTAGTAGTAGTAGTAGTAATAGTAGTAGTGGTAGTGGTAGTAGGAGTCGAAGAGAAGAAAAGAGAACACGAGAGAAGATTTTTCGCACAGTCTTGAGAGTTTATTAGCAGAAAATAGGGAGAAAAGAGAGAAAAAAATTAACAAAGGATAAATTCTTGAAGGAGAGAGAGGAAAAATAACTCAATAAAAAAATGGCGGGATACAAGAGTGGCTATGAGACTATGGTCGTGGGAGGTGAATGATAAAAGCAACAAAACAAATCTGAACATATTCCAGGAAAGTGCTGTCAGGACAATGCTAGAACCTTCGGTAAAATTCAGAGGCAGAGAGGCTTGGAGACAATAGGCATTTACTCGAAGGAACTGCCAGAATAAATTGAGATTTACTTAAAACCCTTGGTGATTTTAGACAGCTATACCATATATGCACAACATCAAAGGAACTTTGGGCTTGAGTCACAAAAGTCCTCAAGTTTAAACAGACCCATACATCTTGCTCTACTTTGAACCATGGAGATAGAACCGAGTCCATGTTTGTTTGAAGAAATTATTTTCAATCCAATTGTTCTCAATATAAAGACATTTTTTTTTCTAGTCTCTCGTGCCCCCAAATGATGTGTCTCAAATGATTCTAGCACTGGAAGTCCTGGCAACACTTTCTCCATACAAACAACCTTCAAGAATAAAACATTCTGAAACGACCATCTCCGAATCTTAACCCTCCAACGCCAGCAAAGCACAAAGGTTCTCATGAGCTCTAATGTTGTGACGTTCACAGGGTTAAGATTTAGAGGCGATCGACTGTTGTTCTTAAAAATCTGAGTGTAATAGCGACATAATGAAGTGAAGAAGCCTATATAACTGCTGCATTGTGAAGAAAGAGTAGCGTAGCGATAGGTCTTGAAACTCTGGGTGCACTCAATCGATGTTGAGAGGGAGAGCAGAGAAATGAATGAGTGACTTGTACAACAATGTATCACTGTGAAACAGTTAGTGATTTAAAAATCAAATTTTTATCAAGAGAAATGGGTGAAATCGCTACCAAACAAAAATGTGAATAAGGGATTACAGATATATACAGGTAGAAAACAACGAGGCAGAAAAACTGGAGTGCATGTTAATAGTTTGTTGAAACACTCTGCAGTTGGGGGGAAACGGTTGATTAAAGAATAAAAGGAAGAAAAAAAAAAACTCATGCAAGTAGATATAGAATTCATGAGTTAAAAGTGTTAACCTTATTCATGGTATAAAGCAAAGCCTGAAAAATATGCACAGAACACATGACGAACGATGCTCCTCTAGTGCAGTGCACAGACGACAGGCACTGCCACGAAGAGGGGGAAAAAACGGGCAAAGCCGAGGGAATTTGTATGAAATAGGAGGAAGAAACAACTCTCATAGCCTTTACAGGAAAACAGAGAAGATTAAAAGAGAAAAACAGCAATACATACCCCTAAAAACCACTTCTTAGTGTAGTAAAGTTCTTACCTAGCCAAAGTACGTACTATACATCTACGATAACTTGATAGCTACGGATATTATCTTGTGTCAGATTTTACAAAGCCACATTCATGAATACCAATGAGATAAAACACATGGAATAATATGATGAAATACACTACATATACAAGATTGATAAATCAGAAAAAAAGGGGGTTTTCAGCATTTTCCCTTGCCTGATCTCTACCGCACTCTTTAAAGAATCATATTTCAAAATTGAAGCATTTTCAGCATTACCATACAGTTACATGATACGCAGTTATGAGAGCAGCATAAATTTCTAGAGAGATGACAAAGAAAATTATCAGGGACATAAATATCCAGCTTATTCTCTGTTACACATCAAGTGAAAAATTTGCACGATTCGAAAAGAGATGAAGTACAAGGCTCTCTAGAATTCTACACACTGCTTGAAACCACGCCTTATTTTGAATCCGTCTTTGAAGTATCATACTCCCTCAAAAGTTCGGGAGTTGAGAACCTTTCCAACGCATCTTCAGTTTTGAGAGACTCCTACAATAAAATCTGTCATTTAAAGAGATTTATTTTAAGGTATCGGTATGTCACCCAGTTTTTAAGGCACATTAAAAATCAGTCGCCTAACTTCAACACTCGAAACCAGTTGCGAGAAAATAAAAGGAGCAGCGTTCCCCGATTCAGTATTTCAACTCCAAGCGTAAAAGCTTGAGAGAAAAACACACTGGTTATGTTTCATGCAGTGTAAGAATGCACAGATAAAAATATGACAGATTGGAGAGATATACAGAATTCAAACTAAATCATTGAGCAATGTTTCTTTTTGCTTATCTCTTTTAAACGTTACACCACGGCAGATCCACAAAGGAAAACAAAGAGGCTAACCTAAAAAAAAATGACATGTACAAGAATTTTTTTCTGTCTCTGAATATACACAACAAGTAGTCATTATTTGCTCAAAAAGATGATACATAGCTTAGCGTACGTTGGATAAGAATGAAAAGTTAGATTAGATGTACAGAATATCGTTTGTTGCTACAAATACATATCAATTCACAGATTATGTCATACATGTACATGAACATTAGGAAATTATCAAAATACCTCAAAAACAGCAGTGACTAGAACTAGAACAAAGCCTCAGTTTTTTTTTTTCAAGTTTGCACATATCCTTAAAAACACAGACAAAGAAAGTTTAGATTATAAATTACACTTCTACTGTGAAACTGATTGTCTTTTTTCGCGTTCAGACTTGTTAATTCGAAAATATTCAGTGATCAATACAGCTTGGTCGGTATTAGTAGGCAACAAAGATGTACTGCTTATGCCTGTCAGATCATTTTGAGTATCTGGTATATAGTTTTTAACATTTGAAAATGTAAGAATGCTAGATACAGAAGTTGGGAATACATTAAGATAACATCGTAACCGAGAGCTGTAATAGCTGGTAGAGACACTGTATTGCTTCAAATTCCAGCTGTACTATGACAAACACAGGCCTTTCATGAAAAATTCTAGTCATGGAACTATGACACACCAAAAAATAAGAGAAGAAAAGTGCAACACATGTGGAATGTTGATTCTTTGTCAGTTACTCACAAAAAAAAGAAGAAGAAAAAAAAGAAGTTCTTTTTAGAAGAAAGCTGAGTAACGTGAAATTGTGACTCTTTTAAAAGAATTAGTTTCAGAATTATTCTAGCAAATTATCTCACAGCAAAGAACAAAATTAAAACAGGCTAATATCTACAAAGTTTTTACTTTAAAGACTGAAAATTGTTACGTTAGAACGACCCTGAGCGTCGGCTCTCGGCGTCCTTTTCTCATCGCGAGGAGAGAAGAGAAACTTGCTCTTGGAGCATATGCGAACAGAATTGAAACACAAAGACGTTTCTGAGCTTAACCAAGGTGATTAAATGAGGTCGAATATTCTCCAACAAAACGATACATGATTTATTGACATAAATTATTCCCCAAAAGAGGATATCTCAAAAACAATTTGTGACATTTTTTCGCAGAAATAAGTCTAAACTACTAACGAAAACAGAGAGAGAGAGAAAAATATGCAAGAAAAAAAAATCAATGAAATTTACACCACACCACAATACAGCTAAGAGTAAAATCTGTCTGACACCAAAAAATGTTCACAGAAAAAAAAAGACATGCAATCAAAAAAATTTCAAGAATTCATTCAAAATAACACATTGCAGTTGTATAATAGTAACAAATGCAATATATCTCTCTCTCATCTCTGTAATCAATTTTTTTTCCTTAGATCTATTTACATCATACACATCGATTTATTAAGCCAACATGGGATAAATGGGGGCCAGGAATAAGATTAGAGATTATGCCTTCTACGAGAAAGATAGAAGATGGTCCGGTATGACCAGACTAGAAACATCCATCGCTTCAGTAAAACTTTTTCTCAAGCACAAGTATTTCATAGAAACCTTGCAGAAGTTCAAACAAGCGCTGTCGTAGGCATAACGGCCAGAGAAAGAGAAAGAAAGAGGGTAAAAGAGAGGGGGAGGAAAGGAAAGTAATAACAGGGGAAGGGGAAAGATTTATCCCGTGTAAGCCACAATATAAAACCCTGTCCAGATTACAGGAAATTTCTCATTAATAATCCACATTTCTTTTCAAATTTTTATCTTGAAAACACCATTAAATCAGATCCGTCCAATATTGCCAATTCTCAAAAAATAGTAAAATCAGAGAAGAGTTCTTATCACAGAGTCCTGCGGTCCCCACAGAGCGTATTTCCTACTTAGTTTCTCTCTAACATCATTATCATCGTACGGTTTTGCATTGCATGATCCCATATTAAAATGGCACAAAGGGTGATTCAGATACACAATTAATCTTTCTCCTTTTGCATTCCGTCAGCTCAGTCATTTTTTTTTTTGGTGATCTTCTCCCTTTCAAACTTCTGCTCAGAAATGTTGATCTCACTGTGACGCTGTATGGTTGAACTGGTCCATGTGAGGATGCACTTGAAGAGGGTCGTGCCGCGTCTAGATCTGCGCTTTCGAGAACGACACACGGAGATGATTTGACTCAGCCAGCTGGTAGTTGTGCATTGCCTGTATTCAATGATGACCACAAAAAAAAAATGATTGTAATGCATATTCTATGGAGCAACTATGAAAAGCAGTGTGAGCTCACTCATCCACCAGATTGTCACGGAGTATTACTGTCAAACCAGAGACTATCACGAATCTCATGAGTGGTCAAAATTTGTGGAAATTTGTGCCAGGATATGTCAAAATTAAACTGAATTACAATTATGTAATCTTTACAATTTGTGAATGTTTCTTGCCACAAAAACGGCCGTCTTTAACAATCCATGATTCTGCTTTTACAGTAATCAAAATCTATACCAGACACACCTTACCTTTTCCTAGAAAGAAGAGGGATAGACTTACATGTATAAGAGTTATACTATATATATATTTACTGCACAGAATTATTATCTATCATAGCCCACTGTCCAAATGATGATGTATTGTAACATCTAAATCTAAACTTCAGTGTAACAGTTTAAAGAGGGAAAATTTTAGTCCACTGTAAATCTTGTCTCTTTAACGAGTTGAACTAAAAAAACACTGGACCAATGACTGCATCTTGTGGCACACCAGATGCCCGTGGATCATAGCCCACTGTTCAAATAACCCATTATTTCAACATCAAAACTTCAGTGTCAACCGTTTGAAGAGGGGAAAACCGCAATAACAAAGTCTTCCATGAAATCTCAGTCTCTGGAATGTTGGACTACAGCACTGGACCACAGCACTGGACCAACGACTTTATCTTTGTGGTATCCTGCACAACTTACAATGAGAGCGTGGATTGCTTCTTCTACAGAGCCCATCTGCAGGAGTGCCATCTTCCTGTCTTTTCTGTAGGATTAGGGGCAGAAACAATGAGAGATGTTACAGGCTATGTCTATCTTTCATACTATAGTAAATGGCTTTCACTAAAAAAATATTTGCCAAGACAATGTCATACATAAATGTGATATATCTATGTTTTCACTAAAAGTAACTTCTGCAAATGGAATATTTTGTGATTGCATGTAAATAATAACATATATATCAAGGATGATAGCAATTTAAATTTGAGCTTTTAGCACATATAATATAATAAACTTTTTTTAATTACGTACACTGTAATAAACCAGAGACTTGGAGTTGATAAATTTCTTTAATATAGGATAATTGTCCAATTTAATTAAACAAATTTCATACTGATATTTTTAGTTATTAATTATATGTATACTTAGTCCTAATATTACAGAAAGGATTTGGGATATTTTAAAAGGTGTGACAAAACATTATTTCGAAATGAATGTAAACAGAAAATTAAGCTCAAATGCATAGTTACCAAGTACAGGAAATGTTTGAAACCTGGAGGCTTACATATGAGAGATGAGAAAAGATATTTGTACTTACGGGAAAAACTTGAAGTTTGCTACAGTACCATGTTGAGTGAATGCTTCTTTTAATGTCTCCTCGTCGACAGTGGGCCTGCAAAGTGAGGTAAAAGGAAAATGACATTAGATGAATCTCTACATCATGCTGTAACATTTTTGATCAAATGAAAATACAATAGAAAGGGGAAGTAGGGGTAAGGATTAAACATGCCCTTCTGCATCATGGTGGTGTAGTATGTGAATTGAAAATTAATAATTCTATGCCATCTGATTTACATGTAATGCATACTTCAATTCTCTTTCTATTGTTTATCCTGGCATAACAAATGTTAAAAAGATATCAACTTTCACATTGGATTTATCACCGTATTTGCCTTTCTTTCAAATACAATCTACCTGAAAGATCTAGATGGTACTGAGGTAGGGCATGGGGGGGAAAAAAATTATGGAAACAAGAGAATAAAAGCACAAAGTTGCGAGAGACTCAGTGAAAAATCTTCACAAGGTTCCCAGCACTCCAAGTAAACAACTTCCCTGATTTCTCTGTTTTTTTCCTGGTGGAGTTTTCCAAATTCCAGGATCACTATGTCAACCTATGTTAAATTTCTAGCAAATCATCTCGTGGATACACAGTTTGGACTCGAGACAAAATACAAGACTATTTCCATTTGGGGCCAATGAGTTTCCTTGAGTTTTCCCTGATTTGAGAGACTTTTCTGAAAGTCCCTGAAAAAGGGGAACTATTTTCCAGGTTTTGCCTGATTCGTGGGAAAGCCGGGAACCCTTGTTTAGTTGTTGGAATACTCACGGAATGTTTGAGAGATGCAGGGTAGAGCTAGGTGGGTAAATGTTGAGGAAATTCTTGGAGCCGGGCTTCTTGAATCGGTGAAGGGGTGATGTACTGAAGTCTTTGGTCAGACCGGCATCCTGTGGGTCAGTGAAAGAGATCAATGAAATGAGAGAACATCTTGCAAGATAATGCTGGGTACAAGAATAATAATTACACATCATTCATAAACACTTTTCTGCACTCTAATAGGTTGCCTAAATAATCGAATAAGCGATAGGTTATTTGTTCCCTTTTTAGAACTGTATATTTAGGTATTTATCTCATCATAAATGTTTTTTTCTCCTTCTCTCTTCCATTTTCTCTTCCTTTTTTCTCCTCTCCTTTTGTCCATTCCTTCCCCATTTCCCTCTTTCCCTCATTTCTTACTTTCACTTTCTCCCTCTTGTTTCTGTTATTTCTTTCTTCAAAATTTTGTTCTTTTCTCTTCTCCCCTTCCTTTTGTTCTCCTCTTTTGTCCATTCCTTCCCTATTTCCCTCTTTCTCTCATTTCTTACTTTCACTTTCTCCCTCTTGTTTCTGTTACTTCTTTCTTTTTTCAAAATTTTGTTACTCTTTTCTGCCCTCCTCCTTTTTTATTCTCCTCTCCTTTTGTCCATTCCTTCCCTATTTCCCTCTTTCTCGCATTTCTTACTTTCACTTTCTCCCTCTTGTTTCTAATATTCCTTTCTTCAAAATTTGGTCTTCCTTTCTCCCCTTTTTTTTCCCCTTCCCATCTTCCTCTCCCTTCTTTATTATTATTTTCTTTCAATCTCTTCTGTCTATGTCTTTCTTTTCTTTGTTTCCTTCACCCTTTCTTCATATTTTTTGCCCCATATCTTCCTTACCGGTTGTCCTTCCTTGGGGAGCTGAACCATTTGATGTTTGGATGCTGTCACACGGATCTGCTTTCCGTACAGCTTCACTCCTGACAGATGCTTCATAGCTGGGGAGAAAACATACCACAAATAATAGTTAGTCATAGCTGCAGTGGAAAATTTAGGACAACAACGATACAAAATATGAAATCATCACTTTAGAGCTTTTAATTTAAACAACTTCTAATACTACATACAAAAACATACGGCGACCAATAGTCGGTCTCAGTTTGCAGTAGATAGGTAATACAACAATAATACAAAATGTGAAGTCATCATTGAGGGGCTTTTACTTCACATGACCTCTTCTATTACTACTACTGCTACTACTCCTGCTGATATTTATTATTATTATTATCATCATTATTATTATTATTATTTTTTTTTTTTTATTATTATTATTAATATCATTATCATTATCATTATCATTATTATTGCTCCTTCTGCTGCTGGCACTGCTACTACTACTACTACTACTACTACTACTACTACTAATACTACTACTACTACAACATTAAACACAGCCAGACATCCCCCCTCTCACAAAATAAAGTCACGATCGAGGCAATATGGTACCGACATCGCCCCAGAGGAAAGCTTTTGCAACGATATCATCACCGATACTCCTACGCACTACCACAATCCCGATCTCCGATACCGTTACTACCACATACCTAGTTGTGCCTGATTAGGGTCACTCATCTGTATCAGGGCATTATCCCGCTTCTCGTACAGAATCTTGACTCGTTGCACATCACCGTAGACACCTGGAAGATAGACGGAATAACCCAAGAGAAGAGAGATCGTCAAAGAGAGAAAAAGAAGAGGAGAGAGGGAGAGGAGGAGGAAATCTTTCTGTGGATGGCTCAGTAAATATATAAGGCATGCAGCTACAAAAAAAGCACAATGTTGTGACAGGTTTGAGAGAAAACTTTAAATAGACAGTAAAAAAAAATTAATTAATCAAAAAAAGGACACAAAGTGAGAGATATCATGCATGCTGTAAGTGTTCCAAACATCAAATCAAAGCTAATTAGCAAACATGTATGTATTGCACCCATTTTAGGAATGTATATAAAGCTGAAATGATACAATAAGGCTAAAATTAAAAGGTGTAGTTTTGGGGGAAAACAGTTTAGAATGACCATGCACTAAAAAAGAATAATTAAAAAATAGAGAAATGGGAAAAAGAAAATGGAGGAATATCTTCAAACTGTCAAATATGTATATTTATAGATGGGTCCCTTGCCTTTTTATTTTTTGAAATTCATATCATAGTCATTTCATATCATGAAATGTTAACAAGCTACATGTAGTTTCTCTCTCTCCCAGTCAAAATGGCACATAACATGCAGAAAAATATTTTGATAATCATTTAGAACTGTAGAGAAGTAGATGTAAAGCATTAGTGTGCTGCTTTTGGAAGTGTGTGTGTTTGGATATGGCAATAATTAAAGAAGATATGGTTAAAGGAAATATAGAATTAACTAAATGTCTCTATTTTTACCCACTTGAAATAAATCATCATCAATTCAACTGACTATTGACATATTTTTCTTTCAATTTTCTTTTAGAATAAAGTTTTTTAACAGCATATTGTTTTTTTCACAAACATGCATTACAAACATAAAAAGGGAGGAATAAAATTCCACTAAAAACAATACATTAAAATACACATAAAAAACTTTTCAAGACAAAGAACAGAACTAAACTAGCCATTAAAAGAATTTTAAAAAACACACACAAAACAACAAAACGTTGGATTCTGGCTGAAATAATACTTCAATCATGCACGAGCACTCTTTAACACGAAGTAGATATATATACTTGCAATTTAATCATTTTTTTTCTAATTCCAATATCTATACTGATAATAGAAAGAACATTTTAGGCTACTAGATTTAGGTGAAAATTATTAGTGATCAGTGAATCTTACAGCAATATAATCATCTTATATCTGCCATGTTCACATTTAAAACCCTTCACTCTTTCTCGTAATGGTTATCATAAATCTGTACATTGCACATGAACATGCTATGATATCAATGATCCAATATAGCAACTAAACAGGTAAACTATTGAACGTTTGTTTCGGGTCTTCTCAGAATTTTAAAGAAACCTACCGCCAGAAGGCCTTACCAGCCTACTGAAATAGAAACGAAAAAGTTTAAGGAGCACAGAAAGACCCCTAAATCTATACAGAAAATTACCAGAAGTTATACATGGTCATGATAAAAGGTTTTATCATCCCGCCAGAAGGCCTTACCAACCTACTGAAATAGAAACGAAAAAGTTTAAGGAGCAGAAAGACCCCTATTATCTATACAGAAAATTACCAGAAGTTATACATGGTCATGACAAAAGGTTTTATCATCCCGATAGAATAAAAACAAAAATAGGAAAATGATGTAGTGCATACCAAAGAGGGTAAAGAGGGCCTGAGGCGTGACGAGCTATATGCGGAAGTTGAAGGATGCAACAGCGGAGAAGGCACAGCGAACGGATGAAGATCGACAGAAGAACAGACGAGAAGGTTTTTGGTATTTTGTTTTATTGGAGGGAGAAAGAAAGAGAGAAGAAAATGTGAATTTTTAAATAAAAATAATAAATATATACATATACACATGATTGGAAACTTGCTTGTAATAATGTTTTCTCTCTCTTTATCACTTTGAAGATTTTTTTTTTTTTTATAATGAAAGAGAGAAGTTACAGATCATCAGAATGAGATGCTAAAGTTCGAATTGGAGAAAGATAAAAAAAAATAGGTTGAAATGATAAAGAGAAAAAACTGCCCATCATATACATAATACTAAAGTTTGATTACATTTTGAAAGAAATAAGCAGACCTAACACCAAGAAATAAAATAGCAATTATCTGATCACGAGAACAAGAGGATGATTATTTTTCCATGCAAGGTACAATTTTCTGATTTTTTTTTTTTTTCTTATGAGGGAGGGTGGAGGTTCTATAATTTTTTCCCAAAATGCAAATTGGGTAAATTGGACACTTGAATGATTATTTTGTGTACGTGAAAAAAAAATCTTTCTGAAAGTCAAGTACTAGGAAAACCAGGAAAGATATGCCTTTATAAAGTCAGAATGTATTCAGTTAATCATTCTATGAAAACTGTCATGAGTAGGAAGAGCACCGATTTGCATAAAATCTGAAAAGACATCCTTAAACTAACATGCACAGAGGCTGCACACATCCTTGAGAAGAAAGTAGGAAATAAATTGACATGAGACTTATAGATTAACCTTGTATTTCACCACTTCATTATTATTGTTTTTTTTTTTTTTTTTTTTTTTAGGTAATGAAGATGAATTTGAAAATAAAGCCTTCTTGCTATAAAGTAGACTTTGGGTAACAAGCAGGGGGAAAAAAGGGAAAATCTGGTAAAAAGATAATAAAACACTACCATAAGCATACAACGGGGAAGAAAGATTTCAAGCTGCAATAGCTACTGTTTTTTACCTCTTGTTATCTAGTCCCTACACACTGATTGTTAGTTATAGGTAATAAAAGAAAGCATATGTTTCCCGGTTTTGAACCGATTTAAGTCTGCTGCAAATGAGACGACTTGCTAATGGAATCTAACTAGAGCTACATGTACATCTGAACCCCTAAAGTTTCAAAATTTGAACATGGGGTTCATGCATACAGAGTAAAAAGAAATAAATTAAATCCTGACCCCCATCCCCTCCTAAAATGAAAGTTAGTGGTGGAGCCCAGGTTTTTAGGCTTGCCATTTAATGCCCTAAAATTAAAATGACGTTCGCACTTCCAACTCTTACTCTTCATTACTCACTACCTCCCCCCCCCCCCCCCCTCTCCCTCTATATTAATCTATCCCTATCTCTCTCTCCCTCTCTATCTCTCTGTCTGTCTCTCTCTTTCTCCTGGTGTTCTTACCTCTGGAGTTAGATTGCTAACAAGAATAACCGAGGTGCCCGACTGCATGTACATGCCTGGGAGCCTCAGGCCCTGGGCCGCTGCGGCAGCATGGGGTAAGGCAGAGAGACCGGCAGGGAATCCAGGTACACCACCTGTGGATGAAAGGGGGAAGATGAGGGGGGTAAGAATGAGGGTGTGGTTAAGTGGGAGTGGTCAGATTGTGAAAGACTATGGTTAAATGCTGCAGCAGGCTTGCATTGAGAGCACCATGGGCTTTGTGCATTTTCTCATGGTTCCTTCACACAATGATACCTAACTTTCTTTTCCCTCGGCAATGATGAGGCATGCCTGGAACCTGATAGAGCAACAATTAAAATTCAAGTTTGTAATGATTTGTATTGGATAACATATATATGAATGCTATAAGATTCGGTACACTCTAGCCTCTTACATGGATAAAAGAAGGGAAAATAAAGAGACCCAAATTCATACAGTTAACTATTTACCCTTTATTAAAGTCAAAATAAAAACAAACAAACAAAACCTTCCGAAAATATCTATTCATACTCATAAGCAAAAAAAAATTTTAAAAATAAATTCTTAAAAATGAATAAACATAAACATCCTCTAAAGATCAACTTCATCTACATGTATGTACAAGTAAGCCTAGTATGAAATGGCACTATCAGACCAATCATTATAATGATAAATTTATAGCAGTGACAGAAATTCTCTGATCAAACTTTCTGATCCCTTTCAGATATTACTTTTAAAAAACATTTTTAAAAAAAATATTTTCAAATTCAATGATCATAAAATCACATATATCTTTATATAGGGCACAACATCTACATCAGAAATACAG
The DNA here is from genome assembly GCA_025618425.1 of Heliocidaris tuberculata. Taxonomy (NCBI): domain Eukaryota; kingdom Metazoa; phylum Echinodermata; class Echinoidea; order Camarodonta; family Echinometridae; genus Heliocidaris; species Heliocidaris tuberculata. The sequence goes on from CM046838.1 coordinate 31,264,208, forward strand.
CATTATAGGTCAGTAATGATTACATGCAAGGGTGAAAGGTCATGGGTCAAAGTTCATTAAAAGCTATGCTAGGGTAGGACAGTACATGAAGCATATAGCGTTACATTTATTTTCAATGGGAACGGGCAGGTTATGGGCACAGCAATAATTAGTGCAGAGCTGGATGACACAGTCTAGTTTTTTCAATAGTTATGGGTTATAAAAGATAATATATAATTCATGTTACTTTTAAGGTTTAGAAGCAATAATACAATTAATCAGCATTTATATACATCGCCTCTCATATTCTTCAACAAATACCAGCAGGTAGAAATCATTAACACATTTTGGAGGGGACAAATTTGGAGAAAACCGTTACAAAATTCATATAACTATGAAAAAAGCATAGCAAAAATAAGAATTATCAGGAGAGGGGCGGTGGATTGATAGTATATAAAGTGTCATTATATATAAAGCCTATATGCCACCAAAAAAAAAGAATCCCCAGACCAACAGAATATTAAATTGAATAAAATAAACTAGGAGGGAGGGGACAGGATATGGGCTCATTTTCTTGATGCCTTTTTCAAATGTCAAAGCAATAAGAGTGATTGATACGAGACACATTACAATGACAACTTAATGGTCTTCCAATTACTGAAACACCTATGAATTGAACATGAACTGGGGCAAGAAAAGGGGAACAATGGTAAGTGAAAAAAGGAAAACCATGAGGGGAAAAAATATGACGAAAAAGAGATAAACAAGGGGAAATGGACATGTCTGAAAATATTAAGAAAAGTACACATAGATAATTAAAGCACACATAACAGAAGATGTGAACATAATTTGGACCTGGAAAAATTATTTTATGAAATATGAATTAGGCAGAAATTCAAGCACACATGAATAGTAATCGAAAGGAAAAAAATGTAATTAACCAACCACAAGAATATATAGGAACAGCCAGTATTTAAAGAGAAAAGTTAAAGGAAAGAATATTTTACAATAGCTGAAATTGTGAAGGGATTAAATAACTTTTTGTTTTCAAGAAGCTTTACACGTCAAGCCCATCTTCTACAGTCCAAACATAATGCTGTTTGTCGTGATGGTATGGTGGAAGTTACTTAGCAAATACATGCCTATTTGGTGTAGTTGCTGAGCAACTTCCGATGTTGGTAAATGGTCCTAATGAAAACAGGTTTTCAGCAGTGACAGGAAAATAAGTCAAATCGTTAATGGCAGCATGGCCATTAACAGCCCTTTTTCATTGTCTTTGCTTCAAGAAATCACACAAAAAAATCCCCAGAAGATCATAAAGACTGTGAAGAGGAAAAGCAGACCGTCGGGAAGAAATAGAAGGTACTTTTCAAGCATCACGAGCTAACTCAGACAGAAAAGAAAATTGATTAGAGTGAAATTCTTAATGAGTACATTTCTTTTCTGCAGAATGCCAGAGCTTGCGTAACTGTTTGGTGAAACCAACAGTGACTGATTTTGCATGTTTTAAAACACTTTGATCTTTCTATTAAAGGGGAATGAAACCTTGGGGGAAAATCCATTTTAATAAAAAGAGAGGATAGAGAGAAGCAATTTTAAAAAAGTTCCATCAAAATTGGTTAAGAAATGAGAAAGTTATGAAAGTTTGAAAAGTCTCAATTGACTTTCTATGGCGATCCTCAAATTGGCAATGTTGCTTCAAAGCGACAGGTAGAGAAGGACAACTCTCCATGTGTTTTCTACACAAAATTTCATATTTTCTCCATTATCTCTAAAGATGATTGTCTTTTTGTGAACTGAACATATGTTGTGTCAAATACATTTCTCCATGATATATCTTGAGCTAAGAAGAAGGAGACAAGCTGCACCTCGAGAGATAATGGGGAAAATATGAAATTTTGTGTACAAAATACATGGAGAGTTGTCCTACTAAACATGTCATTTTGAAGAAACATTGCCAATTTGAGGATCGCCATAGAAAGTAAATTGAGACTTTTCAAACTTTCATACATGTAACTTTCTCATTTCTTAACCGATTTTGATGGAACTTTTTTTAAATTGCTTCTCTCTATCCTCTCTTTTCATTAAAAATGATTTTTCCCCAGGGTTTCATTCTCCTTTAACTCTTTTAAAATCTAAGCCAGTGATCTGGTAGGCAAGCTAATGGCTACTCCCTACTGGCCTGGATACAGCAGGTTTTATGCAATGCAGTAGGAACGCCCAGATGTTATTTTGTCGGTTGAGTGATGTAAAGTGATACACCAAAGTGTCTTGTGTTTATCAATTGATTAATGGGAGAAATCTGTACCCAAGGAGTATGTTAGGAAAGAAACAGAGACAGACAGAGACAAAGAGCGACAGAGATATATAATGACAGACATAAACAGAGACAGAATAACAAGGAAAGGCAGAAAGCTTTTAAGAGAAAGGAAGACAGATACAGATAGATTTACATAGAGATAGAATGGGACGATAAGACAAAGAGACAAAGAGACAGAGAGAGACAGAAGGACACACAGATGGAAAGACAGCAAACAAGAAATAAAAAGACAAGATAAGCATGAAGAAAGATTTTAAAAATCCCGAGCACTATATTAACCAGAGCCCTCAAGCATTAATCAATAAATGTTGAAATAGCAAATCAGAAATCAAAGCTTCTGACATAGATTGATATCATTCCACAATTATAGTTTAGTCAATAAAAGAGACCCATATACATTAGACCACAGAAACGAGAAGGCTTGCACAGCAAAGAACAGCAAAGAAAAGATCTGAAGCTACCAGAAGAAATGTCATCAAGCTTCAATGGTTTTTAAAAAAAGGAAGAAGAAATGTTTGTTAAAATATTGATGAAATCCCCTCAGATACCAAATGTACAATACAGGCAGACAAGAAGAAGCCAGGAATGTAAGACTGCACAGCTGGAAAGGAAAAAAAAGGAATGGTTTATAAATAATATTATGATTAAAGTGAGATACAAATAGTGAAGAAGGAAACCCAACTTATTGGAAAGAGGTCATCATGACAGAAGGGCACAACAAACTTGTCGCGAGCTGTAGAAGGGAACATTTCCAGTGAATTGGAATTTAGAATTAGAGAAAAGTCTAAAGATGACACCACTTCGACATCTACGCACACAGGCAAATGAAAAAAGATATCAGTAAACAGAAGAAGTCTTGTCATTTCCAAGAAGAACAGCTTAGAAGATCAGGTTTGCAGGAGATGGGGACCGTCCAGACGACGGTGAAGTCAAGAAAAAAGATTAGAGGCCCTTTTCTATGTTATGTTAAACTCTAAAAGACCATGAGCGTGCAAGAGAAGAGAGAGAGAGGTTGTACAATCTGATTATTTCCCAGAGGAACAGCAAAAAAGATCAGGTTGGCAGGAGATGAACACCGTCCAGTTGACGGGGAAAGTCAAGAAGAAAGATCAGAGGTCCTTTTTCTACATTACTAAGACCATGAAAGTGCAAGAGAGAAGAGAGAGGGTGTACAAACTGATTATTACGTGAACCAAGTACCTGCTTGATGATATCCTGCTAGTGAGACCGGCGTCGTGCCGGCGAAGGGCAGGCCATGCCCTGCTGTGTAAGGCGATATAAGGCCGGCTGCCCCACCCAGTCCTGCAACGGTTGCGGGTATACACAGGGAATACATAGAGTGGGTTAATTCCATTTAAATGATTGACTGGCATGGCTTGGAACAATAAAAGGGGGCGGGGGTGGAGAGAAGGGGGCGTGTCGTAATGCAGTGTGTGTGATGCAAAGAGCAGTCCTGCAATGTGGATGACGAAAGGAAGTCTCTTTTCATACAGTGCTCACTACTGTAACAGAGGTCTTCAGTGGCACTTCTCGATGCAAGCAACAAGCAAGTAGAAACCTTGAGATCAGATACTGATTACTTTTATTCAAATAATCAGCCTGGTAAGTATAAAAAAATCAATATAATTAATCTAGTGAAAGATTATAGACACTCAGTCTTGCTTCTTTCTTTTTTTCAATTTCAAATATTTCTTTCTTTCTTTCTCCCTTTTGCTTGCTATCTTCTATTAAAATGAAGATGGATCGATGAGCTACATTTCCTTATTCCACTGGAAGTGCCCCTGTTGCATTGTACACTTATAAGACTTTCCCAGCATTGCAGTACTGCTCTCAGAATGATGACACCGAAGCGAAAGAGACAGTGAAGAACGTAGAGGTCAAAGGTTAGCACAATGCACATACAACTGGACAATTTTGTGCCCTTAAAATCACCTTGACATCTTGTTTTTTAATGAAATCATAAACAAAACAGAACATTGTATCATAAACAGCATGAGGCCAGGCAATCTACAAGCAGGAATTGTTCTTCTTAACATGCCCTCTGTGCTTCATTGACAAAAATTATATCAATAATTTGAAAAACTTGAAATAACTTTTTTTTTTAAAGTGGACAGAACTCCAATGAATGACTTGAATTAAACACAAGTAACAGATCAATATGGATTGGTTATCTCTTTTTTTTTTAAAAGGAGAGAAAAGTAAAAACTGAAGTCACACTACTATTAAACCAAATTCGAACTCTTACGACCATCAATTAAGACTGCCTATTGTTAGTTAGTTTCTTTCCAAAATAAAAACAAATACAGTAACTCCACTACTTTTTTTTTTTTAATGACTGGAGAGTTGTTATGAAGTAACCTAGTTTATATGTATTTTCCCGTAATTGCTTGAAAGCTAAAATGTCTCCACATAATTAAGATAACTTCATATTCATCCAATACAATAAAAACAAATTAAATCCTATCTCAGAAGAAGTGTTTTTGTTTTTGTTTTCCTCTCAATTTTTAATTGCTTTGATGAAACAAAGCATGCATAATTATAACAAATGATGTCATATTGTCAGAGAATTATCCATGGCAATAAAAAAAAAAAAAATACCCTCCCACTCAATCTCTCATTTACTGGTGTGTTGTTCCATGGCATCTGTTGTAGCCAGTAACCATGACAACTGCACAAGCCTTAGAAATGCTGAAGAGTAAGTGCTATCAACAACTATTTTTTTTTTTTCCTTAGTGCTAGGTCTCGATTTCAGATGTGCAGTATTCCAATTACTAACAAGCACTTTTAATCCCAAAACATGCATGTGCAGGTGAGTGAGAGATTGGGGTAAAACTAAACACACACAGAAATGATGCGCTGCAGAGTGTTGCCAATTTGCACTCCCTTATCGTGCCCCCGATCTACCACGCAACAGTGGTTGTGATAGTAACGGCCATGGGATGCACTACCAATCCTCTTCTCCAATTTCAGAATTGGAAGAGGGGGTGGAGGGAAATGTAATTGCTTTTTCTCTCTCTATCTGTCTATCAAAGAACAATAGCCTTGTGAACTACACACGCCTAGGCTTAAGAAGGGCAGAGACAATAACGCTTGCATTTCTATTATTCCTCTCATCCGTACCAGACACTGTGAATTATAAATGAGAACGGAGGGGAAATGGTTGGGGGAGCGCGCAATGAATTACTTTCGCTCAAAAAAATTCAGCATTTTCATTCTCTTTGCACTCAGGGAGTAGGTTGGAGAACCTTTTATGAAAAGAAGGGCAATATGAACACGAATGTTCTGGAGCCATTGCAAAGCAGTAGCAACGAAAGCCTTTCAGCTTCAAAAATAATATTAACATCGGTGATTGTTTCTTTACAGTACTTGCGCATTGCGTTAATAACGCATATAGTTAATTTAAAATTTGAAGAAAAAAAAAATGCCAAGTTATTAACAAAAAGAGACATGCTTTATTAACAAAAAGAGACATGCTTTGTACATGCAACTCTTTTTATGGACTAAGAAAATTTCTTTCTTTTTTTTCTGTTTCTTAAAAAAGGGTTGGCAACTCAATTTAGAGGGGTTAGTTCAGAGGGCCAAATCTAAAGGGAACACGGTGATGAACCGTAAACCTCATCAACGTTAAATGTCAACATGTCTCCATCGATCTTTAAAACATGCCATGAACACACTCATGCACTTACACAACTTTAAGAGCCTTAGGAACTAATGCTGATAATGAATTTCATGCATTTGTTTTACTGCAGTTTAATTCATGCTAGGTTATCTTGCATGTTCAGAGGACTGTTTCAACTAGCACTTTCGTCTTTCATATTGGTTAGCTTTCAATACTTGTGAAGAAAAAAAAAATTGTGAAATACAAGTACATTTTTTCAAAAATGAATATATTAGTATACAATACTATTGCAACATGCAAATCTAGATCATTCACATTTATCTTTAATATTGATGCTAACATGGAAATTAATAAATAAGCTCCAGATCAAAACATAACACCTCAATAGTTGTGTTAACTAATAATTTTGTAAAGTAAATGACAAATATCGAATTTTTCAGCATCTTAAGAAGTTGGATAACAATGACATGATGAGCCTCCTGTCCAGGTATATTAACTGGATGAGGGGGCTGGCTACGGGAAGGTACAACAAGTTTGTGATGCAAATACAAAACAAAACAACAACAAAAAAAATGTGGCAGTTTACGGTATGATGGGAGGGGATAGGGAAGAGGTCCATGAAGTGGGTGGGGATGGAGCTGGGGAGATAGTAATAAGGGGTTGTAGGGCGGGTAATTTAGGAGTTTGGATGGGGAAGGGGTTGTGTTGCACTTTACACTTGTAACAAGAAATTTGGTGGACAACTCAAAAGCTTAAGGATGGGACTGCATGTTCGGAAAATACACAAGGGATAGGCCTTTCTGAATTTTACAGATGCGGCAACAAGAGGCCCGTTGCATCTAAGATTGGAATTCTCCAATCTTGCGATTTAAAACAATATTGTGGAAGCAAAACGGTTAAGCATACAGGTTGGATTTTGTTTGTTTTCCCATTTCAAGACAAAGGCACAAGGGGCTACTGATATTCATAAACATGTTGGGTCGTATATTGCAATACCAGTCCCATAAAAAAAAGTTGAAGACTGGTACATTCTCTCAAAGATCTTGCCTAAGGATGCCTTACCTAACATGGCAGCAGTGCTAGGATCGACCCCCGTGAGCCCGTCGCCTTGCGGCAGGTCACATGTGTAGTCGCGGCTCTTCTCATTGTTGTATTTGACGCTGAGGTTGGTCAGTTTGGAGAAGTCGATGCGGAGCTGGCAGCAGTTGTTATAGATGTTCTTTCCATCTAACTCCTGCAATTATTCCAAGAACAGTTTTGAATTAACAAAAGTTACTATAGCTGTTGTGGTAGCATATTGAGTTTGCCTCCAGATTCAGATGGGGTAGGTAATGGCTTATAGTCAGAAGTAGGTGATTTTGACACTTTGAGGTAAGCAAAAATGCTGACAATAACACATAGTATTTCAAGCAATAACTCACAACCTTTTTTTCCTTGGCTATACCTCCATTCTTCTGGGACATATTAGAGTATGCCCAACAGAATAACAACTTTTATACTCATGAAAGGTTCTGAGGCGGTGACAGCTGTGAGTAAAGTGCACCTAGTGATCTAAAGATTCTTTAGTGGGATTGTAAGATAAGTGTGATACATTATAAGTGTGAATATATATAGTAATACTCTATTCTCAAAAACAAAAAGGATTATTTTCCACAATTAAATTACATATCTTTCTTTCAACGTATAATGAATCCATAATCATGCTTAAATCTATTAGACATGTACAAAAGTAGAAACAATTTTTTCCCCACTGATTTAGAACACTTGTCTACAAATCAACTCCATATAATTCATAAAGTGCTTGTATATACACAAAGGCAGGTCAAGGTTAGCTCTACAGGTTGTTTTCATTATCACAATATCTTCCACTTCCTTTGTTTTTCCTGCCATTGTTATATATATTCAACTTGAAATTCAAAGAACATACATGTACTTCAGATGAATTCTCCTAGATCTTAAACTGATTTTGAGACACAAAAATGCTACCTAGAGCATGCCTGAGAGAAAACCATTCATTTTACTCCATTTTATGTTTTCGTTTGGTCGTCACTCCAACAGTGTTTAACAATGTATGTATAAAAGCACCCGAGGTGGGTGCACTAGCTTACAATAGCATCACAGGTTTTCTCATAATACCATCTAATAACCTGTCATAAACATAATCAGTGTCACTATGTCAGGCATGCCCTGGCATTGTCTACAATGAGAGCTTGTGTGGTGGTATTGTTTGCTATACTTGCACTGCTGCTATTACATGTAGTTATAATGCACCTAGCTGACTCCAGATGCTTATCGATACATTAAAGTAATAGAAGTAGACATTTTATAGTTTTTTAATGGCGATTATCAAAACAAACTTTCTTCATGTAACATCAAAGCTTTCATACATGCTATACATAGCTCATATTTTAAATACAGGAAACTATAAACATGGAACACAAAACTTTGAGGCAATATTTAAGTTGTTTTGATTGGTCCTCGTTAACCATGTTGAGAGTGTTTATGAAGAGGGATATACTTACTAGTTTAGCTACTGCAGCTTGTGATGCATCTGAGAACTGTACTAGGGCTTGGAACTGACCTGTGAGACCACAAAAAACAAAAACAAATGGTCTAACACATGAAGACATTAGGGACATATGTCCCTGACACTAGGTGGTAACAGTGTGGTGACAATATTTACATTATCATTGAAATTCTTATCATTATGCATGAAGTATTGGACTTTCCAGTTGTCCACACAAAAACTCCTAAGGCTTTGCCAATCATCCTGAACTAGCCTTAAAAGACATTATCCTTCAAGTCTGTAATGGCTTTTCTTAAAGACCTTCTCCCCTACAGGTTTACCAACTACAAGATTTTATCAGAGGGTGTTCTTTCGGTCTGCACTGGCATTTCTTCAAAACCTCCTGTAAGATGATTTCAAAAAAGAGACATTTTGTAGGCTTCATCAACTGACCTACACTTCAGACATTACCAGGGGGTGTCTTTCAGACAAACCATCCATCTTCTGTTCCAACAAACAGTACCAAGGTGTAACCTTAAAATCTGTAATAGCTTTTCCTGAAAACCACAAGGAAGTGTTATGTGAGAATGAGAATCCGTTTCAGGGTTAATAAACTGTTTGGCATGTGCCTTCCCCTAAGGCACTATCAGAAGGTAGCTTTCAAGTACCAAAGGGTATTTGAAGAGAACTAGACACAAATACCCTCCACCTATTTTCCTCAAGCTTACCGCTCTTGATGAACGTGACAATCCTGAGCACGGTGCCGTACTTCCTGAAGATCTCGTGGAGGGTATCCACAGTGATCTGGTAGGTCACGTTCTCGACGATGACACGCAGGATGGTGTTGACTCCGCCGCCGGTGTCGGGTACCTTGGGGTGTGTCGAGTGCTGCTGGTGTTGCTGTTGCATCAGGTGTGGCTGAAGCATGGGGTGCTGCTGGGCCGCTTGTAGGGCCACCTGGGAGGCGATTTGCTGTGAGAATGGGGAAGAGAGGAGGGGCGCAACAGGGTTAGGAAGGCGTAGCAAGCAGAGTTTTTCTCTCAAGGAACAGCTACAGCTAGGGTTAAACAAGGAGAAGCTACAGAACTGTGGCTATGATTTGCAGACTATGGTTGAAGAGCTATAAGACATTGGATGAATGTTCCCTTCCTCACCATACTGGTAGAAGTCAATTTACTATAACCCATTCCATACCTTGTGATGCAAATACTACTTTAGAATGTTAATGTCCTACTATAGATTTTGACCAAAGTGCCTTTTTTTTCCTTTCAAATATAGAAACAGGTAAAATATACACTTCAAGATTGTTCTGATTAAAGGGATCTAAAGTCAAAGTCAAAATCCAAATCCTAAATTTGACTCCTGAAAGTTGTTTTTTAAAAGAATTTTTCTTTTAACACATTGTGGCACGGAAGGGGTTAATACCCACATAACACATCATCCTGCCATCATAGAATGTATCCCACCTTGTGGCGGGAACAGAATGACATCTTTCCAACATCACTGCCTCTCTAAAACCATCATATAAACTCACTCAGGTATGAAGTCTACTCGTTTTCGGAGAAGCTTTTTCCGCAATCCATCTACTGAATGATTCATTCACGCTATTCAGTCCATTAAATATTCCAAGAATCTTTCCCAATTATAGTGATTGTGCTTAAGCATATTGGAAATAAAAATTTATCAGCCCCCACCCCTCCCTTATCTTGTAAACCTACATGTATTCCAATATTGAGGTTAGGGGATTGCAGTTGTTTCCTTGTTATACCTACTAAAAATATCCATAAGTGCCTCTCACAGGAAATGATATTCAAATTCGAGTGACTGTTATTTGTTTGTTCATAACATGAGGAGCCTGATCAGTTAGCCACGGACGGATGGAAAATTGACAAATTTTGAAAGTTTGAAGGTCTGTAGAAAATAAGTATTCAATTCAATAGAGCTATTTCATGTTTCAATGTAAAGGGCATCACTGATGGAGTTGAAATTTGATCAAATTTGGTTGCCATGGTCGCCTACTAAAATTATAATCCATAAAATATTCAATGTCATGGACAGACAAACCGATCAGGCTCTGAGATACTTATGTCTTCATTTAAATTTTCTTTAAAAATGAATAGGCTATGTGAGATTCATGACTGTGCCCTGTGAATTGCATCAAGATGAATTGCTATCGAACACGAACATTCAAAATATCACCCAACAATACATCAACAATACTTCATTGTAATCTTCCAAATGACTGTGGTAGACAATCCACTTAATTCTATCATTATCATTCAATTGATCTTTTGGGAATGACTTAATGGGTATTAATCATTCAGTAATATTGGGTCGAAATGCTGATTAAAATGTGTTCAAATGATCAGCTACTGCAGGTGCAATATTCAAATACAGCACAAAAGCATAATTTCTTGCTTCTTCCTCTATCAAGCCTAGTTAACTATTTCACGCCTTATCAAATAGTAATTTGCATTTGTTTCTGTAAAATTGCATTTAAATTGTTGAGTTATTATATTGAAAAGGGTGGCTATGGAAATTGTCAGAAAAGGAAATGATAAAGAAGATCAGAAAACAGAGACATAACAATTGCAATGAGAATTTATACTACAATAAACAAAGTAGTTTGTTAGTGCAGTGGAAGATCACCAAAAAAGTTGAAGTCTTATTTGGCCAAAAATAGTTATCATAAAGGTACATGTACATGTATATGATGCAATTCCTTTCATATCTTCTAACTCTAATATTTCTTAATAATCACAATGTATTAAGTAATAATGTGAAAATTGAAGAGAGAAAAAAAATGATCTGAAAAAAAATTCTAAATCTTTCAGCTAAATGATGTGAAATAAAGAGAGTAAAAATGTGTCTAATGAAAAGAATATGTTTCAAGTACTAATTCAATTTTGTTTTTAGGTAAATCCATAATAACAATAATAATAATATTTTTTAAATGCAAACAGAATCAGACTTTGAAAGAAATGCTGTTTCGTGAAAGACAATTATCAAATTCAAGTAAAAGTCTACATGCTCAAAACATACAACATAAGCTAAAAGAAGTATGTGCAGAGTAGTAATAATCATAACAGAGAGTATAAAATATAAAATGCGAGAAATTAAAAATGGAAAAATTTAAAAGAGAAACCAACAGAGATGGTATTTGCGTCCAGGTTAGAAGATCCGGAGGAGGACGTCGGAGGAGGAGAGTCGCGGAGGTGGTCTCCGAATCCGCCGCCGCCGGAGGATGAAGAAGTCATGGGGTGGTCCCCGCTACCAGAGAGGGAGTAAGAAGGGCCAGAGGAGGAGGACGGGGAGGAGGAGGAGGCGGAGGAGGTGTTGAGGACTGCATGCACGGCAGCCAGGGCAGCTTGCACAGCCATGGCCTGATGTGAGGACGTTTCCATGGTGACAGTGGTGGTGAGTTGAGGATGATAATGATGATGGTGGTGATGATGATGATGATGATAATGATGATGGTGATAATGATGATGATGATGATAATGATGATGATGATGGTGAAAGTGACGATGATGATGATGATGATGATGGTGATAATGATGATGATGGTGAAAGTGACAATGATGATGATGATGATGATGATGATGATGATGATGATGATGATGATGATGATGATGATGATAGAAGAGGTAATGGTGTTGGTTGAAGATAAAGTGATAGAGATTATGAAAAACATGTAGCGCAAAACAAAAATGACAGATGTTACAGGAAGCAAGGCAACAGCAGAAAGGGATGGAAATTTTGTCGTTGTATTAGTTTGAGGAAAAGTGGTGTCAATGACAGCGTTTTAAATTAGCCAAAAAGGAGTATGAAATTAGAGCAGCAGCATTAACATAAACCCGATACACCAAATAGCGCAAAAGAAGACAAAGAAATCAAACAAACATATTATCGGAACAATTTTCATAGGAACAGGTGAATTAGTGCAAGGTGTAACGGTTGGAAATTCCAACACACCACAGAGAGTATAGTGGTAAGTCAACATGTAAGAATGCAACAGGTTAGCGTTATGTACAGTGAGCGCACCAGGGATAAGAACATACAACCATTGTGTGGTTGAGGTGGTTCGAACGCCGAACAAACATACACGAGTGTGGATTTTTTTTCCCAGACAATCATCAACAAGGTACAGAGGGCGGGAACGCACAAAAGCGGGGTCATTGGGGGGAAAAAATTAAGTGGAAGCACCACAAGAAAGAAAAAGAGATTGAGAAAGAGAGAAAAAAAAGGTTAGGGAGAGAAAGAGAGAAAAAGTGAGGAGAAAGAGAGATGGAGAAAGAGAGACAGAGAGACAGAGAAAGAAAGAGAGAAAGAGAGAGAGAAGGACAGCAAGAGAATGAGAGTAAGAATGGCATAGAGAGAAATCATGGATAACATATTCCAAGCAAAGAAAAATGTGACAATTATTCCCATGCAGCCATACGAAGACAAGCATAGTTTAACAAGGAAGCGGGCATGAATAGAAATTGCAGGGCCCAATCGTGAGACAGAAATAGCAAAGCCAGGAAGAATGCAGGTTTACAACGGAATAAGTATAGAGGTACATTCACCAAACAATACCATTGTTATATATTTTTTCCCCCAAAAATGGAAGGTTAGGGGATTTTTACATTTTCCACACAAAAAGGGAAATGGCGTGGGAAAGCAATTATGCGGCAGGTTATACGTCAAGCGAAAAAGCATCAAGATTACATTGTTTACAAGATTGATTTTGAAGTTGTTTTTGTGGTAAATAAACAAAATGGGCAATGAAATGGAAATATATTGAACGTGTTTGAAGGTATATCGTGATTGATGATTGGGGTGCAAAAGAAGGAGACGGGGGAGGGGTGGAAACGGGCCAGTGGGGTAAAGAGATGTTGGGTTTTATGTTGGAGAGATGTGGCCATTGGGAGTAATGGTGTAAAGAATAATTTTCAAAAATGGAGAGAGAGGAGAGAGATGTGAAAGAGACATTTGGAGAGAGAGAGAGAGAGAGACGGAGAGGAAGAGAAGATAAGCGAGAGAGAGAGAAAGAGAGAGAAAGAAAGAAGAAACAGGGTGAAAAGGATACAGATAAAAAAAGAGAAATGAAGGAGAAAGAGAGAAGTCAAGTTAATTGAAAGGAAAGATAAAAGAGAGATTGAGATATAACGAGACAGGGAAACAGACAGACAGACAGAAAAAAGGGACAGGGAGAGAGATAAAAACGAAGAGTAGGGAAAAGAAACAAAAGTGAAATACAGTTATAGATCATGTCAATGAAGATACATAGTAAGTATACAGTTATTGTGCAGAAGTCAAAGATAAAACAAAGCATGAAGAAAGGAAGAAGAACAATTTTATGTAAAACCCTAGAATCTCACCACTCAATAATTTTCCCTAATTTCAACAATTTCTGGCTTACATTAGATGATAATAGCAAGCAGACAATATTCCTGATCTAGTGATGATCCAATCCTCTTTTGATTTTTCTCTTGTTAATTTAGCAACAGTTTTAAGGTATCCACACTACAGTGTATTTTCTGACAATAAACACAATTAAGAAATAATTATAACACTGATATGGCTTCTTATTTTAATGCTACCAAGGAAGATCTAGACATGAATAAATCTAAAAATGATGAAAAAATGGAAGAAATGTATCAAGGCGAATCGGAAGACATGCCGGTGTGACAATTAAAAAGAAGTCTCCCAGAAATTTAACAACAAGGCATGCAAGAGAAGGTTCATACAAAGAGAAACAGTTCCACCCTAATTCCACTGTATAAAAAGACCTGCATGCAGTCTAAAATGTCAACATAAATCTACCTCCCCCCCCCCCCCACTCAATCCACTGAATACCCATGTCTCAAGGCTTTCCCAAAGTTACCTTTTATCCTTACATCCACTCCAAGACAATTTCTAGATCCTCTTTTCTTCCCAGAAAGTGGACCAAGGTGAACGAACCTAATAAATACTCTGTTTCTATTCTTTTCTTTTCTTTTCTTTTGTGTGTGTGTCTCCTATCATGGCCCTACTACGAAAGCTCCTGTTATCAAAGCTTCAGCGCCATTATTATCACTCATTGCACAACATTCTAATCCTGTCTTATCCCTGCCAAGAATACCTACGTGGCCAGAATTCAATGAACAGGACGATTTTCCATCCAACCGGTTGATAAAATAATAGGATCTCTACAGTGAGACATGCTTTGTCCCCGTCTCGCAAAGACGCATTATGGTGAATGTGCGAGCCATTGTCATCTATTCGGTGTAATTTCTGTTAATATTTGGAGACCTCTCAAATACAAACAAGACAAATCTTTTCCGAAGGTTGAAATGTGGAGCTAGCTGTCGGCTGACATGGAAATGTCTGGAGAAATATCTAACGTTCCAACAGGTATACTCTTCTATCTCTGGTTACTATTGTAATTAATGCTTTAATGCTTTGCCTTCTACAATGTACATCTGTCCCATTGTATTTCTAGACCCATCATATTTTCCAAACCACCGTATGTGTGAAATCTAAAATCAGGTTTATATTAGAGTGCGACACTGCAACTTTGGGGATAGGGGGGGGGGGGGGGGGAAAACCAGTTTTCAAATTGCTGTAACAACAAATATAAATCAGTACACAATTTGTGTGTTTACTGACAGTCACAGCTGTAGAATCCTACACAAATTTCATTTTTTACCCTTGAGGAAATTAAACCTGTTACCACAAGCTTGAAAAAGAAATTGACTATTTTTGCATGGGAAGTGTAAAGATTCAATCATAGTTCCCATTTCAGCTCCAAATTCAGTACTATCTGAACAAGGGTTAACTTATAAATGCAATTTGGTCCTAATTTATACCATGCTTAGTCAGTATGTCTTTCAAAATCTGAGGACCATTTAGCATCAGTTTGCAAAATGTGGATGGCTTGTAATCGAAAGCACAAGTATTATTGGAGAACACAGGCCTAAATCCTTAATTTCTACCCAAGAAGGAATATTAGCACTGAACTATTGTACAAGATATTACTTTTTATATGTGATTTGGGTAATCATATTCCAAATACCCCTACATGTTTGGACCCTTTCACACCCAAGATGAAAGCCTGCGGTTCTCACCTGTTGCGTGTGCGCAAAGTCCGTTTTGAGCTCCTTGTGCTTTGAAAACTGACAGTAGATCTGTCTTCCGTGGACGTTCCTGGGCATGTGCGTGTAGTGGTTGATAAGGGACTGTGCGGTCGCGCTTCGTCTGCCATTTCGAGGAATGCCTGAAGAGGGAGGGAGGGACAGAAAAAAAAAGAAGTGAAAGGTCAAAGGTCAAATGAGTGGTGCTTCTTAAATAGTCGAACCTGTTCATCGCGGTCATCGTAGACACGTGGCCTTTCTTTACAGGTCCTACAACACATGTTCCTTTTTAAAAAGAGACAATCTGGATGGCCAGTATAGACAGGTTGTCTTTTATACAGCTTCTGCATGCAATAAGGCGATCTAATCTGCATGACCACTATTACCAGGTGGTCTTTGTAGAGACTAGAGAGGTCCTACAATAAACATTACTCCTGAGAGGGAGACACTAGGCGACCCCTAGATATAAATAAACAGGTGGTCTTTGTAGAGAGGTGGATAGTGAGACAAGTTTCATTTCAGGACAATTGACAACATGATAAAGAAGGAAAAATAAAAGACAAAGACAGCAAGAGACTTACGAGAAAGAAAATTGAAAGGACTACATAAAAGAGAGAATGCATAAAACTTTGTTGAAAGTTCAAGCAGTTGTTTGGTGACGAATGTCCGACACCAAAAGTAACAGATGCCTGTGATATGGAGAAGAGACCAACCGAGGCAAGGCCGTCAGGAATGCAGTGATGCAGAACCAATATGGGAGTCGCGATGGATGAGGGAAGAGAGATGAGAAAAGTGTGCAACATTATAAATTGGAATTGAGATAGATGTAGGTTGATACAAGCAGGCAGGGATGCAGAAAGAAGACCCGGTGAGAAAAAGATAGAAAGTGAGAGAAAGGAAGAGAAAGAGAGAAAGGAAGAGAAAGAGGGAAAGACAGGGTGAGATTCAGGGAGAGAGAAAAGAGAAAAAGTGAGACAAAGATGAGAGAGAAAGAGAAAGGGGATAGAGAAGGGAGGGGGAGAAAGAGAGAGAAAGGCATAGAGAGACAGAGAGGGGCGATATATATACATGTATATATATTCATATAGAGAGAGAGAGAGAGAGAGAGAGAAAGAGAGAGAGAGGGGGGGGGGTATGTAGGAGAAATGCAAATGGAAAGACTTCAACTTCACATACACAAAAACAAGAAAGAACATTGCAACTATTAACAGCCCTCCAATAAATGAATACACAAAAACCACTGATGGTTTATTTGTAATCCTGTACAAATATGTCTTCTGACAGAGATAAAAGATGTCACTACACAGAAGAATAAAACTATTGATCAATTATGAACAAAATTAAAACAATAGAATACAGGCTAAGACAGGCATATCCTTTCATTGCCTTGGCTACAAACCATGCAATATCAACCAAAAAAAATGCTCTGAGCATTTTTGTAAGCTTACGGATTCACAAACATTTTTCAGGCTATCCAAATCACAAATCCAGTGCCAAAAAAGAGCAGCTATACAGGAAATCCAACTAAAGCGGCAGAGATAATGGCTGGTACTCTCCCACACGGCAGCTCTGATGAGGCAATCGTTGAGATCACAGCAGCAACAGCAGTCAATCAGGTTCTTAGCTGCCTTTCGTTACATCCAATTCACTCAAGTGCTCTGCTCGTCCCCGAGGGCGCACGTACCTGCCTATCTGCGTGAATAATTCGAGCTACAATGGCTCGAGGACGACGGATGGCAAGTCATATCAAAAATA